>BRZM01000062.1:0-385359 GCA_033238685.1 Lates japonicus | reverse complement strand
GGAGCCATCCAGTGGAAGCTGAAGCTATGGGGTACTCTCATCACTTGGGTAACCAGGGCTCCTCGCTAGGGTTGAGGCTTGGGCAGAGAACAAATGGGCAGATCTCCTCGCTGGCTCCTGGTTGGTAATTCTCTTTCACATGAGCCAGGGCAGAAGGATGGGCCTGAGAGATATAGGTGTGACTGGGATGGTGATGCAGGTGGGACTGATGGGAGGTGCTGGGGCTGGGATGGGCAGGAGTTTTGTCAGGGGCGTGCTCACTGGGCTCTGACTGAAGTGCAAACTACAGTTGTGGGGCAGGACACAAATGCGCTAACAGGATCTTCATTATTAGGACAGTTGCATGATTTTCAGGATTAGATGTGTCATTTACATCAGTAGCCAAACAGAAGACTGTTGTTGCCAGTGCCACATGTTTTCTGATATCTGCCTTCTTGTGCTCCAAACCCTCTGGCTCCCATCCCTCTGTGAAATGTGCTTTAAATCTATCTACAATGCTGTCATCAGCCTTCAAAGTCAGTAGAAAACTCCTGGCTGGTACTGAACACACAGTTGAGGCAGAGGAATGTTTGCTGCTTGTCTGTGCAGTGGGAATACTGACAGGTGCTGGGGCCCTGAGGTGGGTGAGTCCTGGACCCCACCCTCTGAGGCTGCTGGGCGTCCTCCCCACAGAAACACTTTTGGTTTGGGTGCAGCCTGGGTCCTTGGAGCAGCCAGGGTGGTCCCTGGGGGTCTCTGGGTGCTGAAATTGGTCGGGCTCTGGCCTGGCACTGAGGCATGTCAGACAGCGTGGCGTTGGAGGCACTGTGTGAAAGTAGCCGCTGGTGCAGCGCTGCTGGCCGTGGGGCTCCGGGGGCCTCTCTCTCGCTCGCCTCCTTTTGGCCCCTTTAAGTCAGAGCGGGCGGAAAACCCTCCTGGTTCTCCAGAGTGGCGTTGTAGATCTCAAAGTTACTTAAAGTCCTCTGGGATGTAGACTGAAAGCCACACGTGAGGTGGGGCCCAGTCCAGATTCAAGTCATGTCCACATCCGTCTCCCGCAGTCCTCAGAGGTCCTGCTGATCAAAACAACAGCAGCAGGACAGAAGACACGATCACCAGACATGATGTCAGCTAGAGCCTCTATGAGAGCAATAGCTTTACCAGAAGTGAGTGAAGACAGTGAATAAATGATGGCAGAATGTGGTATGGAACATGAAAATGACATTAAAATGTATTTTGAATGCTTGGCTCTGTTTTTAACAGTATGAGTGTTTGAGTTCCTACTACCATCATGTCAGTCACACACTGGTAAGTTGAAAAACACTATGCTTTCTCTTATGGAGTGAAAACTATGCAATGACCAATATTGGTCAGTTACCTGAGCCAAGTAATAATAAAGCTAAACCAAAAATTTGAGATACAAACTACAAAACTAAATTAACTAAATTAGCATTTTTTTGCTGTAGTGAAATATGTGACTACAGTTGCTGCTGTAACACCTTGTGTCTGTTTGTAGAAGTGCGTGACCCTGTGGAAGCGCCAGTTCATAGAAAGATTCATGGGCACGGTACCAGCACAGAGACTGGTTGAGAAGGAGTACGTAAGTAATCATTAAAAGCAAAGTATTTGGCACTGTGTACACGTGTAACTGCAATGCCTAACGGTGTGACGTTCATGTCCAGTGTGTGTAAGACTCTTTCGGTAACCCTCAAAGCGGTTCGTGTAGCACTTACAGCAGTGCGTGGCAGTGTGGCTGAGCTGCCACACTGGTGGGGTGGAGGTGGAGGTGGGGGTGGAGGTGGGTGGAGGTGGAAGGCTTGCAGTGGCCGCTGCCTGCCCTGGGTGGCGCCAGGGGCAGGGAGGGCGCAGTGCAGAACTGTCCACATGTTGCATGCTCCTGCGGGGATGGGTCAGAACAACAGCACACACTTCACACACACACACACACCACGGCATGCATGGAGCTGGGCAGGCCAGTGCACACAGTTGATGGCATGCAATTTAATTTTTCAAAAAAAACAGTGCGTGAGGTATCCTAAGTGTGAGCAGCAGGTTATATATGTTTTAGTTTGTTAGCTTGTTTTTCTCATATATAGCCTGCTTAGCAAACATCTAAACTCTTGCTGTCTTTTAATATCATACAAAAGACAAGCTAGCTTAGAACCTCTACCTCCCAACCACAGCATCTCGCACTATATTTAGCAAAGTACCTGCCTCTTTTAGTCCACTTCAAGCAGAGATGAAAACATATACAAGGTTAGTTTAAATTGTTGGAACAGCCACAAACTATCTGGAAAATCCAATTATCACAAACAAATCAGACATGAGGGCATCATGGCACAGCTTTATCTGGTTAAAGTGTTGCCAAGCTGTTCACAGTTGAAGTCTTGCTCTTGTGAGTTGTGCTTTCATTTCAATACGGTGACATGAGGGCGGTGGGCAGGCGCCACCATCACGTTTGTTTTAATCCAGCCACACAACAGCAGCCATTTTTCATAAAAATCATCCGGCAGCTTTGGACAATTAGTAGTATACTGTATATCATGTTGTGGAAATATGAAATGTAAAAAAAAAAAAAGGTGTTTGACAGAGGACTTACAAAACAACAATATGTGGGATTGGAGAAAGTATTCGATGGGAAAACGCTGTAGTTAAAAACAAAGACATGAATACCCCCTGTTTAATGAGGATTATTTAACTCCTTCCTTCTTACTCATCCTGTGGCCGGGCCTCAGGGCTTTCTTCGCCTTGTTCTCCTCTTTGACAGGCAGCAGAGACTTCCCCAGGAACTTGGGTGGCTGAGGGAAGGACTTTGAAGGGCTGGAGTTGAAAAAGTGGGACTCTGGAACCAAACCTGTAGAACATGAGTTATAATCACGGCAACACAACAGTGTTTCTCAGAAGAAGTCAGCGCACAATAGAGCTGCTGCACATTTGCCTTTTTGATCTCTACCTTGGTTCTCTTTGCTTTTGATGGGTGTGCTGCAAAGGGCTATCCTGGGATTGCAGTTGGGCCGTCCACACATGATCACAGTGGTCCTAGACAGTAATACATGGAGGTCAGATTTGCCAATTTCATAGGGTTAGTAGTTGCAACTAGAGGCTCTTTTATGCTATATGCTTCATAAACAGTCTATTTTTTATGACAAGCAGTAATCTTGTGACTTACAGGCTCATCCTCACACCCAGTCAGGTCTGTTTTACTACATGAAGACTGCAGAACAAGAAAAGACATGTTGTCAGTGTCGTCATATTTTATGACAGACAACAGTGAACAGTGGTTCAGTGAGTAGTGCAGTGAGTGACGTGTTCATTACATGCTGTACATTTGGTGTGCTGATACTCCTTCTTAGGTGCCTCCCCTTAGCAGCGAGCGCTTCCTTCACTGTCACAGCCTGCCGGGGTGGGGTGGGGTGGGGTGGGGTGGGGGGACAGGTGCAGCTTAACATTTCACCCTATTGATGAATTAGTTTTGAACTACTTCTGCACTGAATCGTAATTCATACTATGGTATACAATACCTGCCGTAGCCTCTCTAGACTGAGAATGTTCTCCACTTCCAGAACTCCCCGTGTGTATTTCTCTATGTAGGTTTCTCCATCCTGAGTCTCCTCGCTGTCACCGCGAGCAGCCATGAGGGCCAAGGTCTCCCTCTCCTCTGGTTCCTCTGAAGCCTAGAAAGGCAGGAGAAGAAACATAGAAAAGATAATGATAAAGATAAAACACCGAACTGGTTATTTGCAGCACACTGGGAAATCAGTCTCCACTAGATATAGTTGTAGAATCACACATGTGTACCTTTGGTATGTTGGACACGATCTCATAAGACACGCCACAGGAGTAAAGTGTGTTCTTTAGGGACATTCTTCTCTTGAGACTCTGAGTGAAACTCTGCACAAATAAAAAACAGTTTAAATACGATCCACTGATGTACATATCATCTCTGGGCCGGACATCGTCATCTGATCCCCATTCACCTGTTTGTTGTAGATGTTGACACCGATCCTCTTGCGGAGCACCAGCTCCATGGAGGCAGGGTGGCTGAGCTGCACTGTGGCTTTGATGATCAGGTAGATGCGTTCGTTAGGAGACGTGACCCGGTTGAGGTGCACAGAATCATGGATGGATGAGTCCCAGGAGCACACTGCAGACACCTGGTAAATCAGAGGAGTTGTGCGTTATTGATGTTGCTCCAGAGTCGTCTGCAGAGAGATGACCTGTGCCATCAGACTGTAACTGCACACAAAGAGACATGGATTACAGTCATGTAGGTGGGCTGTAGATTTGAATTTGGAGCAGTTGGCTAATGAGTGGAAAAAACACCATCTCATGACATGACACTACAGCACAGTAGAAGTGGTAGTGATTACTGTACGGTTAGAGCTGCTGCTCAACATCAAAGGGAAAGAAATTAAGATGACTTTTTTCTGTTTGCTTCTATGCATGATGCCATGCAATTACATGACTCTGTAATTGTTCAATTATGCACATAATTGTAGGAAAAAAAAGATGTTGCCCCAAAGTGCTCCTGTCTGTGTGCCATTATATGAGGAAAAAGACCTTTTAGCAGCAATTAAAGCAGTAAAAACAACATAACTCAGAATGGAACCTTTGTAAAATAACTGACAACAAAACATGCATTTTCTCTACAAAAATACACAACCAACTAGTAGCTGAAGAAGCAATGGAAGAACCAGTACTTAAAGTTTATATGTAGTCTGGCAGTGAATGTGGTCATCTGGCAAACCACAAACTAGATATCTGTGAAACTACAGCTGCAAAGGTCACAGGAACACACTTAAAGAAACTCACAGACTCATGTGCCTTTCTTACAGTTTTCTGAAACAGAAATGAACAAAAACACTTCTTCTTGAGTGTGGCTCTCAGAGTTCCCTTTTTGGCCACAGGAGGGCAGAAAAGTCAAACCCACTACTCACCTCCTCATCACTGTGCCTGATGATGGGCAGATAGAAGAACTGGCTTCCATGCTCCTTAGGCAGGATAGAGTTAACGCCTGCGGCATGTGGGCCGGTCAGCTGTTCGTTCACTGTCAGATTATCCGCTGGCGGTTTAACAGAAGAGTTGGTGTTTGTAAAGGCTGAGAGAAAATCTGTGAAATATTAGCTGACATAAAAGATGTGTCTGTCTCACCATTCAAATCCAGGAAGAGCACAGGGATGTGAGCTTCCATTCCTGCAGGTGGGGTCCTGCAAGCCGTTGAATATGAGGTTAATGGTGAAAAAAGCAAAAGGTTTGCCAATGAAGTGAATCTGACCTGTGCTTGGGAGAGTGTTTGTAGCTTTTCTGTTGTTTTTTACCAGTCTGCAGGAGCTCCAGGGATACCACTACCAGGTGCAGGTACCAGCACTGCATTTCTCTCTTCAGTCAGTCCGACCCACTGCTCCACCAGCCGAGCTTCACGCTCAATGTCCTCCTCTGACTTTTCTGGATTTACAATGAAAGGAAAAACAGAGAGATTTAATCACAACACACTGAAAAAAATACAAAAGCAGTGAAAAAAAGAGAATCTAATCTTTAGATGTAACGCAGAGCCTAGGACTCACCATGTTTATTGATGATTTTTTTGATTTGTTCGTCAAGGTACTCTCGACGTTTGATCAGGGCTTCTGACCAGCGCTCTCTGACACAGTTGAGATCTTCCTCCTGGAAGCAGACAAGAGACCAGGTAGTGAGGAGAGGATCTGCTGCAGGGCTCAGTCGAGTGTTACCAGGGGATGGCAAGGGTGGACTGGGCTGGCATGTCTGAAGGAATACCCTGGCTGCTTCTTAACACCCACAGCTAATATATTAGAAAAGCAAAGTGAAGCTAATCCTGATACAAGTTCCCAAACCAATGATCAGAGCCTTCAGGCCTGTGTTTTTGCTTCAAAAAAATGATTATTACACGCATAAAACCTCCCTTTAACCCTTTTACAACTCACACGCATCCACACACATGCATTCACACATACACACTTGCATGCATGTCCTCACATGCAGCCACAGCCACCCAAAGTCCTACCTGGATACACAGAGGATCGCTCTGTGAGAGCGCCAGAGAGAGCAGATTCCTCTCTGCATCGTCCAGAGTAACCAACAAACCTCAAAGCCAATCACATCACACTTCTGGCATCAGCATACGTCCACCATGCAGAGAACTGTAAATCATGCAGCCATGCAATGCCCATTTGATTAAGTAAGGCTTATTATTCCTGCAGCTCTTCAGTAGTGATAAGCAAATGGTAGCATTAGTGTGTGCAACCTGAGCAGAAAGGCAAGAGAGAGCGGGACGGGATCCCTGGTAGACAGACCCCCTGGCTGGGAGCTCGGCCATGGGTGGAACTGTATTTTTGCACAGAGGGGTGCCAGAGAATGGTTGGGGTGATTGATAATTACAGCATCAGAAATCATTCACATGTGCAGCCACTGTTTTAATAAAGCGCTCCTTTAGTCGGTAGAGGCACAGCCCCTCTGCCTCCTGCCTCACATGCCTTCAGCAACAGGCCTAGTCGCAAACACACAATCAGTCGGTGTCCTTCATGCTGCAGAGTGAACTACAGGGAGAGCAGCAGCAGGAGGGGACTGAGATGGTACCTGATAACTATCCATATCCTCTTCCGCCTCTCTCTGGCAGGAGAGAACACACTCAGTCAAATGTGGGGGAACCAGAAAAGGCTCTGACATGACAGCTCAGAGCAAACCATTAACTGCTCATGTAACTTTCTAGGAATATCAATGACGTGAAAGAGCAATTTATCTCCATGTTTGTGTAAATTATAAATTAGAAAAACAATAAAGAGCCCCAGAATGAATTCCTCTAATAATATGAATTTGGAAAATGTGATTTGGACTATTTGGAATTTGTCAACCAGTTGCTTCCTGTGTATCAAGGCACATAAGTGTATGATAACAGAGCTAACAGGGCATTAATGACACAGACTGCCAGCTACCCAGATGAACCAGTCACAGCATGAAACCAGAGACAGACTAAACATACTTTGGCTGAATCAGCATAATATTGTATATTACTGTCATGAAACAGGCAAACTGTTTCCAAAACACTGCTCAGTTTGAATTCATTCAGTTATATACAAATCATCATCTTATTTACATACATACATAGTCTAAGTGGCGTGTATGTGAACATATGCAAAAATATAAAATACATGTGTGTGTGTTCTACAGACCTGGTAGCTGTCGAGCGGTCTCTGCAGTTTGGTGGAGCGAGCTGACACACAGCCAATAGACACAGAGAGCACAGCCTCCACCAGCAGAGGCAGAGTGCCTGAGTTTTGGACTGGTTTCACGCACACCTGCAGCCTCCTGGAGTGGCCCTGCTTAGACAAATCCCCATAATTTAATAGGAGAGCGCTGCTTCCAACTCTGCACTCTCAGACTACTAAAAGCACATAATTACGTCTGTTCATAATTAGTTATGATCCTCTTAAGTGTGTGTTTGATGTAGGGCAGCCAGTCTGACCTAAAGGGAAATATCCTCATAGTTTTTCTCTGACCTGCCGGAGTTGGAAGACTCCTCCTGTGCTGATGTCTTTTCCAGAGTGCAGCTCCACAGATGAGTACTCTCCCTGCTCATTCAGCTCCTGGATGGAGATCCACAGCTCAATCCTGCGAGACACCTCACTCCACCTTGAACGTGCGACGGCCAAGATTAGCGAGGCGTGACATGCGTGAGACTGCACGTGCAAGAGCGTGAGCGAAACACGTACCTGTCTCGGAGCGTCTGGGTCTTGGCCTCTAGTGCGTCTAACTCCCAGAGTGAACGTCCATTCCCAGCACAGCGGTGACCCCAAACTTCTATGGCCAGCGCTCCATCGGATATGAACTCTAAAAACTCGTCCGTCACATGCACAATATAGTCCTGCACAAAGACAAGATTTGGTGCAGTGAAGGTGATTTGAAAACATTACCAACAAAAGAGACAAAAAAATCTCCAATTGGTCTCCTTTTTCATACCTTGCAGTGATCAAACTGGACAGTGAATTGGGCATCTGGGCTTCGAGGGGAAGGTCTGTCTGGGCTGACCATGGGAGGAGCCACAGTGGGCTCACCGTGCTCCCAGAAGGTGTACTGACAGAAGACGAAGTTGGACAAATTGAGCGGCAGACCTGTGGCCTCCCTGATCCGCACCTGCAGCAAGAAAAACAGAAAAGATTGAGTTACTGGATGTCTATATATGCTGGTAAGTCTCTGAATAAATGTCTGCCAGTGAAATGCAAGCTCGTTTGCAAACCAAAAAAATAAAAAATAAAAAAATAAAAAACATAAGCGATACAATTCCTGTATAACTTTCAAATGTCTACCCACTGACAAGCAGCTTTTACCCTGCAGGTGAGCCTCTTGGCCATGTGGACGATCTCCCCGTTGGTGTCCATGACCTCGTAGCAGCTACTCTCGCTGGAGTTTTCTGATGAGTCATCTCCCCCGGACAGGCGCTCTGGTACGGCACCACTGACTCGCATCAGCTCAATGTGCAACCTGCCTGCAACCTGTACAAACAAGCAGAATGAGGGTGTTATCACTTTAATTTAAAAAATATCCTAATGTCTTAGATATGCAAAGGTAATATAATATTACATACAGTCATTAAAAGTGAACTGTGTGTATGAAAACTTTCTGATAACTTATCCATATGAACTTTTTTGTGATGAATTTCAAGTGGTATATTATTTATTATCGTAAAGGTGATATATGGATCTGGTGTTTGGGAATACTGGAAAGCTGCACCATGAATAATTTATCTGTATATGCATCTGTTTATGTTGGCGTACCCTTACCTCTCCCTGTTGGCTGATGATAGGGACTGCGTATTGCAGTCTAACATCATGGAAAAGGCACTCCAGAAAAATGTTGGCCACTCCTATCAGGTTGTGGTTCTCTTGTGCTTCATAGAATGGATCACAGTGCTTACTGTTCGCTTTATTACACTAAAAAAACAAAAACAAAGGAACAGACTTAATAATCCAGTTAACTTTTTTTCTTTCCTACTTATCTTTAACCTCTGTTTCTCACCATCTCCTCTGTGCCTTCCTTCCAGTCCCTGTAGTGGTCTCTCATGTCCACCAGTTTGTTCTCCAGTTTCTCGATGGTCCATACCTGGGTCCCCTTCCCTTTCCTCCGCACCTGGATGGCCGGCTCGCTCACTATCGCTCCACGCTACATAAAAACAGATTTACAGATTTAGGCACTTGTTATATTACAGTAGATACACACACCTCAAAATATCCAGACCATAGACAGATGAAAATTAACTCAGTACCAATGTGATACCATACTTCTTTTTAGCTCAGGGGTCTGACCTTGCGGTTGGCGCTGAGATTGGCTGCAGGAATCTGAAGGGTGACCTGATAGTCGGTCAGTTTGTTCATCTCCTCTGCCAAAAAGTTGGCTTCTCGCACCAAGGTGTTGGCTTTCACGACCTGCTCCCTGAGTCGAGAGAGACTCTGTCGGAAGAGCTCATCCCTGTCACACACACACACACACACACACACACACACACACACACACACACACACACACACACACAACAGAACACAGAGATCATTCATTCACGAAAGATGAAGAGAGTCAGGACTGACGTAAATGCCACCCTTTACGTTTACAAGTTAAAGACTGACTAAACTATGACCTGAACAATGCGTGATGTGTTAAGATCAAGCAGAAACACTGATCCCTGCTGATCTCAGATACTGTTTTCTTTCTGATATTTTCACAAACCACAGTGGCTTCAGTTTACCAGGAATGGGAAAACAGCTCTCAGTGGAGTACACAACATCGAAACTGAATCCAACAAAAATGCTGCGCGATGGCGTCAGATGTTCTTTTGGCAAATTTAATGTTCCTTCAGACAAAATTCTGCACTGTTTGGATGCCACAATATTGATACTGGCCCACAGCATGCCTTCAACACAACATTATCTAGATGATCTTTTTAACAGGATGGAAGTGTCACATCACATTATTACAGGAAGGTGACAACCCAAGTCAAGTTTATCACAGTTTCCTGATCAGTTTTTAGATCTGATCTCACCTCCACAGAGCTTTTTTAGGGTTAGGTGCAACTTTATATTCATGTCATCCTGCCTCACTGATAGAGCTGCAAGGACTGACTGAGTCAGACTGAGTCAGCACTGAATAAAATCCATGTGAGCTCAACGTTTAACTGACTTCATGCTTTAAAAATCTGAGAATACACTGGGGCCACAACTGGCTTGTACATGTTGGCTTCTGCTTAGAACTATGTATACCTAATAAGGTGAATACTGCAAATATTCATGCATCTCTGCACTCAGAAATGATACATACAAACAGGTAATATAAAAAAGAAAATGACTGCATATCTCGGCTCTTCATTGCTGAGGCAGGCCTCCCTTAAAAGTTTCCAGTTTGTGTATCAGTGCATTTGTGTGCACTCCACCAACCGTTCCTCCGTCCACAGTCGCAGCTTGCTGTGTGGCGTGTGTGTCGGGAATGTAAGGCGGTCACTGCTGCTGCGGTGGTGCTGCGGTGTTTTCTCAGGGGACAGCTGTTGCCGCAGGGACTCCAGCTCCCGCTCGTACATCATCCTCTGCTCCTCCAGAGCTGTCCGCTTCTCCTCCAGGTACTGCTTCTCCAGCACCTGGACCACATTCTGCATGGGGTCTACGTGCCAGAGGGAAACAACAAAGTTTACGATCCAAAACACTGTACAGGTTCATGTGTTTTATTTTATGTTAATATTGTCTACAAATGTCAGGTTGCATTTTTTTCTTACTTTGATGTTTTGTCTTAAATATTTTAGTTATACACAAATTATATAGCACTTTTCAAAACAAAAATAAAAAGGAACAATTTCTTAGTATTGTAGTGGGAGAGAGACATGGCTTAGTCGACTGACAAAAATCAGCAATTATCAATTACTTTTTTATTTTCAGGCAAAAATGTGTTTCTCCATCTTCTCAAATATCAGGATTTACTGATTTTCTCTGTTTCATATCATATCATATTCATATCCTTGAGATCTGGACTAAGATAGTAACTGAAAAATAAAAAAATAAAATAAGACAATGGACACTGAAAATAATCATTGTGTCAGGAAATCATCAGCCCCAGCCAGGCTCCATTTCACTACCAAAATTTGGATTTTGTAGCGGTAATCCACTGACAAAATAATGACGAGGGTTCAAACTAGATGTGGGCTTTTATACATCCAGTGGGATAAACAAAGTATTGTTTTACAGTAATGGTATTTCTAAAAAATGTAATGCTTCTGTCAGATTAGCTGGAAATCTAAGTGGAATATATACTATATACAGCTGTGGCCTGAGAGCCTAAATGATCATGTATGATTATCCTAATCGTACCATTGTTCCCAAGAGTCTTCATCATGACCTCCATCTGGGCAAACTCGTAGGTGTAGTCCTGCTCAGAAGAGGCCTCGCTGGCGGTCTCCACATCTGCCTCGACGAAGCTCTCTCTGGGAGAAGCTCTCTCAAGCTCCTTCAAACGGTCCCGCCGCTTTCGCTTAGGCAGATTGATCCTATGACACGACAGGACTTCTGATCAGTGACTTTTTTTATTTTTTTAAAACTTTGTCACTGTTTGCATGTTTGAATTAAAGACCTCATACCTGAAGAAGTGGTTGTTGCCCCATAAGATGCGGTCTCCGTGCCACAGGTGCACCAAGGAGTCGATCATTGTTCCGTTCACACAGGTCCTGCAGAAAACCAGAGAGATTGATGAAGAAATTGTATTAATGAGGATGTCAGATGGTATTGTAATCTTCAGCCTTAAACATGGAAAACAAATTGAGAAAGAACAATCCCCTTGTAGTGGGAGGGAGATGTGGCTCTGATATCAAAGCGAGGAGCTCAGATCATAGATTCCTGTACAGTGAGGTCATGTGAAACACTGAGGTCCAGTCATCCATGAAGGAGAGAGACAACAGACAGAGAGATACGCAGAGACAGATAGGCAGAGAGCACATTGGAGGTAGTTGTATTGTAGCTCACCTGGCATTCCCTATGGGCATCAGGGTGACATCACCATCTGGGCAGAGCTCCAGGACGCAGTGCTCCGGCTGGATCCCGATCCCAAAGAGTTGGATGTCCTGAGAAGTGTCTGCGCCCACACGTGTGTGCTCCTACACACAGGTGGAAGACAGATTACGGAAATTATAATGGCAGATCTGAAAGTAATTACACCCAGTGTCTTAATCCAACTTTTTTTTTTCAATCATTACCCTAAAAGCTACAAACTGGTATTTATCGACCCAATTTGAACAGGAGCATTGCAGAAAACAAACCAGGGAGATTAAGAATAATACCAAAGCAAAACCAGGCCTAAGTGAAAAAACTTGTCTCTCTCTTTCTCTCTCATTGCAGAGTGGGCGTTGTTGAACAAACATCCCAGCTTCTAGAGGATGTCCTACCCTGCAGCGAACGAACCCATTTCACATTACCATAGTCATTCCACACTGATATGCCAGGCTGGTCTGCAGAACCCAGACAAAGGCCTGTTGTTCTGCAAGCCGCAACAGGCTGCTTTCTCACATGCCTCTGCTCTTACAGGTCTGACTAGCCGGTCGCTTGTTTCACTTCAGTGATTTGCAAAGTCCAGACCTGCTTTGACTGGACTCTCTGCTCTCACACCATCATATGGATCACAGCAACATGTGTGCTATGGGTCAGGACTTCAGTTGGTGGCATATATAACTGCTGTGGTATGTGGGGTACACCAACAGAGTTGGTGTGAGGTGTAAGTGAGTGAGTTAGAGACTTGATTTAGATAAAGAAATCCCCACAATAATGGATGTATTTACAATTTAGAACTATTGACACACATGGAAATAAGTACAGTTATATTGGCAAAGTATCTGGAATAAAATTAGACAATCTCCTCCCATCAGGATCTTATTTGTTTATGGCAGCTAACATCATTAAGTGTAGCTGTCCCACTTCTGGATCATTTTTGAAAAGCCTATTGTTGCTTATGCCACAGTTATAGTATATTTCACATCCTATCTAGATCATGAACTAGTTTAAACTTCATGCTGAAATATGTGTCTGAAAATGAACAGCAAGATGACTACAAAACTTCATTCGTATTAGTGGTGTCATCATAAAAAACATCTCTGGGCAGAGTAGTCAATATAACATTATATTGCCTTAAAGAATCCTTTGAACACTGTCTTGTAATGTGGATAAAGTGTTTATTTTTAGAGCTCTTAAGTTGAAATTTAAGGTTAACAGTGAGACAGATTCAGGCATCAAAATATAAACTGGTAAATGTACACTGTAGAAATTCACTGTTTATGTTTTATTTGCAGATGAGCCAAAGGTACTGTGGTAACAAACTGTAAAAGATGTATTACCTTCAGGTAATAGACCAGTAGCTCATTCAGGGCAGGATCAGCATTTAGATTGACGAGGAAACACTTGTCTTCTCCCACTTTAATCCCAGATGTTTCCAAAGAGATTCCCATGCTCTCCAACTGTTTCTGACGCTCCTGTAAACACAGATAATGTCAGTGATACTGTATAAATATGCTGAATTAAAAATGAGATTTTGGAGTCTTTTTTTTTTTTTTTTTAGGAAAGACGTGCGTACAGTTGCAATCTCCTCTGTCTTTCTTAGTTTCTCCTCCCAGGTGACAGTCATCTCCTGAATGAGTTTCTCAGACTCCTGCAGTTTCTCCTTCAGTTCAGGAGCCTTCATGGACTGATGTGAGCAATGGGGGAAAAAACACAATCAGCATCAGTACAGTCTGGACCATCATGTGGTTGATGACAAATCTTGCATGAGTTCATTTGTAATTTCTGTGCCTCTGCGGTCCACCCAATCCCTCCTCTCACCTCGGCCTGACAGAGCTGAACTTTGAGCTTCTCCACCTCCTCCCTGAGCTCTCTGATGATCCGAGCATTGGGGTCTTCGTTCACCACGGCATGGTTGACGATTCTCTTGGCCCTGTCTGCGTAGCGTAGCGTGGACAGAGTCTCCTCATAGTTGTCAGCCGCTGGACTCACTGTGGCTATCATGGCTGTCTTGCTGTTGCCGCCAAGGTTGTCCTGAAGAAACGAAAACATATTGCAAGGAAGCAGAGCAGCTAAATGTCTCTTTTCAGTTTACGCGCATGGTGCTGCAACAACACAGGACAAACGTGCAACATTTTTTTCATTTTGTCAATTTTCACATTTCAGTAAACCTAGTATTAGTACACATTATTGTAATGACCAAAAGTAGCGGGCAGTAGTGGGTCAAACCTTCAGCAGCCAGGTAAGGACTGAGTCTCTGTAAGGCACAAACTTGCCCTTCCCCTTCCCTGCAGACTGATCAGCTAGAGCAGAAATCACACAGCCTAGGGTGGTGAGAGATCTAAAACAACACACACAGGAAAAAAAAGAAAAGAAAAATCAATTCAAGCCCTCTCAGTGTTGACCTGTCAAATGATTTATTGGACCATATGGCTTTCATGTAAAAAATATACCCACTTGTTTATATTGCTGCCCTCTTTGAGTCTCTCTCCAGCAGCTCCTGTCTTGGAAACTCGCTCACTTCCTGCCAGGTCAACCAGGCTCATCTTGCTCACTTTCTCCCCCGAATTCTGTTTACAGACAAGCACATGCACAGTCAGACAGACCCATAATAGAATAAACAGATCAACACAAATACAGTCATAAGTTTTTGGTGTCCTCAAGCAAGAACAGCAAAAAGAAAAGACTGACCCCAGACTGCAGATCATAAAGTGTTTGTGTGACAATGATGCTGAAGACGGCATGTGAACGACTGCTCTCCTCGTTCATGTTGGTGGCTGCAACCGTGCGAGATTTGTTCCCCTCTGACATTAACACCTCGATGTCCTGGAGAGTGATGTCATACAAGAAAAAAACAACATCACTATTAGTCATGGTTGCATGTAATATGTCTAAGAAAAGTTTGAAAAAAACAAACAAACATATAATTTGAGCGAAACTTGCAAATGCATCATTATGACTGCAGGAAAGTCAGGCGGTATTCACATATGGCTGTGTGCCATGTGATTTAGCTGGGTCACAGCAGGCTGTGAGCCAAGGCTGTGGGATATCCAAATGGACTAATATCAGACAGAGCAGAGCACAGAGGAACAGGGTGGAGATGTTTAAACTTAATTAAGGAAGGCCCTGCCAAGGATTGGCATATGAACTACACAAAGCCTCATGACTACATCCCACATCAGGAATATGTGTCATTACAGTTTCTGCACTTGGGAGGGATTTTAAGCTGAATGTTTATTCTGAATTTAAATCAGCGACTTGACAACTAGACATGCGATGTAAAGGCATTCCTGCTGGATGCTATAAATCAAGTCTATGTGTATGTGAAACATGAGGCGTGTTGGTCAGTGATACAGGGGTGGGTTCAGCCTCGTCTCTGGTCGCGGTGCGATGACAGAGGGGTAAGACACGCACCTCGAAGCTGGTCACGGCCAGCTGAGACAGACCATCCACATATGGACCCAGGACTTTGTGTTCCCGAACTTTGAGGGACTGTCGGCTCCTTAAAAAACAGAGAAGGAAACACAATGAGGAGAAAAAAAGGGAGGAATACTTACTATTTCCAATTAGGGACATATGTGCAAAATGAAAGAAAGAAGACAAGTTTGGGTTTTATAATGCACTTTCGATTTGACAGTCATCTTCCTCTGAACTCCCTTCCATGTAACACCTCTTGGCTCTCATGGAGGCTCAACAAATTCTCTTTCTGGAGAAGCTGAAAACATACTGTCCAACCTTGGGAACTTGATTAGAATGAACGAGAACTTAAATTAATGTTTCACGGTTCTTAGAAGCTCATGTGACTTATTTTCCCTATTCTGGGAACATGAATTCAAATTCACTGCTGGGAAATTAGAAACAGCCTCCTATTGGTATTTGGTAACAATTATATTTAAGAAATATGTTGATAGCATAAATATGTCAAATGTCTCACTTTTAGAAGTAGTATTTGTTATTCTTTGTATGCTTTACAACTGGACTATGGAAATGAATGGGGCGGCTGGCATGCAATGTTGAAATAACTCCAAAAAAGTTTGATGCCGAGTTGCCAAATTAATTTTTTTTTGTTGTAAAATGTTTCACCCAATGCAACAGTGTGTCACTTCAAGGCACGGAGGGATAAGCTATATAAAGTCTTGGTAAAAGGGTCAATTTATTGTTGGTTTTGATCTTGCATGAGGGAATTTCCTGATCAAAACATTGATTATATCCCTATGAAATACATCTGCTGTGTTACAAACTCAGACTAAAGGAGAGGCTCACTAGATGGTGCAGGTGGGTAAACTGAAACTCATCTTCATCTGGATGTCTGCCAGGTGTTGAGGAGAAATCCTATAAATGAGAAAGAGTCACTGAATCCTTCTCCATGGCTACAGAATGACTGTGGTTGGCAGAAAACGGGTTCCCTGCTTCCATTCTGGTAATCTACCTCCCACTGCAGCACACAAGAGGATGCAACCACTAGAAAGACCAGCTACCAACTCATAGTGGGAGACTCTGCACTTGGCTCTATATCACGTTTAATCCTAAAAATCACAGAGGCAGATACACAGGGAGATCAAGAGAGTGGTCAGAGCCGCCTGTGAGCCGAGCCCCAGAGAGGGACTACAGGCGGCTCTGACCACTCTCTTGCTCCCAGCTTCACTAACAGATGTCCCTGAAACGCAGTCTTTCACAGCTCGCCCTCCCCTGCAGTCTGTCTGCCAACCCACATCAGACCATGGAGGCAGACAACACAGCAGTGTCAGAGGACGACGCTGGCCACCGTTCTGCAGGAAATGACTGGGGTTGAGCTTCCTACTCACACATCATTCTGTCGCCGTGCACCCCCCCCCCTTTCAGGCTACTAGACACAACAGAGCTATAAACAGAGACGCACAACGGCACGAAGTGGGAAGCTGACAGAGAGGACACTGCTCACGCTGGAACTGGAGTAAAATCAAGACTATGAGGAAATTGCACCACAGTTTGTGTGAGCAGCTGCGTCTGTTACCCCGGGTCAAGAGCATTACCAAAGCAGCATTAACTCATTAAATTCAGTGAGCTGAGTCGCATGTGCTCATTCTGAGGTCTGCATATCAGACTCACCCTTTGGGATCCAGCAGGTCGCGGACCTTCTCATTGTAGATCTCCATGTAAGACACCTCCACCTTGAAAGTGTGGGCCTCGTTCGCCTCCCTGTGGACCCTCTCAAACAGCGAGCAGCAGAGTCGAGGGATTAAACCCGGCTGCTCCCCGTTCCCCATCATGGAAAAGGACTTGCCTGAACCTAGATGGAGTCACACGTGATTATATCCCCTACAGAGAGGAGTCTATACAGTGATGAAACCTGCTGTGGTGAAACTTTAATTTGAGCCTTTTCCATCCCAAGGAACCACACTGCTAGTGGTGCTAAAAATGCCAAATCAAATGCCACGTGCATCTGCAGTTCCCATCCTGAATTTTTTTTTTTCCTCATACATCAGGTGACTGGGAGGCAGCTGCAATATTTGTGCTCTTCTCTTCAAACTACTAAATAGGTGTGTCTCCTTAGTGTTTCCCTCTAAAGACAGGAAGTGGGCTAAAGAAGCTAATTTGTTCCCGGGTGAGGAAGGATATGAGTTAAGTGATTCACCAGTGTGATCAGAAATACAAATCTTCCTGCTCTTTAAACTTTTTAAGGACACATCTGGAGACAACTCATCCTGCAAATATACTTAGAGACCTTGAGTATAATAGAGGCAATTCATTATATGTAAATAATTTAAAGACTGCATGGTCTAATGGATATAGAAAAAAAAACAAAACAAAAAAACGAGTGACTCAGTGTTGGTTTCATGTGGATTTTCAGTTACCTGTTTGTCCATAGGCAAATATGCAGGCATTATATCCCTGGAATGCATTTTCAAGTATTCCCTCTCCAAGGCACTTGAACACCACCTCTTGACCTTTTAGACAAAGAATCAGTCACCATGGAGATTATGGTAAACAGATGAACCATCCAGTTATATAAGTACTGTTATCTACTCCTATCTGGTCGTCTTCCTTAATAATCAGTGCAGAGAAATGTATCAACATGGGCTGCCAAACAAGAAACAATGAAAAATAAGATTCATGAAAGGTAACAGATTCCTGTCTGGTCGTGTGGAAAATGTCGGTGTTGTGTGTTGAGAAATCTCTTGTGTTGCTCACTGTCGTGCTCTGACTGAATGGGACAGCTGTTTAATGAGCTAAATAAAGCCTTGGTCCGGGCCCTTGAGGCAGCCCTTCAGTGAACAGATTGCCTTGTCAGTTCGGTACAAAGCAGATGTAAGCATTGCATTCCTGTCGCAAAATGAGAGCACTATGACAAGCAAAATATCGACAATGATTATGTAAATCTGCCTCGGACTGGCAGTGATATCCCTGTTTTTTCTATAGATGTTACAAAAAACGGTAGCTGCAACCTTTTCTGTGCAGCACTCGTTAGAGAAATGAATGGAAGCTGAAGAAATTGAATTTACCATGTGAGTGGGTGCATGAGAAGTATAGCACTGGTACATTAGTATAGCACAATATGAAATGCAAATGACAACAGCCTGAAGTATTCATATTAATATTTGTTGTACATATTGCAAATACAAGTGTCTTATATATGAGCACATATGGCCCTAAACTGCATGATGATTTTATTGTTTCGAGCCAGTACAAAGACAACTACCTTGTTTATGTATTATAATGTATTCACTCAAAATGCAAATTACCATATATTTACCCACACTGCGCTTTGCTTTGCATGATGCAAAAACAGGCCATCAAGTAGGGAGTTTCCCTACACTATTACTGCACAAAGCTCAGCAGGTCTTTACATGGGATGTAATCTGAGTTCTTTGGTGATGACTGAAGGATCAGTTTCAGCATTTATGACTCACCGGCATATTTGGGAACGTTGGACTCATCCATGGACCAGAAACAGTGGTCAAAAGCGAACACCTGTGGGGGAGACAGCGCACAGAGTGTAAACACACACTTCTCACACCTGCCCAAGCATGTATAAGTACAACACTTTCTTAGTAGTGGTCTCACTTCTCCTTCTGAGGTACAAAAACAAGGCGTATTGTGCTGTACTGTGCCACCCTGCAGTAAATCAGCAGGACCGAGCTTGTCTGAGTGAGCAAGGTGAAGTCTAACCGTTCGAGGTAACGCTCGTTAAAGACCGCACCACAACCATCTGCACAAATCCACTGTTAGCTGCCCCGTGTTTTTGTCATAGTGGCTGGCGTTAAATGAATTCATAAATCAGGGTCAGCACTCCGCAGAAGAAATTCCAGCACCCGGTGACCCTTGTCTCCAAGGAAACGGGGCCGTAGCTGTTTCCCGGTGGTGCGGGCTGGCTCTCAGCCCTCAGCGCTGGGTCTCACAACACAGACTTCAGCAGCAGAGAGTCTTTGTGTTCCCCAGACACCTGCATCAGCTCTGGATGGATAACACACAGAGAGGATGCTATGTGGGAAAGACCAGTGAACTCATTTACCAAGGACCCCCAACTCCTCACAGACAGAACAGCTCCTGTTACTGTATTCACTTGAGCTACCATGTGTTCTAATGTTCCCCTCAAATTTCATATAATGTCTGTCTGCCTGCTGCAATTTTTCACTGAGGTTTTATCATGTTGACTTAAATATTTAAATCCAGGACAGCACTGTAAACTGATCTTGACCATAACTTTAAGTAAAGTGAAGTGGGTGTCAACTGCACTTTGCAGGACAATATGCATGGGTATACGGTATTTAATACTGCATAGAATTTTTTGGGCAGATATGGGAGATATAACTTGGGAGTCTGCAGTGAATCAGACAGTAGAGTTTTATGTGTGCTGCTCCCTCCCTGTCTGGAATCTTCTTCAGTTGGATCTAAAACTACAAAAAGTGATCTTTCTTTGTGAATTCAGTTTATTGCTGCACAGACGGTGTGCACTCTTTGTTCTTCTTTTTAGTTATTTTTTATAGTTTTAGACAGCTCTGTTTAAGTTGTTTTAAGATTTAACTTAAGCTGTTTCTTGGATGAAATCTTTTACATGACTGTATCAGAAGGCTTATTCATGATTTCATAGTTGCACTTCTGTTAAAGTCTGATTTGGTGGCATATTTTTCTGCTGTTTCTGCAACTCATTGTTATTGCTGCATATCTTGGCCAGGACAAACTTCTAATGTAAAACTATCTATTTTTATCTGAGTTCAGCCACTTCTCTTTTTGAGATTTCTTCCAAGATGCAGAAACAATTGCTGCTGCACAGTCATCCTGCAATGCAGGCACAACACTGCAGCACGTTACTACTCCTGGCTTCCAGTGTACTGCTGCTGCTCTGCCAAAGCATTTTCCCAAGCACAAATACCCCAAAATAATTGAACTCCCTTCTAATCATAATAAGGGCTATTGGCCAGGGAACCACTGGTTGCACAGTCAGCATGGGAAGCACTGAGATCACTGAATGCTTTGAAAGCAAGACCTCCTCTAGTGACTTCAGACAAGTGGGTGGGTGCCATTCAAAGGAACAAAAGTGCCATCATTCTCAATTAGAGCTGGTTTGGTAACTAGGGCTTCAGTCTCCTCTGGTCTGCCTCTGTCCAGCCTGAGGGTGTGACTGTGCAACAAATTGTTCTTGATTGGACAATTACTATTAATCAGCAGTACAAATAATGATGAAGCTAGAAAGAACAAAGGCCTTTTTGTCATTCCTAGGATGAAAACTGGTCAAACGAGATTGGGCTGCGGCCTCCGTTTACCCTTCAGAATGCAGAGAGACTATTTCGAATGCCACTATAACTTAGCAGACAGCCACGTGCTCGTCTAGCTGAGGGGGTATTACAGGGTAACTCAGGTTCACGGGCCCCAGAGATCGCGCACGCCTGTGGCCCATGCTAACACTCTCTGGTCCCATCAGTCGCCGAGTGCACTGAGCACAAAGCCCCCGTCCCTGGTGTGTGAAACATCTCTGAGCTAGTCACCAGCGTGTTGTCAAGGGGGGAGGTGGGGGTGCACTCCAACAATGCAGCTTTGAATGCGCACACACACTGCCCCAGTGTCCGCGCTCATCCCCTCTCTCATTGTAGAACCTTTGTGGGTGTTCACGAGATCTTAGAGCACTGACACATTCACACGGACATCTATCCGGCTCCTGCTGACCAACCAAACTGCTGAAACACTCTCAATCATGTCCCTAGAAACAACGCCACAACAGTAGATCGACCTGTGCAGGATGCCTCTTGGCCACTTGGGGGAATAGTGTTGCCTGTGCTGCATCCTGACACTGAATTATTTTGGTATCTGTGATGCCAGCACAGTGAGTGAGAAGTCACTACAAACAGCTACTTGCACTAAAATAACTTCTGACTGTTTATGCTGACACTGCATGTCAGCTCTGTCGATGCTAGCCAGGTTTTTTGTAGCAATAGAGACAGATGAAACATACGTACCTTGGGCTGTTTCCTGTTGAATGAGACAGGCAATCCATCATAAACAGAGGAAAACAGAAGAGAGAGAAGAAGGAACATGATTAGTGTTGATACATTTTAACAGTCAGAACATGTTCACGCTCAGTAAAATGCAGCTGCACAGTAGGAAACTTCCCATTGTCTGTGTTGAAACAAACATCTTTTTAAAACTGAAATATTTGCAGCGAAACCAAAAGTATTTCATTTTAATGAAACCTCAGACTCCTTTCTAACTTTCTGAATTTCAAAATTGCTCTTGTGACTTCTTCATTCAGTCCTTCTGTCATTTATTCACTCATTCATTCACTCCCACACAGTGGCATGTCCTGGTGGTAGGTGCTGCTGTGATTGGGTTCATAATTGGGCCAGTGGAGCGTAAAGAAGGGAAGAGATTTAGGATTCAATGTCCCACTGACTCTGTTGAGTAAATAGCTCTTATGCCTGTGGATTTAGCAGGGAGGCCAGGTTGGGGAAGCTGCACTCAGCATTACCAGCTGCCGGAACTAAGGACAAAAGGATAGTATATATGGCCCTAAGTTATGTAGGATTATTCTCTTAACTGGAGAGGGAATTCCCCAAAGTAGAAAAACTATAACAACAAAGACCCAACAGCTCCAAACAGGTTGTTATAGCCGTTACAACAAGAAAAGAAACTGGGGCTGCGCATGTTGCAGCACAACACATAAGCACATACACCATCCTAATGATTCTACATGTGCCACAGTCCTGTCCTTCGGCAGTCAGCAGTTCCCTCCTGCAGGCATCTCCTGGCACAGAGACAGAGGTGGGCATCACCTTCACACAGTAACTAATACAGGGCGGACCGCTTTAGGAGGACTGAAACATAGCACCGAAGTGTCTCACACAAACTGAGCTGAGTCACCAACAGCACAGCCACAGAGCTGCATGGCAATATTAACACTGTAGTCTCTTCTACTTACATCTTATTTCAAATGTGTGCTGCCATTACGTTTTCCCAAAAGAGCAGGAATTATGAACTGCTTCCTTCTGAAGAGCTGCCATATTACCATCTCAGAGCCATTAACTGAGCTCAGGCTCATTATGATGAGGGACATAAAGAGAGTGAATGGGCAGGGGAGTAAAAGGAAGAGGGCCTCGTTTGGGTTCATACCCTGAATCTGAATCTGGGCCACTGACAACCATCAAGACTTGGTCTTAATCAGAGCAGACAAAGACTGCAGCAGGGCCCTGTCCTCTGGTCTGTCCCTCCATACTGCAGAGCGGAGAGGGGATGTCCACGAGGGGATACAGCATGAGATATGGATCAACCTCAGACAGCAGAAGGCACAGATCTAAGTCTACCAAAGGGCAGACTGGGTCGAGTACTGATCAAGTCCAAATGCATGTTAACTTGAGAGGTAAAAAAAATCTATTCTTGAAACTTCAGTGTTACTACAAAGTGGAGATGTCAAAGATGAAAGAAACATGTGGGAGAGTTATGATAACAAATACACAGCAGACTGCTGCTGACAGCAGCTTCAACCTTGTGAAGAATGAGAGAGGGATGAAGACAGAGAACAGATGTATCCCTATGGAGAGCATAAGGACAACAGTCACAAAACCAGAAGCACACAGCTAGAGGCACACACACGTTAAATGCAGAGACAAAAGATATGCAGTATAGACTCTGAAGGAGAATCTGTGCATCTGCAGCAGAAACTAAGCAGTAACAGAGTTACTGCTGTGGTTTGGTGGCTCTCGCTCACTGTGCCATCTACTGTATGTACAGTATATGGAACCACAGCTGGTATGCTAGGAATGCTGAACAACACAATGGGGGGGAACTGTTTCAAAGCGGCTATATTTTGGATTTCATAGAACTATGATTTCCTCACCAAGTCTCATAAGAATTTCATTTCAGTCTAAAAACTGACTTTGAATTTCAGACTGTTACAGACTCTCTCCTTACCTCCTCCTCCCATCACAATGTTAATACCGCCCCCTTAATAAGTTTAAGTACATTAGGCTCCAGTTCGCCCACTTTGCTTTGGACATAATCTCTTAAATCTCCCCAGAAATCTGTGTCCCTCTTAGCTATTTTGTACCTTGCTTGTAGAAGCCATGTAAGCTATGTCCTCTAGCTATGTCAGGAATTCCAAAACTTACATTTGGTTGTATAACTCCCTATTTACTTATAGGCATTTATTACATTTATTATGCTGCAAAAATCCTGTAATCAAGATTGTTTGATTTTAAATTCAATTGCTCAATTGAAAAACAAAACTTCTCTGCATCTTCTATCAATGTCATAAACTATGTTCGATAATTTTCCTGACTTTCATTTTGATTCACATGATTAATTGAGCCATAATTACAATGTAGTTAACAAATGCCACCACTGGCAGCATGGACTCCAAACCTGACTCATACATGAAACCCAGAGGCCATTTGCTTAATATTCACCATTTTATGTCAAGTTATTGCTTGAGGGCTTATTAAAGGCCGTGCTGTGGTTGCACAGAACAAATGTGTGACATACATGTATGGCACAGAAGTGCCAGATAGCATCAGATTCTTCCCGCCTCAGAGGTAGATGCAGGCGGACACTGCAGCCCCAGCAGGGAAAAGCTGAAGACTGTAAGTCCCATGGGGGAGCCGGTTGTGTGTGCCTTAATGTGTGTGTCATCGAGGACACGCTCAGGCTCCCACGCCTCCAGGTACCTGATGCCAAAGCATTCATGAATGATTTCAACTTGGCCGAGGATGGAAATTGGCCGCACTCACTACTACGGTTTTTCCCCCTCTCTGCTGATCTTGTGTCGCGGCAGACAGATTAGAGGAGAACATCTTGATCGTCTTTGTAAAATCCTTCTTTCTTATCACTTTTAGTAAGAAACACCTAATCAGATCCAGACTGTGATCTTTTTTTAATTTATTGTTGAGGGTCAGATCAGTCACCTCACACATGTTTGGTGAAATCATAGCATCTCCCTGTGCCTTCCAGCTCCATGGTCCATGCTTGTGCTGGTACCCAGAAGGAAGGCACAAAGAGTGGGAGAGCAGTAGTGGAATCCCCCCTGTGGTTATGGAGCAGGATTAAGGCCACTGGGTTATTATGCCACAGAAAACTGCACTCCCTAGCCCAGTGGGCAACACACCAGATTAATCTACTGTATCATCCACTGGAGCATCCATCTACACTTTCAAAACTTACATTGCATGCCCACGCTCATGTCAAGTATCAGACAAATAGATATTTCATACTTTTTTGTATCATTAAATTTGATTTGACATCCCTTCAACTGACAGACTGGCTTGAATTAGCTACAATACATGATGTAAGTGGTGTTACCTCTGAAATGAACCCAGGCTTTCAAATAATGATGACAACTAAATAATTCCAAATCTAGAAATGCGCATGTTGTAGCTCCACATTTGCCATTGCACTAGGGATATACTGTCAGCTTCATCTGTGTGATTTAGCAGGCTTTGCAAGAGTTTCTGATGACATAATCCTGCTGCTCAAATGGAATATGAAATCTCATATGGATGAGGTTCACCCCCCATTGGGATGACATTTCGAATGTGTACATACACACTAGAAATATTTTTTCTGGCACAACCTCCCCCGACATAGATTCAAATTCCTCCTCCTGATCTGTTGTGAAAACTTTGCCTCCCCCACCCTTTTAACCTCCATTTGACCGCACATATGACTCTTTCCCCTGTTTGGCTGTTGATATGCTTCGGACAATCACAATTCAACAAGGCGCCAGAGCCAAACACAACGGTCCAAAGCTCTGTGAGTGTGTGCATGCGTGTGTGTGTGTAAGTGTTGGGTTACAGCGCACTGTGCTCTCACAGGCTACAAGCTAACGTTTCAGATGGTCTTCCAGTATGTTTAGAACAGAACACGCTGGCCCCCACCCACTCAAAGCCGAGGTCACCCTGCCGCACAGACACACACACGGGAGTTAAGTTAATTACTGATACAAAAATCTGTTTTCATTTTAAAACTTTTATCTAATCTTTGCTTTATTTGTGAAATATTGGATCATTTGAACTGTTGTCTAAGTGAAACTGGGAGGCTCAAGCTGAATGGTTCAGAAACATCAATTTAATCTTTAAGTGCATTGTGTTCTAAAAGCTTTGTATGGAAACTTTTAATCTGAAATGTAACTAGTAACTACACCTATCAGATATGTGCAGTGGAATAAATTATAGTGGAGTAGAAATATATAGTAGAGTAAAAAGGCAAAACAGAAATACCCATGTAAAATGCAAGTACCTCAGAATTGGGCTGAACTACAGTACTTGAGTAAATGTACTGTAATTCCACCACTAACTCTTGGATATTTAAGCAATTTGAAAGTATGAAACTAATGTGTCCATGGATCATTGTTCTAAACGCTAAAATTAGCTTCCTAAGAAAATATTTGGGGTGGCTGGGGGACATCACTCATTAGGTCATCAACATAACTCCAGAACTTTTCTGTATCTTGGCAACAGCAGTCGCTAAGCAACGGCAGTAAACATGGAAGCGAGACAACCTACCAACTTCATGAGTCAAAGTTCCAATGTGAAAGCCAAACTCAGGATCTCAAAAACAGCCTTAACGAACAGCTCTGCCCTCAGCAGTGCACATGATGCTCATGCCGACGTCTGCGTGGGACCTTGAAGTTTCCATAACAAATGTTAACAACACAACATATGATGCAGACGGGGTCTAATTTAATCCTCTCCGGCATTTCTGACACCGCTGTGTGACGAGCTGGGTCAGCAGGTTGTGGAGCCAAGTGTTTGTGTGTGTATGCTAAGACACACAGAGAGGGACACTGACCACATCTGCTCTGACCGCCTTAAATCTAGGTGGTTTCAAAGGCAACATACAAGCCAGAAAGAAGTCAAGTTCATCAATTTGTTCAATATGGTAAAGCTTCCTCCCCAAGGGAAATGAAGTGACACATTTACTACCGGGACACACCTCCTTTGACCCTGTCTGTTTGCTAGATGTCACTTATCTCAATAGATGTGGCATGTGGCTGCTAAGAACAATAGACAACAAAAACCAGAGAAGCATGCTCATGAAGTGCAAAACATATCACAAAAGTCATTAACTGCAGAGGGAAATATTTTTTTACAGTAATTACATGCTTGAAAATAATGAAATCTAGTAAGCAGAGTATTGCTTTCCAGACAGAGACATGTTAAAAACTTGTTTTTTAAGCTTTTGTTAATGTTGCCTGGCTCCATTTCCCCTGAGTGAGACTGAAAGTGAGTCCACAATAAATCTATCCCACCGTGAAATGAAATTCATGTAAACACAACAAGCCGGCTTCAAAACTTCAAAAAGGCCTCATCTGAGAGAATCATGAGAGAAGGAAAACCAGAATCGCTATGGAAGAAATGTCTGAAAGTGGATTTTTACATAGGCTCCTCTGTGAATGAAAAGCCACATCTGAGATTAATGAGGCACAGGCTTGACAAAGAGGGAGGACGCCATCTTTTCTCAATTCCGGATCAAGATGTAAACAATGTCCCACCCTCTAAACAAACAGGGAACAGTCCTTGTGGGAATACAATCCTTTCATCAGCAACGCACAACACTTTCCCCTAATAGCATGCCTGAATTAAGTCTTAAAGACAAGAGTTGGCCTCATTGTGTGCATTTTGGGCCAACTAACACTGAGAACAACATCTTACTGAATGGAAAGGTTGATTATTGGCACATAGGGAGCAAAATGGAAAGACAAAGGGAACATTCCTGAGGGCAGCCATTGGACAAGGCAGCATTGTCATTTACTAAAGGCTTGTTTTGGAAGTTCTGGAAAGCATGATGACACGTGGTCATGTGTGACTTGAGAGAAAATGTGACCACGCTCTGAGACTTCAACAACACAGGAGACTGTAAAGGCTACTCAGCACCTTTATTTAAAAGACGGAAGCTTTGTGTCTTTGACATCTGTGTATCATCAGCGCTAACAAACAAACAGAAAGCATTAGAGGCTATCTGTAAAAGCCTTTACAAAACACATGTTGACCACATTGGGTTGGTCTCTGGCAGTCACCAGGGAGGTTCTGTAATGAAAAATGAAACCAATTTAAAAGAGCAGATCAACTTTTATATATTCCTGTGACTCTCATGTCCAGCAGCTAACCTCAAAACCAGTTAATTTACCTTAAAGACTGGAAACGAGGAGACAGCTAGCCTGGCTTTTTCGAAAGGTAACAAAATTCACACATCATTAACGTCCACAAAACCAGCAACTCCCATGTTCTGCAAGGTAAAATTACTGTTTTTGTCAATGGAGTCTGGTAGCGATGTAACAGTGGTTTCTGGTTAAACAAAAAGGATCTTACTCTTTAACATCAAGGTCTCTGTAGGAATCATATCCATAATGTTGTTAGACACTTTAGAATAACAGTCTGAGCCTGTCAGACGCGCTTTGAAGCTACATTGCAGCGTTTTTTGCTCCACCAATTTAAAAATCACATAATTATCCTTGAACTGAACCTCCTCTGTACAGTATTACAATACCCAAGTAAGCAAGATAACACAGTCAAGTGGAGATAAACCCAATAGTGCTTTTGTAACCATTAGTGATAAGGATGAGATTAGAGCGGAAATTACAAGCTTGGTTACAGACAGTATCGCATAGAGGCATGCTACCACTGATCATCTTGAAATGCGGGACTGCAGAGCTACAGAGGCATGGGGGATGAGAAAACTAAAGTGATATTTTCAAACCCTACAAAGACACATCTTTAGTTAAATGCATATTTTTTAAAAGCTCCATGTTTTTCGTTAGCTACAATAAAAGAAAGACATAAGACAGCACCTTTCTCTGACACACACCAGACTCCAGTGTGCCTCTCTGAAAACTTTGTTGTGGTTAGCTTTTGGATTTTGCAACAACTCTGTGTATCTACACTAGAAATATACTGAAGAAGGGGGCTTGCATAGGGAAGATTTTCCAGGACTGGATGGCCCTGTATTCAATTGTTGCACGTTGACGGACATGCCGGGGCATGATAGATGTAATACAGCCCCATTGTGTGAGTGGAAGGGTATTTTCTTGTCATGATGCTCCACGGCTCATCCCCTGCGCAGACAGCAGCCTCAGGTATTTCTCTGCCTCTCCACCCCCACCTGCATTGTGTCTAAACCCCAAAGGAGAGCAGACTGGCGCGTGAAAACAAAACTGCTCTCCCAGATTCCCATTTCAAATATGCCATGGGTGCCAGCTTAATGGGCAGATGAAAGATGAAACTTAGGAAACTTAACCTGTCGCCCTGAAGTCAAAATCCATGTTTCATTTGCACACCACTGAGATTATCGTTCATTTCTCAGGGAAACAGGAGAGGAAGGGAGGGGCAGCTGGGGGGGGGGGGGGTGTCACGAGTGTTGCCATAATGATCGGCGGTGCAAAGAATGAGGCTTAGCCATCAAAGGAAATCCCTTATATTTCTTCAAATTCGTTACATGACTTACATGTTTTTGTGGTGCTGTGTGGTCTGTGCAAAAAACTGATTATAACACAGACAAAATCTGGAAAGTTTTCAGTGTCTAATTAATGATCCAACATGGTACTGGCTCCAAGTTTAACCCAACAGAGACTAAATTTCTGCATTTCACCAGACAGAAGCCATATTTGGTATTTTTAGGTATTGAGTACAACTATCAGGGGAACAAAAAGAGGTTCACTAAAACTATTCATGCCATTCTTCCCTTGGTTAAATCCTGTATTTCAAGATATGCAGCCTACTAAATTAACAGTTTAATTTATTTCAGATGTCTCTTCATAAAAATATCTATTACTGCTGTTCCCCCTCTGATGCTGTGCCTAAGAATTCCCATGAGAGAGAAAAGGTTCCCATGATCTTGGCCCTGCAGCCATTATTTGGCATGCTAATACCCACTAAATCTGACACATTTCCCAACGCACAGGAACAGGTGTCTTCAAAACAAGGCAAAGTCTTAGCGATCAGGGTATCCCCATATGTGGCTCCACAAGCAGCAGAGAGGAAAATTATATGGTTTAAGAAAACCATGGCAGCCTAAACACAGAGACCCAAAACACACACAGCACCAGCACTGAAATGTTAACAAGTAATTATATGCCTGAACTACACTATAGAATAGAAATGTGACATAATCAAACCGAGGCTACAGCCACTGTGCGGTTACAGGATGTACTACCTTAGAAAATATAACTAGTTGAATCACTCAAATTGTGAAAATAGATTTATTATAGATTCTAACCCAGTTAGAGCTAGAGTGAATCCTGCAAAAGATGAAAACGTTTTATATCAATGTCTACATTCATGAAAGGAATCTCTGCACAACTGATATGACATCTAAATCTGATACAGAAACTTCCGCTGAATGAAAATGTGAAATGTGTTTGTGTCTCACTCAACAACATGGCAACAGGGAGCAGTGGAAAGATCCCAATCCTAATCACCTCACTGAGAAAATACTGGAAGATGTAGTCACTATGAATCTTTGCAGAGTTATATTGTCACTCCTCTGACCTCTCACCTACAACAGCTTTTTGTTCTGTTGTTATGTATCCTGTTCCACATATGTTAGCTTTGAGTGTCATTTGTTTAATTGCCTGGAAGGCCGCCATTGTGTGGTAATTTCTGTTCTGATAATTACCTTAAATACAGGTTAATATGCGGAGCCAAGCTGCTGGGGGAGCAAGCTCTTTAGCATTTAATGCTGACTGATGGTTACATGGAACAGCAGAGAGAGTGTTACACTTTAACAAGACTGGATCAGGGCCATGAGAAAAGCCTTGACTGTGGCACATACAGTATTTGCCTCCTATGACTTCATTTTCAGCAGTCACACTGTGGACTTTCACTGTAGCCTGAAGAGTTGTTTGTTCATTTGATGTGATCAGAAAGGACGTTATTTTAGTGATAAATAAAAGACAAAAACTTCTTTTTTTTTACTTCTAAATGAGCATCCTTTCAGATTTATTTGCGCCTGTGGGTAATGAGGTCAGCTGTCTAATCATGTGTGACACCGACAGCAGAGGAGAGCAAACGAACCAAGCGCAAAAATTTTTAAAAACTGCTTCAGCCATGATGGGTGAAATACAACATCTCTGACCATCGCCAACAGCCATGACATTTGACTTCACATACATGCAGCCATCATTAGCCTACATGTTTGTGTGTGACTCCAGGCGTCTCCTCATTACAGCCCGAAAGCATGTCAGTTCACAAACCTGCAGAAACTGCAGCTTATTTGCTGACCTTCACTCAGTGTGCAGTGTGTGAAACATTAGAGGATGCTTTTCATCACTTTTAGCTGCAATAAAGTGAGCAGCATCCTACCATGTGAAACACCCACCGTGTGGTCTCACCCCACTCTGAACACTATATATCTTAAATTAGTTCTGACTTGGGAGATTTACAGCAATACCCTGAGGCTTAACATTAATCTGTTCTATGTAACGGGCGTCTTGATATGTGGAACATTCTCAGCCACTTCTCTCAGTCTCGAAACTCAACATCAGATATGCATAATATAGGAGTGTTGTTGTTATTATACTGAGGTAGTATTGGAAAGTTCACATGAATTACATAACATAATATCATGTTGCAGGCAGGTGGGTGACAGACATCATGTCCTCAGCAGCAATAGCAGTGCAGCACTTTTTGTCCTCTGCGTCTATTTACTGGTGTGTATGTATAGAAATTGTAAAGACTTAATTCAAGTGAAAGTTGTCGTGCAACTTTGATCCCTAGTACTATGTATCAGGATCATGTGCTTTTAAATTTTTGAGCTAAACTGAATAAACATTTCTATGCTAACCTTGGATTATTGGTTACTTTAACAGCATTACAACAAGGGCGGGATATTACAGTTTTCTGCTCTTTCACTTACAGACATTCCCTAAACACCCAGAGCCCCCATATTGCACTGCAAAGACTTTTTTTTTTAACCCTCATGCACTCAAACTAACCACAGTGAGGCATAAGATGCCTTAGCCACAACAAGCTCATTGCACTGTTCTGATTTCAATAGTGTGACCTTAGTATAAGACATATTTGCAAATATGAACTGTTGGCAGTATTTCAGCTTTGTTTACCTGTTCTCTCCTTTTGCATTTGAGGGTGGTGGGTGAAGAACTGTTTGGTTGTCCTCCATATCCACGACACATTTTGTGTTCAGTTCAATTTCTGCAAAGAGAGGTTTGTTGGGAAAGTAAAGCAGAATGCGGGGGTGTGAAAAAGTCATATCCTTAGCTTCTTTTTGACCGTGTTCAAACTACACTCAAGTCTGACTTCAGGCTCAAACTGAAAGCAGCAATGGCGAAGAAATCCAAACTTTATGATAATGTAGCACGAAGCCGAGACAGAGACAGAAATGCGAGTTTGGAGACAGAAATCATGGTTCTAACACTTACCCCTGCGGTTCATGGGCCGAACTCTCACTGCAACTTTTACCTTTGTATCCGACATTTTCGTCCACTTTTCACTCCCACCCTGTCTATGCGCCGAGCTATCAGTGTGTAGTCTGTGAATCCCCGACAAGAAGCCCGGATTTCTGCCAGAAAAAAAGGGCAGCGGACTCTACTTAAACAACCCCGAAAGAGTCCAGACCTCGAGGAGAAAAGATGGGAATATGTTCATTGTTTTTCCTTTATATCCATCCGGGTTCGCTTCTTGTGCAAATCCAGTACTCTGCTGCTCCAGCCGCAGACAGCATCCCCACCGCCATCTTCCACTGGGAGCACGACTGCTCTCCTCTGGCAGACTGGAGACGGTTGAGCCGGAGAGAGGGGGGAAAGGAGTTACGCACCGCGCTGCTCATCGGTGGGTGAGACTGGGGGACGGGAAACGTGAGGCGGTATGACAAGTTGATTTACGTGGACCGACAACATGACAGGATAATTTAAAGGTAGAAATGATGACAGGAGGGTTTATTAAAAAAAAGAAGTTTAAACAGTCTTAAAAGATGACCTAGTCTCTCTCTCTCTCTCTCTCTCTCTCTCTCTCTCTCTCTCTCATAGTCCCCAAAATATAAACATATATATACCAGGGCTTCAGACTAACTTTTTACAATTGTTGCACTGGTGCGCCTAACAAAACTTCTCACCATGCCTTTTGGCGCCACAGTAATAGTGTAGACATTGGACAAGCCATTCTTTACTAAAGGTATATTTTGGCCTTTTTGTATGTTGTGGGCTCTGGCTCTGGGTCGGAGTCAGATGAGGCTATCTCTGCTGATGATGTTGGGCATCTTACAGGGAAGACAGGTGGTGGAGCAGTTATCTCTGTCGATGATGTTGGGTCAGGGCCGGGAACAGGTGTAACAGGCACTGCAGCATTTTTTCTTGATGAGAAAACAATTAATCTTTCTCTACACTTCAGGGGACTTAAACGCCCCAGATTTTAAGTGTGTTTAAGTGAGAATCGTCACTGGTAACAATGTCACTGTGTAGCAGCAGTTCATTGTCTTTTGACTGATTAAAATGAAGGAATTTCTGCTTGTTCAACCTCTCATCACAGCTTTATGGCCTTGTGGCCATACATGTACTGTGAGCACCTCAACAAAGAGAGATTTTTTGTTTTCCTTAGATTGTTTGATTTGAAGGATTTCCCAGAAAGGTGAACGTATTAAGTAGTATTATTGCACAAGAAAACAGCAAAATTAAGAAAAACAAACCTAATTTTATGCAAGAATGATATCTTTTATTCTCATGCCTTTAATCATTTTGTGACTCGGATTATTCTCGAGACAACTGGTTGGGAAATTAATGAATAATGTATTCAGAAATAATGCAGTTTATTTTCAAAAAATAGGACAATAATGACAAAACAAAAACATTACTTTGACATAATTGCACAACCAATACTACAATGCATAGAATAGACTATAGCACCTGAAATATTTACAGTTTTCAATCTACTTTTTTTTTTTTCAATGTAAAACTTTACTTAGTATCGCCAGGTTACCTAATCACTTTATAATATGATAAGCTACATTTCACATAGGCCACTCTAGGCCTGTTTATACATGAGATACTTCACAAGGCCAGTATCAGATGTAGCAGAGTAAAACTTTACTGCATGGTCTCCACCATCCAGGATGATGAGCATGTTGTTCAGTGACACTAGTCCAACTGGGCGGATAAGGTCTCCCACAAGAGGAGTCAAGACCGGGCCGTTCTGGAGCTTCCCTAAACTCCAGACCATCCCCTGTTTAGAGTCAGTCACAATCACATTTCCATCTCTGTCAAAAGCCACACCTGACATGTCCAGCCTCACTGTGGACTGCAGGGTCAGGCTGAAAGTGTCTGTCTGATAAAGGAGGTGGAAGTCTTTGGTAAACACTTTCAGCCTTGTGTGTTGGTGTCTCTCTGGTGGATGTGTGTCATCGGTTAAGTGCTCCATCACTGCAGTGTTCCCGGTCACTCGACAGCAGGCCACTGCTTTTGGATGCTGGAGGTCAGAAATGGGTGTATGATGCTCCAGAATAACACCATGAGCGTAGTCCACTTTTACATGACACAGCATGCCAGCCTGGATGTCTGAGACCACGATGTGCCCACAGCTGTCTGTGTCTACACCCCAGGGCATCTGGAAAGAATCTTTGACCGTCAACACGTGGTTCCCTCTGGAGGTGAAAACCTTCACAGCTTTGTCCCCTGCATCAGTCACCAGCACATAACCACAAGGAGTCACCGCCACATCCACTGGGTAACAGATCTCCCCACTGGCTTGTCCTCTTTGCCCAAAACTGTGCAGCTTCTTTCCCTGGGGACTGAACACCACCACCCCCTTCTCTCCATCATGCACCACCACTACTGTCCCAGAGGACCCTAAAACAGCTATCCCAGTGGGGTTGATGAGAGTCCCCCAGCTGCCAAAAGCTGTGCAGAGGTGCAGACCTGTTGATGTCAGACCTGCAGCCTCACTAAAGCCTCCTTTTGCCCTGTGAGGAGGAGCAGAGGAAATGGGAGTCTGAGACAACAGTAGCTCCTGGAGGTCACTAAGAACCTGGCAGTGGGAGGTGCTGTCAACACTGCACAGCTGTCGACAGAACGGGCACTCCAGCTTCCTCAGGAGAGGGTGGGACAGAGCTCTGATGCATTCCAGACAGAGTACATGGCCACAGGAAAGGTTCTGTGGTCTGCGCTCCCTCTGCTGAGTGCAGAACTTCTCGAAGCAGACTTTACACTCCAGCAAATTGACCTGGATCTCTCTCAGGATCCCCTCAGGACTCAGGCTGCCACAGCGTCGGGAACTGGGACTCATGGCCATGGTTGAAATATCCTGGATGTCCTTAAAGCTAACAGAGGGTGCCAGCTGATGCAGGCAGCCAGAGGTTCAGGAAACTAAAGAAAGAGAGACTGGTAATTTAAGAGAGATGGAGCAAATGATGAAGAGAGGGCTAATAAAGCAGAGCACTGCAACATTTTTGAGTACACACTCATGTCCTGTGCTGTAGGCCCAGAAGGTCACGTGACATTTTGTGCTGCACTGAGGCTCTCTGCTGCCCTCCTTTGGAAGTCAAAATAGACACAAGTTGGAGAGGTTAAGTGGTTACAGCCACTGCTATGTTTATGAACAGCGCAGGCTTCTCAGAACACATTCAGCAGACAGCATTCCTTTTTTTTATGTGCATGAGGTATTAAAATAGAAAAGAATTTGGCTGAATCTAAAGCCTATATCTCCAACAGGTGCCACATAGTATTGCAGTGTGCATTCATACTCACTGTGGGGTGATACTTGATGATAGTTCAAGGGTTTTTCTTTGAGCAGACTCTGAATTTCTAGCTGTACCTCTGCTACTGCTGTCCATGTAACATCCGTTACTGTCTTTTTCTGAGGGAACATCAACAACAGTACCTTCAAATACACGTTGTTATAGGTCAGCATGAGGAAGCTATTTCAGTCCCCGAGTTTCAGCGTGTGCAGACGGAGTGAAATCTGATCCGAGAAGGGCAGCGTTTGAGTCAGCCAATCTGGCACTCTTTTGCTGCAGCAGGGTGCTCTACAGGGGTTGAGCAAGGTCATTCATGATTTCCTATTGTTAAGTATACAAACCGACTCCTACTTATGTGAATGAGAGATCAAGGACAGAAAGAATTTGTTCAAAGTAAGGTGTGAACTTAGTGCTGCTGCTCTATTTAAAAAACCGAAAAAGAAAGGGCGGATCCTTTCAACAATAACTCACAAAGAGTTTAAGAGGAGATGTAAAACATTTTAATATGTTTCGTTATTTCACAGTGAAAAAGAACAGCACAAGTCATATTCAGCGGAATTGTTTTTGGCAAATGACATTTAAATCCAGAGACAATGTACCATTTATAGTGTCTACTGTAGCACGGCAGCCCAGTCCATTCCACAGAAGTCAATGTCTGGATTGTCGAGGATTATGAGGGATATATCTGTACTGAGATGATACTGACAGAGCAAACGTAAATAAGGGCAGAGAAACAAAACACAAAAAGCCCGAATTTAGCCTTAATACAAAGTGAGAAAAGTTAAGAATAAAAAAAAGAACATGCAAACAGGCACAAGGGGTGAATTAAAATGTTACAATTACAGCGAAAGACATAAAAATAACAATACTGGCATCCTGATGTGTGGTGAAATACAAAGATCTGTTGACTACTCTTATAACATTTTCCTACTAAAACACTTGATTTGATTTGACACAGCCATGCAAATTATATGTAGTAACAAGAAGGTTGACAGTAAAACAAAACCACCTGCACACAGACAGGAAGAGCCTGATGACACATGCAGGAATTTGAATAATTGCCCTCCGTTATCAGTACAGTGAAGACAAAAAAAAGATAGCAGCCACAGATGGACAGGGAGAGTAAAATCACTCAAGGTCACGATGATTCACAAAATACGCAAACATTACAAAATGTACAGCATTTCCAAGAAAACATTCTAAAAAGTGCTTTAACTGTGTGCTTCACTTTGTTCCAGGTCAAACCTCAGTCAATGATACTATCAAGCTAAAGCTGTCTTGCATTGAAATCCTGTCCACATTCAAGTTATAAACACAAAACAAGTGTCAACATCTATGATGTAAATATGTCAGGTACTAATAAAGACTCTGGCCTTTCTGTGCTATAAACATAGAGGCTCCAATTCATGTGATAAATTCTTCATAATGGCTTATAACATTGAAATGTGTTGAACCAACATACTGGAGTTAAGGCTGGTGTAAACCAGTCAAATGTACATTAACCATCAATGATATACTGTATCGTAGGATAAATGTTTGTAAATTATAGTTTATCAGCTACAATGATCATGCAGTCACATCTAGAATTGGCTGTTCGTATTGCCATCTCTGTCTCTCACACACACACAAAATACCACTATTTAGCTCTCTCATCTCACACTCACACTCACACACACACACACTCTGTTATCAGTGGTTTATGAGCTTTTATGACTACAGCACACAGTTTAGTGTGCATCTCTGTAGTCCAAGCCTCTGCGCACTCCTAATAACACTGCATGGACCTGTTCATCCACTCAGTATTTCCCATCTCTACTCCCTCTGCTGTAGATGGGGGATTTGTAGACTTCAATTACACCAGGAAGTGGTCATATCTTAACCCCATATTCAACCTGTGATCCATCACACTTGACTCCTCGGGGTGAGTTCGGGAGTCACCCACCCACCTCTGGCTCCACTTCTTACTGGCCGTCCAAGCCATTGATGGATTTGGTCTTTTCTGAGCCCTTCCCTCTCCATCTGGTTGTAGGGCTGTCTCCATCCATCTCTGTCTCTCCTGAAACATGATAATCACATACTGATGAGTTTATAGAAAGACGTAACATAGTTTTTCACATTTACAGTATAAGTAAAACACTATTCTAAACACTAAACACAGTAAAGTCACTGTACCTTTAAACGCTTCGGACACGTGGTCAGCAGATTCTGTGTAATTACTGTCCTCACATTCTGAGAGGCTCTGTGAGAGGAGAGGAGGTTAAGATGCATGACACACATACCATTAACTTGACAGGGAGCAGAGAAAAGCTCCCTGACCCCAGTGAACGATAGGAATCTTTACAGGGAATAGGCCTAAAAGTTAATATTCACTCCTCAACAGACAATCAGCTGACTCTTTAGACATGGAACATGTGACATTGTTGGTTTGACCGATCTGTTAAAGAAATTGCTTTTGTCATTCAGGCATAAAGTAGCTGTCTATTATGTAAATGTTTGCTGTGGCTTTATTCATACATTCAATCATCATGTTGCTGACAGTCGCATTAATTCCAATTTGCCCACATTCTGTGTATAAAATGTTGTTCTGGAAATTCACTATTTCATCAATGGAACTGGTGTGGATGAAAACTGAAAATATAGGGAACAGCTATTGATTTGATTTGTAATCGTAGCTGTACAGGTTTATTTTGTATTCATTTGCTTATTTGGACCTTCACCACAAGGTAAAAAAAATAAAGGGCTCATACGTTTCCCTCTACTCTCTCTTGGAAAGTGTTCAGGAAATATTATTGGTCCCAGCATGGTAAGACTGGCACGACTGGCACAGGTATAATTATCTTAACATTTACATGGAGAGGTGCATATCCAAGAGGATTAACATTTGTACACATGTGTAAAGCAGCAAACACCAGTTCTACCAGTTGCTTCAACAAACATCTGCAAGGACTTAATGTGTCCCTGACAAAGGTTGAGGTACATCTGAACAAAGACCAACATTAATTGATTTTGTAATAAACTAAGTTACTAAATCTAAAGCATACCTTTTCTCTTGGACCGTAATTTTCAGCATACCACACCATTCCAAATAGGCACAGGAATGTAATGAAAGCCTAAAAACAGATCAAACATAACAAAGACTGAGAGATGATTCATGGATAATCCATATTCAATAACTTGCAGCACAAACAGTTTTTGATGTTAAAATGTTTTCAAACCAAAAGATAATATGTGAAAAATTATGGCAGGTTGGTTGCAAAGTTAAGGAACAATATTTCATGTATTTTAAAGCACAATGAGTCGACTACTAACTGCAGAGGACTGCAGTAAATTGCTCTGTCACAGAAACGCATGTGATTCTGATCTCACCAAACACAGCAGCCAAAGGATCACATAGAGTATCTGCGTTTTTGAGAACAAGTCCTGTCCAAACTTAATACACGCCAAGGCCTCCAGGAAGGCAATTGCCCTGGAGAGAAAAAAAACAAACACAAACAACTGAAACCTCTGACCCATCTGCAGTAAACCTTCAATTCAACAAGGGGGAAAAAAAGCTCATAACAAAAACGCCTGTATGAGGCTTTTACCTGAGAGCAAAACTGTGCTCACTGACCTGAACATGTTAACATTTATTCAGTGAAATTCATTATGTAGGTGGATAATAACATTTCTGATATAGGTCAACTGCCAGGCAGTTTGGACCCCCAAGTAAAACAGTTAATCACAGTTGACATCACTTGCTTTACCTGTCCTCACTGCCTGTGGCTGTCTGATAGGCACACTACAGTTACACTACAGTTAGCTCATAAATATGCAGTGTAGAAATAAGCGTATGTCAGGGCTAGAAAATTTAAATCTTTTTGTTTTTTTAGAGTTCACTTACCCAAACACCCAACACTGGGTCCCAACTCTCTTGCACTGCGTGTCTGTAAGGTAGGCATAATACTGCCTAAAGCAAAAACACAGTGCAAACGTTAACAAAATTTCACCTGCAGCTTCTCCTAGCTGGCAATTTTCTCAAATTGTCAAAACAAAGAACTGGACATTAGCACTTAACAGTGTGCAAGAGCTTAAAAAACATAATGTGTCAATATAACTGACATCAATGTTCTCTTAGGATCAGTTTCCTGTTAATAAAATTGTGTTTTTACCTCACTGTTGGAGCTGTGATGATACCAATGAACAGAATTCGACACCAGCTAAGAGCGTGGCTTGCGGGAAAGATGAAAATGTGCTTGAGGAAGAATGTGTTCAACTCTGTTAGCTGTGGAGACACAAAAGAACACAGATACAAGATAATACATAACACCGTGATCGGGACAAAGATGCATCACTGTTGTTTTGACTCTGCATTCAAACATGTTTCATATTATGCTTTTAGCTTTAAATATTTTCATTCAATTCCTTTGCAAATATCAACATTATTATTATAATGACGGGCTGAGGTTCAGGATCCCATAGATCATCGGTATCTTCACTGCTGATGCTTGACTTGTTTTGGGGGATTTGGGGGATTTTTGTCTTCAGTCATGTATTCAGGAAGTAAAACAGAGTTGGATAGGTCTGATGACTCATTTGGCCAATCATAATGGTTGGCCCTCATAATGGGTGTAGAGTGGCTTAGAGTGTTCCTGTATTTGTTTTTAGGGACCATGAATTTCTTTCACGGCAGACATGTTGATGCACATGGTGTAGGAAATAACATTTGATGATGGCGGCTCTGCTCTATTAACATGTGCCAGCAAGCCATGCCAGTGAGGCTGCATGGACGAAAGTGGTGCCCTGGACCTGGCCCACCTTAAAGGAATGCATCCATTATTGTTGCTGTTGTTGTTAGTTACACTGGTCAAGTCAAGCACAAGTCAAAATGGGTGCTGTGAGTAAGGACTAATGGCAATGAAACTCTTAATTAGTGCTTTACTCTGGGCAGATGCACTACAGTCAGTGACATAAAGACAGTGCTGACAATTAATGATGAGATCATGTTCAAATTTGTTTTAGTTTTAGGGTATTTATAATGAATGAATAGCTTGAGACTCTTTTCACTGGCCATAGACAGTATATTGTTTTTTATTACACAAACGCATCTAATGCTGAAATCGCTTTGGGTTGAGGTTAGGAAACGAAGAAACAAAGATTCTCCTACAATGCAAATCACACTTGATTTAACACATTGACAAGAACAGTGGCAGTTCATTTTGAGGGATACACTGAATCCCTCTCATCCGCACTAAAAGATAATGAGAGGGAGGCCTGCTGCCGTGTTATTCATTCACTTGGCCTGAAGCCTGTGTGGCTGAACTCAGTGAAGAGCAGTTAAGCTGTCACCACAGCGAGCCAAGCTGAGCCACCACCCCCCCTCCTCCCTTGGCTGTTCAGCTAATTCTCAAAAACTGGTAATTACTATTTAAAGCCTCAAGAGGGTTGGGAACTGCCTGAGTGAGAGAGAGAGGGCATGACGATGTTGTTTCATCACCACACAAAAATGAGAGAAACACCAGCTTTCATCGCCACAGCAGCCAGTGGCTGGAAATGTTTGGCACCCATAGCTGACTTACCAATGGAGAGTAATGGAGCTTACTCAAGTTCTCCAGCCATGGTTTTCTCATTACCATAAATTGCTCCCAAGTAATCCAGCCTGTCTTTCACTCTTATGGGATTAGCTGTTAATATTTAGACAGCAGGACAGTCATGCATTATATGGACCCATGTGGGGCAGGTTTTAGATTTCTGCCATGGAGGAGCCAATTAGATTAGCCAAGACTTAGCACGCAGAGATGATCCCCAACTAGTCAGCACTTAATTCACCATGAGATGGCGAGAGTGGATTTGTCACTGACCCACCTGCCAGATGATCATGAAGAGATAGACGCCCATCACTCGCTGCAGGGAAGACTTTGGGTCGAGCCAGCGTACATAGGTCCAGCTTGCAGGGGTGAACTGTAACACGGCTCGTTTGATCTTCCCTGTGGTGGTGTGGATGTCCCTGGGTGGGAAGCAGAGGAGAAGGATTACAATGACTTGCAGATTGATTTACAATAAGTATTACGTTAGTGCAGTAGACAAAGCCAGATGAAAGTAATGCCATCACATTAATCATTCAGTCCAATTCTCCCTGATGAACATGTGGGATCATATTTCAAAAATAACACTTAATGCATTTTAAGATACATTTTGAAATGACTTGCTAGAGAGGAACAGAATTTATTATTGTTTTACAAAATAGTAAAAGCAAATTAAATATATTAGATGGCAGTCTCACTTATTCTGTCTTTACACACTTTCATTTTTCTAAAATAGATTGAATAAAATATTTTTCAAAAAACACAAAATGAATAAAGTAAAAAGTAAATCTATCTTTCATAACTTACAATAAAAAACTTACTGAATTTACATAATAAAGCAAAAATGCAAATATATATACGTGTATATATATGTATATATATTTGTTAGTTTTTCTGCCAATGTATTAGGTCTACTGTTCCAGAATTAGGCCTGACCATATGAAATAGATAAACCGGGCTTACAATATATACCCCACTTCCCCTTTTCACAACCCATAATGAGAGAAAAGGCAACTGAAAATAGCTGGGTTTGTTTGAGTTGGTACTGGTCACACAGACTAAAAACAGAACTGGATAAAATCTTAACACAGTTAATTTCCAGACTGCAATGTCATACTTAATACTGGCCCAGTGGTAGGTCCTCATCTCCAAAAAGCGACACACAGTCATGCCAAGCCAGATGCCTCCTCCATTACACAGCAGAATATCCAGAATCACCTGGTCCCACCAGCACTCAGCAAAGTTAGGCAGCAGATGCATGAAGAATAGCTATGTGAACAGGAGGAGAGAATGTAATGCGAGTCCACACCATAGACTATGGTGAACTTTTCAACCTGCAATAATGTATATGTATTATAGTATGTATTATATGAAAATATTGAGAATGGCCATCATCAAATTCCACCAGATAAACCACTTACATCACCAGGCAGACAGAGACAAAGTGATGCCACTGGATGCTCATTACCTCAGTAAGCTCCCAGGTAATACTGATGGTCCAGCACAGGCCATAGCTTCGAATGAGCAGGGCCTTCATACCCCAGCCCCAGAAATGGCTGAATGCAAAAATGTCAAAATGGCTCAGGATTCTCTCCCAGGTGATGACGTGGCAGTTCACAGCATATTCCTGCAGGGAGCGGCACAGATAACCTCATTACATTGATTGATAATCCCCAGGTAGTGAACACAACTGGTGCATGTAAATCAATCTGAAAATGATTTTCTGCGTCAAGCCTAAACCCACTCACCATTATGTCTGCTTCTCTTTTGGCATAGCGCAGGTTTGGGTCCAACCAGTACATCAGCTGTTTCACTTGCTGCCAGTTGAGGAAGATGATGAAAACCAGGAACAGGAAGTAGAGGACACTCAGACCTTGGCAGCAAAAGGACATGACATTCAGAAGAAGTGAAATATAAGGTCTGAGACACACCAGTTTTGTATTCTGAGATTTTTAGCAAATACTCACCAAAAACTATTCGCCATATTGCTGGATGTGGTCTGGTGAATGGGCCTACAACAAGGAACATAATGACTTTCAAGATAAACACAGGCTAAACATATTACTAATCATAAAACAAACCAAACAAATCAGCTTTTTTTTTCTTTTCCAGTTCCATTCCTGTGATGAGAACTGTACAAACAATGGTGACAAGAAATTATACTAATGATCCCACGCTAGAAAAGGTTGTTGACCCCAGGATTCAAATTTAACTTGCAAAGTCAGTGTTCATTTTACTTCTCATAATCTCATAATGAGGTCATTACTGACCAAGAGTCTTATGTAAATCTGTCACTTGTATTTACTGTGCTAACAGGACTGTTGAAGAAGCACCTTCGGGTTAACTGTAGGTAAAGGCTATACAAACACTTCCTTTTTTTTTTTTTTTTTTTGCTTACCATTAGGAAATGCCAAAACACTGATGACAAGGAAAAAGGAGATGACCAGGATGAGCCCCACCCAGAGATTACTGTCAGGGTTTCCATCATCTCTGCAGAAAGGGAAAACGGAAAAAAGATAAATGTCCATCGACACTGTGGCAAATGTTAAACAGACCATTTTATAAGCATGTCCCCTCCTCGGCTGTGGTTATGTGGATGTGCCTCACGTGTCTTCCAGTTTCAAACAGCATCTGATGTAGACACTGAGATTTATGTTGCATGACATTTATAGGGCGAACTGTGGTTTGTAAAGCAGATGCTGACTTTAAATGTAACGTTACGACCCGTTTGCTTGCTAGTTACATGGTTATAGCTAATGTCAGCACAGGAAACAGTGGTCATCACTGGACTAACCTTATTTAACACAACGCCTCTTTTTATCAGCTTAGGCTTGGGATTAATGACAGCAGACGGTAGGCAGTTAAAACCGAGAAAGTTAACCGGATGATTACATGCGGGTTGTAGAGTTAGTTTCAGTGGGAAACGCCAGTGAAGAGTCAGAGCATCACTGCTCCTGTTAGCGGAATGCTAACCAAGCTAACCTCCCTGAGCTAGCGTTAGCCGCAGACGACTTACCTGGTGAAGGCGAAATACATCAAACTGAGCACCGTGCATGTCAGCAGCGTTATCGTGTGCGGTCTGTAGAAAAAGTCTATCGTGATATCTTCAACCTGCTGCTCGTTTATCATTCGGAAATGCATCCTGTAATTCACATCATCCTTGCTCAGGGTATGGGATCCGCTATACACGGACGCCATAACAGGACGCAGCCAGGAGAGGAGCTGCAGCAGCACCAACCGCCTCAAACCGCTGTAGACAGGAAACAGTTAAAAGTAAAATATATAAACTACATATCCAGCCAAGTAAAGTAGTGACAGCTGAGCACAGTGTTTAAGCAGCAGGAAGACAGTTGTAGAGAGGTCGTTCACTTTTGATTTTGATTGGTGTACATGTTTGCTGGGAGTGTCCCAAAGCGGAAGAGTCCACATGTTCATGCCCTCCTTCATCATGTGCTGCTTTGATTGTTTATAGCGTGACCTCCATGCAAGGACTTTAAACCATGACAAATGAACAGAGGCTGACTTCTACATATACACAGTTAGTCTTAGACCCAGACCTCCTAATCAAATGCGTAAAAGTATGTTTGCTTATGCGTTGTATGAACTGTGCTTTTTTGACTGTCAACCGAGTGTGTTTCCTAGAGTACATCTTTCATCAAAAGGTTAATCTACTTTCTTGTTGTATCTCCCCCCTGTGGCCACTCTTGGCTTCACATGACACTGAAACCAAAACCCATTGTCAGCTCACAGCAGGTGTCCCTATCAGTAGCAGGACACAATGCAAAAGTCTCATATTCTTTCCTAAATGTGTGTGATGCACGCTCCCACTATTTTTCCCCCCACCCGAACTTATTTTATAATATTTAATTTATACTTTGTAGAAATGTACCACAGTGAAATGTGTTTTTTCTCTATAATATCAAACATAAAGTCCCTGCTCAGTCATCATTTGCACATGTTGCTGGCCTTAAAAGAAGGCCTGTGTTTTTTGTACTTGTGCATTGTCTACAATAGAGGAATGTTGTTTCAGCTCATTAACAAGACAAATTAACCATAAACAACTTTATTTATATGCTCAAGACAAAGTTACAAAGTTTTTCACAAGCAACAGAATAACAGGTTTTTGAAAAAGTTAAAAGTCAATAATGACAGCTGATGGAAGCCCCACCTTTTTAGTGATCTGATGCTGAAGTTTGTAATGGGAGCCATACCTTTTGTCAAGTTTTAAGATGGACACACATTAGAGTTGTCAAGGCGAATGAATAATCCACGAAAACTTGTCCCTGAAATTTGAAGACAAATCAATATGTTGTTGCAGTTTTGAATGAAGTAAAAGAATTGTGACAGAACCAGCTGCTAAACTCCGAAATGTTTGATATCCATTTAACAGCCATGCAATCAAACAAGTCGATATATAGGTTATCATAACAATGAATAATCCATTGTCACCACCAAGTGATTAAGGTGGTGATTAGGAGCCAATGGGGAAATTGAGCTTTCAGCAGAAATCAACACGTCTTTGTACCAAAACATATAGGTAACATATTCTTCACATCCTCCACAGAGCATATATTGATGGATATCCCTTTGACAGGAAAGATATAAAAGTGCATTAGTGCATAAAATATGCAGGCAGCATCTCCAGATTAAGTTTTTCTCATAAATTTGGGAATAAGACGATTAAAAGAGCACATCAGATAAAAACATGAAAACTTGTAAAATGTAATCTCATGTAACAGCCATGTCAAACAATATCTTTGTGCAGGTCGCAGTGTTCAGTGCTGACTGAGGTCACAAAGGTCAAATCAACTCAGGTCAAGCACAGACAGGTGACAAATTACAGAAAAAGAACAACATAAAGTATCTCAGTAAAGTGTTGGACCACCGTGAGGGAGAGTGAGTCCATGTGCTGAAGTATCCTTGGGCAAGATACTGAACCCCAACAGGAAACAGTTAAAAGTAAATATATAAATTATATATCCAGCTGAGGAGAGTGTTTAAAAGCAGAGGGTTAAACAAGAGGAAGACAGTTGTAGAGAAGTTGTTCCTTTTTGATTTTGATTAGTGTATATTTTTGCTGGGAGTGTCCCAAAGCAGAGGAGTCCACATGTTCATGCCCTCCTTCATCATGTGTTGCTGTGTGTTTATAGCGTGACCTCCATGCAAGGACTTTAAACCATGACCAATGAACAGAGGCTGATTTCTACATATACACAGTTAGCCTTAGACCCAGACCTCCTAATCAAATGTAATCAACAGTATGTTTGCCTATGTGTTGTGTGAACCTAAATACTTTGCTTTTTTGACTGTAAACTGAATGTGTTTCCTAGAGTACATCTTTCATCAAAATTACTTAAATTAATTTATTTGACTTGGTGTGTGTTTATCTCCCCCCTGTGGCCACTCTTGGCTTCACATGACATTGAAACCAAAAACCATCCTCAGCTCACAGTAGGGGTCCGTATCAGTTTTCACACACCTCATGAGCACTACTTTTCTTATTATTTACTGTTAATCTTATTTCTTATAGTTTAGGAGACAAGTGCAGAGAGGTTATTTTAACATAATCTTCCCATATAATGTTCAGTAACTTTGTGTTTGCACAGAAATGATTTCCTTTTTTGGTAGCAGGACACAATGCAAGTGTCATATTCCCCCATCACCAGAACCAAGCACTGAACCTTGGGGGACCGAGCCTTCACTACCGCTGCCCCTACCCTCTGGAATTCCCTTCCACTACATATCAGGAACTCAGACTCACTACAAACCTTTAAATCACTAATCAAGACCCACCTGTTCAACCTTGCATTTACATAATTACAATGGTCACTTTACTTAATTTACTTATTTCTTTTCACTGTTTCTCTTTTGTTGTATTGTCAAAGTGTCTTTGAGTGTCATGAAAAGCGCTATAGAAATTTGATGTATTATTATTATTATTATTCTTTCCTAAATGTCTCTGATGGATGCTCCCACCATTTTTCCACCCTAACTTACTACCCAATATTGAATATGTAAAATATTCAGTTTTTAGTCAGTAGGAATGTACCATAATAATGTATTTTTCTGACCTATATCAAACATTGTCTACAATAGAAGAGTGTTGTTTCAGCTCAATAAGAGTACATATTAACCTCAGATAAACAAAATAATCAGTTTTATTTATATGCTAAAGACAAAGTTACAGCAACAGAATAACAGGTTTTGTAAAAAGTAAAAAGTCACAATTCAGAATTGTGATTTAATCACATTTTAAGATTGTACAGACTCTGCCAGCTTGAGTGCGCTGGAGTCCTGGTAGCAGAAGCCTCACCTATGATTTTTACATTTTTAAAGAGCAGCCCAGAATGACCCACTGATCTGAAACTGAACATAGAGTCATGCAAAATCAAAGTTCATAATAGGAGCCAGGGTTTTTTTTTTTTTTTTTAAACATAAAGACAAGTCTTATAACAGACACACGTTAGAGTTGTCAAGGTGAGACTGAATAATCCACAGAAGTTTGTTACTGAAATTTTAAGACAAATCAACATGTTGTTGCAGTTTGTAATGAAACAGAAGAATCATGACAAAAGAAGCTGCTAAAATGTTTGATATTTGTTAAATAGCCATGCAATCAAGCAAGTTAATATACAGGCTATCATAGCAATCAATAATCTAAGATGATTAAGGAAAGAGAGACCCAATAGGAAAATGTAGCTTCTTGCTGAATAAAAGTTTTTCACGGATGATCTGAATATTGCTAGGAGTTGAAACAACGCAGCTTTAAATAGGTGACATACTCTTAATAAAAAGTAATAATTTCCATATTCTTCAACTATTTCTGAAACAGAAACAAAAATAACCATCACATCCTCTGCAGAGCATATATTTATGTGACGCTGACAGGCTGTTAAACACTTTTCTATACAAGCAGGAAGTTAAAAGTTTATGTATAAATACAGTTGGTTGGTTAGTTTGGTCTTTGGCTTGTTGAACTCTGTCAAACCTTTAAATTCAGTCTCCCTGTTTCAGCAGTATGATGGGCTGCAGAAAGAGAATGACTGTTATTATTTACACAATATTTCATTTATCTAACAGTATACAATATGTAACTACAAAGAAAATAACTTACCAAAGTGTTGAACTGTTGTCTGCAAATAGCTTTGCTTAACCAGTAGATCAAGAACAGGGCTATTAAATTTTCAACAACCAGCAGACTCATTATCAGTCCATAGATTCCTCTAAACAGCTGTGGAAAAGTTGAGAGATTATTAGAAGTGAATACACATTACATTTCAGAGAGCAGCTGGCCACTCAGTCAAGGGTAATGATGTTACCTTACCATTAAATCGGCTGAGTGATCATAATAAAAGTAATGAAGATTTTGTGTGACGATCACACCAATAGAAAATGCTGCAACTGACCAGAAGAAGCTGATAATGTTGAGAGAGAATGACAGCTTTGCCTGGAAAAAAGACATTATGTTGCATTCAGTGGAAGTTTCTGTCCAAACAGAGGTCAAGTTTTGGCAGCGAAGTGAGGTTAGCATGTTGCTCAGTTGGGACTAATCTGGATTATTATTGTTATCATTATTATTATTATTAGATCCAAGTTACTACATTCACTCTTAATCCATCTTTTTTCTCCTGTATGGTGTGTTTTTAACTTGCAAACAAAATTTCTACTTTGAATTAGATTACTTACAACACACATGTTTGGAGCTTTTCCTGCAGCATACGACAGCAGACCAGTGACCACAAACTAATATAATGATAAAACATATCAGTTAGTTTACACAGAAATTATTTCCAAATGCTGTGTGATAAGAGAAGTATATAACAGGCGTCACAGCAGTAAAAGGAAGTATATGCAGAGATGCATAATGCTTGTTTTCACACAGTAACAGTAAGTAACAGAAACATAACTGAAATATAACATAAAATAGTTGATTCAAATTCTTCAAAGAAACAGATTGTATTGTTTGAAGTTGTATTTACCACCACACTGGGTAAAGTGCAGATAATAGCGACCGCATCTCCCCAAATCACACCAAGAGCACAAAGAAACACACCAGCAATGGCCTGAGCTGCCTTATAAAAGGGGAGGAAAAAATAGATGAATAAATAGAAAATACTGCAATGCTGCAACTTTTGTGTGTAAATGTATGCCCCAAAACATAAACAGTTACTATTTTGGAGTGTGTTTGCTTGGTACCACACCCAACTTCAACTTACTCCGAGAGGTTTAGGTTTTCCCTTATTAGCAAAGACCTTGTAGGAATCTTTGAACACACAGTGGAATTTTTCTGGCATCAGTTGACCTGCTCCAGTTTCCCTGAGATTCCCAATGGGAATAGTGATGATTATCGACTCATTGCATTCAAATGACTTCTTCATTTTCCTGTGAACAAGATCAATGCAAAGGATGGTAAAATAGTTTATATCGCTGGTGATCTGTTGCTGAGGTTTTCAGTAACATACCTTTTTTGTTTCTTCTCTGGATTCAGACCTGAAAGCCTGTGCTTTGTCAAATAAGTTTGAAAAGGAAATGAAATATCTTGGTAGTTGTTTCTGTATTTCTCCACCCCCCTCCGTCTCTCTCTCTCTCTCTCTGTCTCTTACTCACAAACACACACACACACACACACACACACACAAACCACAACACCCTCGGGTGGATGCACATTAGATTTGTCAGGTGAGACTGAATAATCCACAGAAACTTGGAGTTGAGACAATAAAGCTTTCTGCAGAAATCAATGCGTCTTTTTTGTTTTTTATTTTATTTTTTTGTTCACATGGACAGTAGTCATACTGTTATAAAAATTATATAAAAATACAATATAAACAGGCAATTGTAAAAAAAACAAATAGGTGACATATTCTTAACAGTAAGTAATCATTTGCATATTCTTCAACTATTTCTGAAACAGAAACAAAAATAACCTTCACATCCTCTGCAGAGAATATATTGATGGATATGTGACGCTGACAGGCTGTTATACACTTTTTATACAAGCAAGAAGTAAAAAGTTTATGTATAAATACAGCTGGTTGGTTGGTTTGGTCTTTGGCTTGTTGAACTCTGTCAAACCTTTAAATTCAGTCTCCCTGTTTCAGCAGTATGATGGGCTGCAGAAAGAGAATGACTGTTATTATTTACACAATATTTCATTTATCTAACAGTATACAATATGTAACTACAAAGAAAATAACTTACCAAAGTGTTGAACTGTTGTCTGCAAATAGCTTTGCTTAACCAGTAGATCAAGAACAGGGCTATTAAATTTTCAACAACCAGCAGACTCATTATCAGTCCACTGATTCCTCTAAACAGCTGTGGAAAAGTTGAGAGATTATTAGAAGTGAATACACATTACATTTCAGAGAGCAACTGGTCACTCAGTCAAGGGTAATGATGTTACCTTACCATTAAATCGGGTGAGTCACGTGTGTATCTGTAATAATAGTACGGAGGAGGATGTTGTGTGAAGATCACACTTATAGAAAATGCTGCAACTGACCAGAAGAAGCTAATAATGTTGAGAGAGAATGACAGCTTTGCCTGGAAAAAAGACATTATGTTACATTCAGTGGAAGTTTCTGTCCAAACAGAGGTCAAGTTTTGGCAGTGAAGTGAGGTTAGCATGTTGCTCAGTTGGGACTAATCTGGATTATTATTGTTATCATTATTATTATTATTAGATCCAAGTTACTACATTCACTCTTAATCCATCTTTTTTCTCCTGTATGGTGTGTTTTTAACTTGCAAACAAAATTTCTACTTTGAATTAGATTACTTACAACACACATGTTTGGAGCTTTTCCTGCAGCATACGACAGCAGACCAGTGACCACAAACTAATATAATGATAAAACATATCAGTTAGTTTACACAGAAATATAATAATTATTTCCAAATGCTGTGTGATAAGAGAAGTATATAACAGGCGTCACAGCAGTAAAAGGAAGTATATGCAGAGATGCATAATGCTCGTTTTCACACAGTAACAGTAAGTAACAGAAACATAACTGAAATATAACATAAAATAGTTGATTCAAATTCTTCAAAGAATCATCTAGAACAGATTGTAGATATTTTTTGAAGTTGTATTTACCACTACACTGGGTAAAGTGCAGATCAAAATGATAGGCTCATTCCAAATCACACCAAGAGCACAAAGAAACACACCAGCGATGGCCTGAGCTGCCTTATAAAAGGGGAGGAAAAAATAGATGAATAAATAGAAAATACTGCAATGCTGCAACTTTTGTGTGTAAATGTATGCCCCAAAACATAAACAGTTACTATTTTGGAGTGTGTTTGCTTGGTACCACACCCAACTTCAACTTACTCCGAGAGGTTTAGGTTTTCCCTTATTAGCAAAGACCTTGTAGGAATCTTTGAACACACAGTGGAATTTTTCTGGCATCAGTTGACCTGCTCCAGTTTCCCTGAGATTCCCAACAGGGATAGTGATGATCATCGACTCATTGCATTGAAATGACTTCTTCATTTTCCTGTGAACAAGATCAATGCAAAGGATGGTAAAACAGTTTATATCACTGGTTATCTGTTGCTAAGGTTTTCAGTAACATACCTTTTTTCTTTCCTCTCTTGACTTGATTTGGTCGTGAAAGTCTGTGCTTTGTCAAATAAGTTTGAAAAGGAAATGAAATGGCGTGCAAAGTATTTTCCTGTCTTTATCTCACCTTCTCTCTCTCTCTCTCTCTCTCTCTCTGTCTCACTCACTCTCTCTCTCTCACACACACACACACAAGAATACGCAAAAACCCACAAAGTGCTTGAGTGCAGACTGACTTGTCAAACATTCAAAAGTACTATTTTGACTTATTTTGTGTTTTTTGTTGACTTAGAAGTACCATAACATACAACTGAGGGTGATGAGGCACTGAGGTCTGAGCATAATAGACACTACTGACTGGGTGAGGAAGTTAAGGTGTGAGATGACCTCATATTTCAAAGTATTTGCAGGGAAGTGAAAATGTCGACAGATCGTGGTATTTGTTTGAGACAGACACAGAGGGTGAAATAGATACAGCTCAAGCCAAACAAGGTAAGAATCTAAAATCTTTATTGAATTGCACAAAAATATTGTTATTATATATATTATTGTTATTATATTTTGTTGTACATATTTTCAATTCAGAATATGAATTTAAGCATCTTAAAGTCTTTGTACAGATATGTATATATAGGATTGTAAGCTTTTTGCACGTATGTTAAACATGACATCTCAAACACTCAAAGTCTGCAAAGAATATGATCATTAAATGGTCCGGAGCTGTTATTAATATTTTGTATCATATCATATCTTTTTTTATCAAGTTGCCGAAAGAGATTCAGCTATGATAACAGAATGTGTTTGCGATGTGAGATTATGATGTTATATTAACAAATGTTACATTAAAATATGATACTCCAGTTTGTTTAATGAAAACTGATTTACACAAAACTCTGTATATTTAGTAATCATGAAAGGCCGATGATGCACAATACCAGATCCTAAAATCATTCTGCATCACACTGAGAACATATGAGCCTTTAAACACATACAAATATAAAAATCTCTAATCGCTTGCTTTCATCTACAATAAATCATAAAAAATAAAAATTAGTACTTTACTTCATATTTTTATTGAAAATACTCCTTTAACTGTTTGGGCAATTGCTTAGTTTCTCTGAAGCTGTACTTTGTATTGCATTGAATTTGTTTTAGACTGCATTATAGTGTATAATATTTCTAATATCTTGTTCACCTGATTTACACACGTGTTTACACAGAGTGGAGAACATTAAACAACATTATGCCTTAATCTCAACAGGTTTTTACAGGACTGTTGTCTGGTATTACATGACAGTGTCAACAGAACAGAGAACTAAAGGATTCATGGTACAAAAGAAAAGAAAACATGATGATTTTGAAATCATTATATTGTTACACATCACAAGTAAAATACTGTCCTTCCAGATCAAAGAAGCACCATGGCCTGTGCTGATGTTGACATGGATATTCATGGAGATGATGAGGAGCAGCACAGAGCCAACAGAGGAGAGCAGCCCGTGGTGCGACATTACCAAGCTACGGAACTAATACCAGAGGACAAAGGGCCGCTGCATGACCTGCTGAAGAAGCAACCTGCTGTGTTGGGGGTAAGAGGGTTGAAAGAGCACATCAAATACAAAAACATGAAAACTTGTAAAATGTAATCTCATGTAACAGCCATGACATAAAAAATACCTTTGTGTAGGTCAAAATGTTCAGTGCTGACTACACACAGGTCAAATCAACTCAGGTCAAGCACAGACAGGGGATAAGTTAAAGGAAAAACCAACATAAAGTATTTTAGCTAAGTGTTGGACCACTGTGAGGGAGAGTGAGTCCACGTGCCGAATTATTTATATATTAATTATATTAACAGGAAACAGTTCAAAGTAAGATATATAAATCAACACCATCAGTTTGTGAATGTGTGCGTATGTGTTGGTGTGGTCACTATGACTAGAAAAGTGCTCTGTAAATGCAGGCTGTTTTCCAATCTTTGGACAGAGTGAACGCCAAATAAGATCATGCTAAACTGTCGATACAATTCAAATCTCTATATTTTATCAAAGACAAACAAATGCTAGTCTTTGAAAATCTCATTTGTATGTTAAATGATTTGGATTTTTTCAGCACCTTTACCCTGTAACAATGCAAACGCAGAAAAAGCACACACTCGTCCACTTATGCACGCACAAGCACCCACACGCTGATGACATGCACTGCTCATCAGAAGAGTTGAGGGTTAGTGACGTGCTTAAGGACATTTCAGTTTGCAGTTATAGGTTATATTTTACTTAGCAAACACTGAAGTACAGGAACTGCTGATAACTGCTGATCTTTTATTCATTTCTCTGTGAGTGTGTTTAATAAAAAAAAAAAATAAGTATTCACAAAGTTAGAGCAAGATGTCATAATCAGATTAGAGGCGCTATAAAGATACATGTCCAAAATAGCATGTAACCCTTGTGCAGATCTGGGCAGCAGCAACAGGAAATACTTGGTTTCTCTGGATATGCTGAAGTTTCACACAATTTTTTTTCTGTCAACCACTGTGAACATTGTGTCTTTCATGAGAGGGACTTCGCCTAAATGGTAACTGATCTGTCTGATATGGTTTTGTTCATTTTACTAAAGAAGGTACAATGCACATTACATGCACATGTTAATTCATTAACATGAGCGCTAGGGTCCATCCCGTAAATGTGTCAGATTTAGCCATGCAGGCTAATTTTCATCTGCAGTCCCTGGGAGGTTGACATGAAAGAAAATATACAAATGCACATTAGCACATAAATACAGATAAAAATATGAAGGCAGCATTTCCAGTTTATCTTATAAATGTATTCCAAGCCCAGGGTGCTCATGTAGTAACACTTTTACAGCATTAAGTCAAGCACTGAGTCATGCGTGAAAAACACCTTTAGATAAGCACACTGAGAATGTGCCCAGCTCATGCATTTCAAAATCAAAGTGAATGATATCCATTAATGCAGTAAGAACTAAGATGCTTAAGTATAATCATCCTCTTCAATTAAATCTATTTTTGTTTCATTTAGGCATTCATATATTTGCACTTTCATGCATGCACACATGCCAGTCTACTGTATGTATTATTCCTGCAAAGTATTATCTAATAAACACGCTTGTAGGCACAATACCACAAACACCCTCAACCTAGCATTTGCTGTTGCTGTGCAGATCTGCACAACAGGCGAGTGTATCTCAATTCTGTTTATGGAAATGAAGCTGAAATGATAAATGAATCTTAGTATATTTTCTGCAAATATTAACAGAATTTAGTTTATGGGGTAGATTTTGCAGTTATTTAGAAGATGGAATCATATATAAGTGTTACTCTTGTTGGCATGTAAGTGTGCATGTGTGTGTGTATTTTACACACTTTTGTATCTGTTCTTCTGTCAGTCTCTGCAGATGGTGAGCGGTTTTCTCAGTGTTGGAGTGGGAATTCTTTTTGCTGTAACCCAAACAATGGACCAGTCCCTTTTCACCCTGTTCAGAGTTTCCCACATGACAGGAGCACTCGTAAGTCTCTGCTAAAACAAGATCTAAATGATTAAAAAAAAAAAACATGCACTGAGTGAAGCAGATAAAACTATAAGATCTGCAAAAATGAGTTAAAATTATACATTTTTATGTGAATGTTCCAGTCAATGTGAAAATGTGCTGATGTTTTAAATCAACTCTGAGCTGCATTTCTTCTCCTCTCTGCAGTTCATCCTTGCTGGGATTGTTTCCAACCTGCTGTTCAGATATCCAGTATTACTGCCTGTAAGTACAGCTCAGTAGATACCAGAGAAATACTGCATTACTATAGTGATTATTAGTTTAAATATATTGTATGACTTTTGTTTCAGCTGTCCTTTGCAGTTAACTGTGGCTGTATCATCGTAGCTGTGGTCGCAGCCTTATTGATAAGCGTCGACCTGGCTTACTGGAATTACCAAAATGAGCCATACTTGAGGGTGAGAGTAAGCAAATATTATGTCAAAATAAAAAACTGCCACTTCAAAGATGGTCTTGTTTCGCAATAGATGCAAAGTGTGATGGATAAGTTTGTGGCCTAAGATGGAAGGAGATGAATTTAACAGCTCTGGTTACATGCACACGCAGATCAAATCTTTGCGTGATTCTGCAGAGGGTTTGAAGATAGCTTTTGTGGTATTTCTGTTTTGTATAATTGAAAATTACAAGTCTCAGTACACTGACTCACAAAATGACAAGTTCAAATCCCCACATCGGATGACTGCACAAAGGTGGATGGTTATACATTTTCTCAGACAGTCCCGATTTGCAACTTTGAAAAAAAAATTCAAAATAGAAAAATCACAAAAGTTATTAACTTCATACCTTCTTCACTCAGAGTTGAACTGCATGTGCCTGTAAACAGAGCTGTTGAACTCATCTCTTTCTACCTTAGGCCACCAACTTATTAATCACCCCTTGAATTTAGTTATATCTGCTGATGTGAAATGAAAACTTGATGGTTCTTGTTTCTCACAGATGGAGGTGCTGGCACTTTGCGTGTTGGGGCTTGAGGTTTTCCTCTCTGCAATCCTCTGCTTCTGGTTCTCTAAAGAGAAACGTGCCAAGTCACCATGATCAAGTTGTCGACATTATTTAAGAAGAAATTTGAGAATTTTCTGTTTGTATGTAAAGGAGCAAGGAGCTATAAATTAGTACTAAAAAGAGGTAAAGCCACTGTATTAGCAAATTTTTTTTGTACAGATTGTGTAGCTTTCAGTTCTGTCTCAATTGCCTACATTGGAGCTCAAACCCCTGCTGAAAAGCCTGGGCTGTGGTCTGCGTCTGATCTTTGACTCGGACCGAGAACACAAGGGTTGTGGTGAGAAAATGTCAGCTTCTGTCATGTGAAGGAAAACCCACTCTTCATCCTCAACCCCTGTGTCGCTTTGTGTAACGGTAGTAGTGGGCTTCATAGTGCAGCTCTGGCTGTCAGCAAGGGTCTCTGCATGTGTGGTTTTACGCTCGTGCTTTGTTATCTGTGGAAATATCTGCAACTTGTTTTCAGCTGCACTCACACTTTCAGCAGGTTTCACATATTCACTAAACTGTGGAATAATTGTGTGTTATATTGGCAGTGCTATAGGCAGTCAGTAGTTCAAGCTAAACCGAACTGTGGCAAAGTCACGAATACAACAATATGTTTTAAACATTTTAATCATCTGTACAAACTTGTCATAACACAGGACTGGCAACAAAAGAAATATGACAGTTCAACATTGTCTGGATTGATCTGCTGCTGTTTTTTTTGTTTGTTTTGTAAAATACATGATAAAAAAAACTCATCTACAATATAAACACTGATTCATACCTAATTCATTAAAACAAATATACAGACCACTGACGTACCATCTTGACAGTGTATTTCATGTGTCAATTTCCATTTTACAGTATCATTTTGAAATGTCATATAATAGCTGAGCTTCATCCATTAAAGTCTTAGTGCTCCACAGCAGGACTCGTCTTCTTTTTTATCTCGTTGTCCTGATATATAAACCACTGTGGTGTCAAGAAGCATTCAGTCTGAGGACTTCACAGCTATGGAGAAAGAAGGGGAAAAAATAGGAGATGAGTTACCATGCAGTATTAAGAATGTCAGTCAAATAAAGGGCCATTTTAAACACTGTTTTAGGATGTAAAATGGCATTTAACAACACATATTTTAAAGACGATAGATTTTGTCAAACCAATAATTCCACGTTTAGGGTCTGGGTTACTTTAAATTCCTAAAACTTTCAGAAATGACTGAGAATCAGTGTTGCTACAAGATAAAGAAATGTATAAATGTCATGTCCAATTTCTGGCATTTTCAAGGCAATTTTATCAAGTTATTATCCTCAGCCAGTGGTTTTCAACCTTTCTTTTAGATGTTTGACAGCACTAACAAAGTAAAGGGAAAAAAACAAGTTCTGAAATAAAAACATGAGCATATATTAAGCCGTTCATAGATTTTTAAAAGTTAAAGTCCTGGTATAACTTTCTACTGAATGTTTATGACTAAATCACTGTGTAATTTAAACAAGAAAAAAAAAATAGAACAGAAAATTACTTTTAGCTCTGACTGGAACTTGAAAAATGAAAATAACCTATAGATACTTTACTGAGGAAGCTGTTAAAAATAAAAAACATACAACAAATAGAGGAACAAACATCTTTGTATTTAAGACAATAATGTTCTTCCTTAGGGTCTTACTGGTTAAAAGTGTGTCATACATTTTAAGCAACAACTAAATGTGGCATATGATGAAAATGTACGTGTTTTGTTGACATTTAGGTCACACAACAGATGACAACACTTCTTACTTCCACATTCCACATGCTTTCAATTTGCTTACATGAACAGATGAAAGTGTTTAATCCATTTCTTCCACTATTCAGGCCATCCAATTTAATACTACTATTTGCTCTGTAATATTTTATGCATTTAATATTTAAGCATATTTTGATTATGCATTTGTATCTATCTGATTTTTTATTTTTCCTGTTAGATAATACAAAGGCTGAATTTGAACATTACAAACAAATAAAAATAACAAGTTTGTTGAAAACACAAAACTCAGGAATCAACAAAAAAAACCAAACTAACTTTCAACCCAAAATGCATTCCAAAGCCAACAAAACAAAAGCTGTAACAGAACATGCATATGTTTAAATATACATAAAACTCACGAACATGTGATAGTTTGTGACACAAATTTCACTCCCATGTCAAAACGGATGCACAGAGGAAAATAAGATGAGGAGGATACCCAGAGGAAAACAGGAAGAAGAGCCAGAAGTTTACAAAACAAACAACCCATCAGGACGAGAGCCCTCTAAGCGCATCAGGACACACCACCATGCAGCACGCAGCACAGGCACAAAGCACATTTTCATACAGATTAGTATTCAGAGGCAGCACCTCGCGCTGGTTAATGAGGTTTGTGGAGGAAACAACACAAATGTCCGTTCTGGTGGCAACAGTTACTTACTGAGCTAAAACCCCCCAGCTCTGAGTCAGACCACAGTAGAGAGGCCTACTGCTACATGAGAGGTCTTGCTCTGGCAAAAACAAAACAGCAAAATGGTTGTGAGTGAAATGGAAGCTGCAACTATTCTTCCCACTTGCCTTGAAATTGTCAGAGTCTGAAATCCAACTTAAAATATACAAGATCATTTAAATAACTACTTCTCCTACACTATTAGCTTGGGTAGTTTAATTTGATTTCATTATGCTGTTTATTTAGGAGCCGGTATGCAGATGAGAATGAAAGCTCCTTGTACAGATCACTGTGTGACCAAAAAAACAGCCGTTATCTAAAGAGTTGTGGTTCATATTTACCTTTATCCGGCAACAGCTTTGATAGGTCTCAAGTTTCACCAGAAGGGGAGAGATTTGAATATCTAACCTTAGAAGATAGAAGACTATAAGATATCCTCTACTTATCCGTCTTCGATAAAAGTCAAATCTGGGTTATAATCAGGCTTTAAAATCATAAGATATTTCTTGATTTTAGGCTTCTTTAGACAAATAACTTACATTTTTTGAAAGTGCTAAAACTCTTCTATCACTACTCTTTCTAAACTCTATTGTCACAGTTTGTATATGAGGGAAAAGCAAAAATTCTGGAAACCAGTTTAGAATGATATAATGAGATGCATGTATTGCTTAAAATAAACAAGTGTGATGAATAAAAATATTCAAAATACATACATACAAAATACACAACATGTTCCAAACTTAAATGCTCTTGACCCTGTATCAGTGGGGATATGACTGCATTAGTTTTAGAAAGCAGAACCTAATAACCTGGCAACTGAGTAAGGTTAATTTTCTATACTGGTAAAGGGACTGGGAAAGTATATAGTACAGTATATTATAAATGACATTTTAATCTCTTTATAAAAGGCTAAATGTGAAAAATACCACAGGAGCAATGAAGAGGCAAAGGTACAAACACAACTACAATTCATTTGTAGGCAGATTACATGTGAAAAGTACACAATGATGGAATCATCATCTACTAACACTTGACTCATGGTCAGTGAAATAGCACATGTGGGAAAAATACAAGCAAAATGCTAAACACAGGCCTTCAGAGAGAGCCCCCAAAAAGATGTAGCACAACAGCAGGTCATTTCAATATAAGAAGACAATAAGGAAGATAATCAAACACTCACTGCTGTGATGAACTTGGTGCCCTGGGGTTGGAGGTCTTCATCTTTCTGGAAAATCGCTGGAGACGCTATTGAGGGGGGAGGTGTGGAGGAGCAGAGGAAAGAGGAGGGCTCGTTGTTGTTGTTGTGCTTGTAGGAGTCCATGACAATGCTGGGGTGCACGGGAATGGTGAGGGTACTGAGCCCTGTTACACTGTCGCTGGAGGTGCATTGGGAGGATGTTTCTGAGCTCTCAGTGACTGTGAAACAACAGAGAGAAAGATTAACGTTAATACTATAATACTGGATCAGGTAAAACTCAACTCCATGAATAGTTCATTTCATAAAGGCTGTTAACATAGCTTATGGCTCTTATGCGTAGGCTGTGTAGACTTTGGCGACTCCTAGTGGTAGCAGCAAAGAAGACATCAGCAGTAATCCCCATCTACTCCTGTAAAAATGCTAGAATCTTTTAGGTTAACCATGTACATTTGATTTCCTTGCTTCATTCGTTTTAGAGAGGGAGGGAGAGAAAGATTTTTTAAATTGTTTAAGCTGTTCTCTTCACTCAGGTTTCATTTTTCCACACACCCAGAAGTAGCTGTTTTCTGCTGTAAGATGATTCTGATTACATGTTCTTGTGTAACATTGAAAGCTAAGCGAATAAATGGAAAAATAAGGAGAAAGCACAAATAATTTTGACCCAGCATTTTAATGCACACTAGTCGTTAATAATCAAAATAATAACAAAATGTAACCAAAAAAAAAAAAAAAAAGCCACTCACGCATGGAGGGCTGGCTCCCAGTGTCCTGCTCCAGCTCGTCCTCCTCTATGCAGTCGTAAGGCCACTGTGCGAAGGAGGGAACACTGGTCATTGCGTACGGATGTGCGTGTGGGTGAACAGGCGAGGAGCACAGGTGGAGATTGAGCGAGCCCAGCAGGGACGAGGACGACTGGCTGCTGGACGAGGAGGTGCTGCTGTTGGAGATGGTGGAGTGAGGTCTCTTAAACGAAGTGGCGTGTTCAAAAGAGGACACCGCGATGGAAGCTCTCGTCCTGGACTCTGTCAGCGGAGAGAAACACAGTGAGCCATGAGGTCATGTGAGGGAGGAAAAGTGATGGGAATGTATGAAAATTCCTGTGGTTTTTAATGGTGATAATTACGGTGTGGGTTTTTTTTTTTTTTTTTTACAGCGTCTCTGTTAGAGCCATGAAAGAGAGGTAATGCAAAATAGTTTACTGTGGTTGTAATGACACTTAAAATTCAGCATGGCTTAGATTACGTCTGAGGTGTTAAAATACGACTTGTGATTTTGTGGTTTGAGCAAAGACAAATGTTGCATCTCTGCATGATTATGAGGTAAATGAATCACTAATACATGCATACGCTCAGAGAGAAACAAAGTAGTGAGAGAAGGGGGGTACAAGAACAAGAACAGCTCACCTGACCCCTTCATTATATAGTCAATGGCTCTGTCACTGATAGCTGCATCACTTGGCTTGATGTCCATGAAAGGTTTGCTTCCAATCCCCATAGAAACCATCTCCTGCATGCGCAACTCTGAAATCCAAAAAATATATATCTGTATTGACAAAATGTGTATGTTACCTGGAAAACCAGAAAAGAATCTGAATTTTTACTATGTTTGTGCTGAATTGTAATGGGAATAGCTTGTGTAAAACTGTGTGTGATCTGGAACACACCTCTGTTTCTGAGCGCCTGCCTCCACAGGATCTTGCCAATAATAGCAGTCCATACAGCCTTGACCTCTGCAGAGCTGGCTTGAAGTATAAACGTGTCCTGTGACTTCCTCCGACGGAACCAGATCTCAAAACGCAGGCCGCTGTCGCCGACATTTTCAGTCATACCTATCTCTGCTGTCTAAACACAAAAGAATTAAAAGAAAAACCCAAAACATTAAATTTATTGTTATTATACAAGCAGTGTGAAAACTGCCCAAAAAATTCTGCTCAAACAATTAATTCTTACTTTGAAGGACTGTTTGTAGATGTAAATGTCATATCCTCCCTCTATCTTCTTAGTCTTGCTGAAGAGGATGAGGTCTTCAAACAAGAAGACATGGCGGAGGTATTTCCTCCGTCCACACCAGACTATGAACTCATCCTGGCAGCGGAGTTGACCCTGTTCTTTTAGGTTCACCTGGAGAGGAAACACGGCAGTTCGCGTGCGTCAGAGAGAACAATACAATTCCTGATGGGGATCTGACCTCACTCTACTATATACATAACAAGACGACCTCGAATTCCAAAATACTTTGAATGACCTCTGTCTTACTCAGATTGTCTTATAATAAAGTTAAGTGGTACTTGGCTTTTATGCTGACATCAAAATAGTCATCGTAGCAGCACATGGCTCCGTGCCCATGTATTACTACTCACATCACAGCCCCGGATGGCATCCATAGCAAGCAGGTCGTTGCCATGGCGAAGCTGAAACTTGACCATCTCCTCTGCGGTGCGTAGGTCACTCAGCTCCTGCTCCTGGGACTGGCTGCACTCCTTAATCAGGTCTTTCAGCAACAGGGCATATTTACTCATCCTCTGAATGGGCTTCAGCAAGTAGGACGCCAAGTCCATCTTGTCCCCTAGCTCCATCTGCTTGTTCTGGAGAGACACACAGTGACAATTATTTTTGAGGTGTTACTGCTTTTCTACAATTTAATGATCTTTGTGGGGCTATTTTTGCAACTGTCAGAAATATTGTTGTTGAGTCGTGCGAACTGTAGGTCAATTCTGTTTTTATGGTGTTTACAGTTGGGTTGGGGCCATGTGTTAGAGCTATATTACCAATGTCTATACAACTATTAAAGAGTTTAAAGCAATACGATAATCAGCTGATATCAGTTTTTCAATATAAACACATTACACAAACAAACATTTCATGCAGCTATGCCTTCAACTTGGTTACTTAAGAATTGCGAGACAGATATGAACTGATATTTTACAGTTAATAAACTTTTCAGTGCCCTCCTGTTTCTAAATAAACTCAAGTATCTCTGTTCCTTAAACAAAAGACAGGTGTGATCTCTGCCTCCATCACCATGACAACTGAACTGCTGAAGAAGGCCATGTGATGTTTTTGAAAACTTCAGAGGCAACAAGTAAGTTGCTCAAACATATTTTTGGGCGTGTCTATACTGTAATGTTATATCTTTTATAGCAGTCATATAAACTGAAACCTTTATATGTGTTATACTGGTTGTACTCTAATGTGTATATTGTTTATGATCCATTTATTGATTGATTGAATGATAATTATTATTTTTTCTTTGGCCTTGAGGGAGTGATGCTTCTTTCCCTTTATCATGTCGTTTTGAACACAGTGATGACGTGTCACTGTAGCTGAGGAATGTGACCAGAGCCAGGGTTTCCAGACGCACCTTGAAGAATTCGTTCCCATGGCTGCAGAGCAGAGTGTCAGACTGGGGCTTATTCTTGCTGTACAGAGCATACATTCCAAACTGATCCTCCTGCACACAAGATTAACAAGTTACAACAATGACTACAGTAAAAAGCATGCTGACATTTCAGTGTGCTTTGCCAAACTCTATGAATGATTCAGCTCCCGAGAGACTGTAAATGTAATTGTTTGGGTTTCGTCTACTCAGTATGATGCCGACAAGTGACTTAAATACGTGTGTATACAAACCATAATGGAACAGTGTGAGAGTGAAACCACGGCACTATGGTGGAAACATTGCATTAAGTCAGTAACTACAGGTAAACATATCATTATAGTGACTGTTGATGAAAGCCACCAGACCTGAGTGCTGTTTTTTCAAGCTGTCAATGTGGTGCCCCGGGGCTCAGTGCCTAACCGACTGACTGACTGACTGTTTGGACTCACGTGTCTGAGAAAACAGCTGCTGATGGATAGCGGAGAGTGGGCGCACGACTCCAGCTCCTTCAGGAAGTACTGGCTGTGGAAGTCCCACAGTTTCTCCACATTCCCAAAAATGATGCTGCGCTTCCCCCGCAGGTCCTGGGGCAAGTCCAGGCGCTCCATCTCGGGGAAGTAGTGTTCAATGATGTAGCTGAGAGACCGTGCATACTCCCTCTCTGTGGAGATCATCTCATCCATGATGTGTTGCACTTTACTGGTGAATAGAAAGACATGACATGGTTGTTTCTGGTACTTCGTTGATGCCATGCGCATGTGTTATACATCTTGTTTGCTTTGTTTTACTACATACACATGAAGTATCATTTATGTTAAGTATCAAAGGTTCTCTTCCTCACCTGCTCTGTTTCTTGCCATCTCCATCGCTGCGTCTGTTATGAATCCTGGAGGGCGTGGACATGCTGCGGCTCCGTCCTAACACGGGGCTCATCACGTCAGGTCTCTGCAGCTTCTTCTCAGCAGACACGTTATTTGCCACCTCCAAACCCTTGATGTACACGCCTGTGTAGCTGTGAATGTGGCTGACATCGGAGTGACCGCTGTCTCTCTGCGTCAGCTCGTAGCTCATGGTCTTCTTCATGATCTTCTTCATTGGCTGCTTGCGGAGGCGGGCCGCCCCGGTGTAGACGGGCTCAGAGTGGCAGGAAATGGACGAGTCGACGGTGCAGTCGCTGTCCGTGTCGTCGAACGTGGATGGGCTCTGCCTCAGCTTGCTGTCAGAGTCGGGCGGGAATGTGAAGTGTGAGGCAGAGGAGATGGAACCCGAGGGGCTTTTGGAGAAAGGCCCAGCAGAGTGAGGCTTGTTATCCTCAAAAGTCAATGGCGTGATCGCCCCAGGTAAAAGCACACAACCATTAGCTCCATTCTGCTCTGTCGTGGCGATTTGACTCTCTGCTGTCTTTAAAGAAGCCACTGTATCGACGGCTTCTGAGTTCTGTGCTGCAGTTGCGGCTCGGGCCAAAGTCTCTTCCAGCTGCTGTTTGGTCTGCTGACATTTGTGCCACACTGTGTTCCACTGCTGCAGCTGCTGAGGACTCTCCAGGGAGAGCACCATGTCATTGAGGCTGCTGAAGTTGTCCACGGAGAACTTGGACGCCTCGGTGTAGTAATCCTGCAGGATCTGAACCACAGATGGTGAAAGTCTGACACCTGCAATGTCCAGACTGAGGTGATGGAAATAATCCTCACAGTGTTCCATCCACTGGTTTGCCTTCAGATTTCAAAGAGTGATAGTAATATGGTAATATAGCAATACAGTATGGTCAAATACAAGTAAAGCCAATTAAAATATCATATCAGCTTTTAGGTCTTAAGGTCTTACTCACTGAGTCATAGAACTCATGCAGGTTGGTTAGGATGTCTAGCTGGGCCTTCCTCTGCTCCACTCTGCTTAGGATGGAGCCCAGATGCTCCTTAAAGTCGAGGAGAACCGGGCCGGGAAGGGACTCTGGAGACTCTTTCACAAGCTGCAGGCCGTGTCTCTGTTGGTGCTATTGGGATAAAGGTAAAATCAATTTAGCACTCACACAAAAGAAAATCTACCTATTTGTCGTTGAAATGTATTGGGGGCAAAATTTACCACAGACTCCTCCAGAAACTGGTCCAAGCTCTCTCTCATCTCCTTAATTTTGGGCAGGGACAGAGTTAGCGATTCCAAAGGTACGAGCTGCTTCTCTCCCTCTACACTGAACCAGAGTTTGATCTGAAAAGAGGGAGAATTTCACGTCTAAATTTTCTACTGGGAGCAGAGAAAATCTGCAACACAGATGGCCATATCTGGAGAGAGGTAAAAGTTTGAGGTCACCTGCTGGGTTTGCTCCTCAAACTTGCGCACCTCCAGGAGGCTCTCTAACTGTTTCTGAGACTTGTTGGACAGGATCACAAGCTTATGAACCTCTTCATCGACTTGGTTGTACAGTGCATTCAACATGTCTACAGCATCCCTGAATGAACAAAAAACATGGTTAAGCAAGTTGTTTTTTGGTCACTATAGGCACCACTCATTATGATTGTTGAGTGAGAGTACAGCCACTCTTCCTGCAGTACCTGTAGTTTTCATTCTCACAGGCCTCTTCCTTCCTGATGCGGGCAAGGACAGTTCCTCCTTCTAGACGCAGTCTGTTCAGTCGGGTGTCATCTAGCACACACTTCATGAGATGCCTCTGCTGTTCCATCACCTCAGACACCTCCTGAATCAAACATCATATGAATAAATACACATTCACAGTGGATCTAAACATCTGCTTTCTTTTGAATTCAGAACAAAAACCACTGTTAAAGTTAACCATAAAACAAAGTCCTCAGTTGTTTACTCCTGCAGGGAGCTATTGTTGTGTCAGTAGAGACGCATAAATCAGAAGGCCAGACTGCCCGCAGGGTCTGGGGTCTGACCTTTGAGGTCTTGAGGTTGCCGCTGTTGCTCAGCGTGCTGATAGACTCCTGAAGGGAGGTAATGGCTGCGCTACAACTGCTGGCAAATGGGTCAATTTTCTGTGAAAGACAAAGAGATGGAGGGAGATAATTAGCAGTGTCAAAACATTGCAAACTGCAAGTCCCTCGCCATTCTTAAAATCTGCAGGCTGATCTGGAGAAAATTAAATAACTCACTCCTGTCCCTGCCTGAAATGGAGGGGGTTGAGTTAAGAAAAGTTGTATTTCCACATATCACACTAATCATGTTTCAACTGGCACAGAGAAGCCATTTCTTGTTACTATGCATAACCTTGGCAAAACAGCAATTAGTATAATTTCCTTTTTTCTTATGAACAACAAGCATCTAAGAGTAAACTGAAAAAACACATTACCCCCCACCCTCACCAACCTCTTAAGTAAGTTTACACATACAAGCATGTTTATAATGTTAGCTGCAGTCCAGCCACCTCCGTCAACACCCACCTGTCTGAAGTGGATCCAGTGGCTGTGGTTGTAGTGGAAGGTGCCCTCCAAGTCTCGTGTGAGCTGGGTTTGGTCGATGTGTTTCAGCAGGGCCTTCAAAGATGACAGCGTCTCAGTCTGTGGCGAGGAAAAGAAAAACATAAACACATACACACACAGGTCTCAGTCAGAGCGTGTCTCTTGTCTTCCTTCAAAGCCACAGTAACTTTAACCACCCAAAGGCCTGTAGCGATGAAATTAGATGGGGGTTCATCTGAATCCAGAAACAAATAGGCTTATCAAATATGAATTCTTGCGAGTCCCTTATCAAATCTACTTGGATCTAGCACTCAACAACACAAATACATCACTACATTTGAAACACCTCTTATCCATCTGATAATAAGAATCTTTTCTTACCTGCACGGCGATGTCTCGTTCCGATTTAGCCGCTGCCTCCTTGTCCACCAGGAAGAGAATTGAGTAAAGTGCATTTGGTACCAAAGCCTGAAAAACATAGCAAAGCACATGCTATTTTAATAGTCTCTTAAAATTAAGAAAATAAAAATTACAAGAACAGCTCAATACTATGAAATAGGCATTTAAAGTGACTTCTAATGTATGTGTTGTGGTTTACAGAATTATCTTCTTTACATCAGAGAGCAACTCATCATCATAACATGATGATATGTCTCTTGCGAATCGGCTGCAGTCAACCCGCTCCCAGCATGTGGTTAAAAACAGACAAGTAAGCACAGGCTTCTCCACAAAAGCCCTGAGGCCAGCCTTTTTCAGAAAAATGTCTTGGAAGTGCAGTCACTACGAATTTAAGGTGCGCCCATATTTTAAAAACCAAACAGTGTCAGAGGCAGAACAATAGAAATAAGTAAGGAATGCCATCATGTAGTACCATTATGTCTCTGACAGAGAGAGTGAGAGAGACAGACGCAGTGTTACAGCTCACAAGACAATAGAGATTCAGCAGGGCCTGAAAACTCTTTGGGTGTGTTGGAGGGTAATTACATATTTTCCACTGCGGGCTCACCTGCAATTCAGACAGAGATGACAACAGAGCTGGAACAGGCTGCTGCCTCCTGCCGTCTATTACAACAGTCAGACCTTGATCACGCCTTTCTTTCCTGAAACCAAAGCATTAAAGTTAATGTACTGTCTTTGTCAAACAACTGACTGCATGCAACGCTGTATTGTGACAGCTAAGAAACTGGTGCTGCCTGATAAATGAGGAAAATCTGAGTACAGTAGTATGTGACGTTTGAAGTTGGGTTAAGAGACATTTATCTTGTGCAGCCTTGGTGAAAGTAGGTATTGTACTTCTTCACAAAAACTAATGTATAATTAGTCATCTAAGCATGAAATACAAAGACACTGTGAAACTGAGAAATGATCATTTTTCATTCTCAAGTTTACTGACAATGGTTTTTATCACTTAACTTAAAGTATCCCTATTTAGCATTAAAGAGTGCATAAACAGATAATGGCAAATGGTAAACAAAGTAAAACACTGGGTAACACTTTATATTAAGTTACACGTATTCACCATTTACATTATTCACATTTTCTAATTACCATGCATATTAGTAGCATACAAAGCTCTTCTTAATGTCTTATTCTGCATGGCCATATTCTACAACTAAGAGTATAAAAAAATCACAATGATTATCAAAACCATGTCAAGTCTTTATTTTCCAAAACACGCAACCGCACATTTTAATCAAAACAGAAAATGGCACCATGACACCAAACACAGTGGCCAATGGTACCAGGGTAGTATTGGGAGCTCCCTCAGGAAAGGTGTGAATGCCAACAGAAGCAGGGTGTTGTTGTAGTAAGGTTCACCATTTACCGTCACAACATTCTGATTAAAGTGTTACTCAATACTGTACTAATAAGATTAACTATGTCTTTGCTGGAAAATACTGTTAATAAACACATTAAAATGTCCTTATATCTGCTTACAACTACACGATACTGTGTTATAATCCATTTATTCTATGTGTATATACTGCTTAAAAATCATATATATATGTGTGTGTGTGTGTGTATACATATACAAGCTCTAAACAGTGTTATTGGAAAAATGTAAAATGTGTTCGTAAAGTCTGGATGGAACAGTAGTTGCAGTCACCTCAGGGGTAAATGGCAGGTGTGAAAGTTTCTGGAGTTATTCTTAACATGGAGAAAATAAAACCTAAGTATGAGTGACTTACCGCAGTGTGGAGTAGTAGTAGCCCAGTAAACAGGTGAGGTCATTGACCGTGCAGCTCTCACCTGCCCACACCTGAGCTCTCGTGCACACCTGCAGCACCGCCCTCCCACTACGATCTCTGTTTCCTGGAAGACAGAAGTTCGACAGGGGGGTCAGCACGTAACACTAGCAGATGTCGACTATCAGTTTCTACACCAAAAATGAGACTGTTTAAGTTTTACAACAATGTCAATGTTGCCGTCTGACTGGGATAAAAAAAAAAACAGTAAAGGGAGCTTAGGGGGAAAAAAAGCACTGCAATGTTTCTAAAAGGACTGTTAAATTAAAAATGAGGTGGTGAAAATCAATGGCCAGATGCAGGAAGAGCCGGTTTTAGATTTCAGCCTTTTCCACAGACCAAAGACCAAACTTAATAAGAAATAAACAACTCATATTATAAAAAGTCAAAATTCACATAAACCAACATGATGCTGAGAAGAACCAGAAAACACCCCATGACTTATGTAATAAAACAAGCTGATGAGCGGAAGTGAGAGCAGCTAATATCACCTGTGTCCAAATCGCTCATCCCCTACCTGGCAAGATCACAGCACCCGATGCGAGCAGCACTTGATTGACCTCTGACACCAGTTTGTGTAGGACTGTGTTACTGTCATATGAAGAGCTTGACACTGAAGCCAGCCTGATGGCCGTCCCATTGGTAGCTTTGGGACTGTGCAACTCTTCTCCACTATGCCTGCGATGCCTGCTCTCACTGCTGATGCCGTCATCACGCGGTCCTGTGGAGATAATTATAAACAGTGAGCACAGATCTGATGGACTGTCTTAAGTGATATTTACTGAGCAACTTCTGTACAAAAATATAGTCCAATCAGTAGAAATTAGAAGTTTCCTTTCACCTCAGTGCTTTCTTACCTCACTGTAATACCTCATGAAACGTGTGTTTGAGTGGTAACATAGGTGTGCTCTAGTAGTGGATTCACACTGACTCATCATGGAGACCAGGTGTTTAGTCAGCCTGAGTCATGGGTAACTCTGGTGTTATTAGACTCTCATTTCTTCACCTCCTCCTCCTCCTCCTCAGCCCTCCATACCTCTAGGCTATGTTTGCAGGAATGCTGCTCCTGACATTCCCAAGTGGTACCAACAGTTTTTAGACTTGATCCTATTCCTGAGGCAGTGAAACACACACACATGGAGTATAGTATCTGTGTATACTCTACTGGATACTTCATTGTGCCTTGGCCAAGGAAGAATGTCAACAACTGGGGTAAAATGGATTGCACAGTAGAGCTGCAACAATTTATCTATTAGTTGATCAACAGAAGAACCTTGGCAACAAATTTGGTTTGATTTATCATTTCAGTCAGTTTTCAAGCTAAAAAGATTCTCCAGTTTTAATGAAGCTGATGCTGCTTTTCTCTGCCACACTTGATGATAAACTGAATATTTTGTGTTTGGGACTGCTGATCAGACAACAGAAGACATCTAAATAGATCACCATGGATCCTGGGAAATTACAGTTCACAATAAAAATATATAGTTAAAACTATGACAGTTGATTTGTATTTGATTTGTAGTGCTTATCATAGATCTGATGGTGGCATGCTGCATACATGGGCTTGGTGTACCCCATGTTTTTAAGTCCAGTGTCAATCCTTACACTTCTTAGTTGTGGCTTTTTAGTTGAGTTTTCCTTTGTGTCGCCAAGGCAACACCCATGCTAAAACCCTTTTTAACTAATTAGTTTTAAATACAATTACTTGATTATTGAGTGCACTTGTAGAGCCGGGTTGAGGCAAAAGTTGACACTAATATTTTACAACTACAACCACTGAAAATACCATCTAGGAAGAGCAGAAAACTAAAGTCATAAATGAGGCCCTTCCATTTTTGCAAACATCAGCAATTAAAGGCCTGAAACTTAACATAAAACCTTGACAGGCTGTTGCTCGACCAACTCTGCCGAAAAATCTGTGTCTGACGGACACCTGTTGTGCGTTGTATTTTTAAACAGTTTGAGGCCTCTTCTGTGACAGTAAAACCTCCCAGCTCAGCCTCTATTGTCTTCAAACAGTCAGTGCATTTCCTGTGCGACTGTGTGGCCAGGCTTGTGTTTGCTGCATGTTTCCTAAATTGCTTTGTTTTGAGAGGAAGTGACAAAAGTAGAGTAAAGCCTCCTGAGTATTGTCCTGGGTGAAAGTCTGTTTTTTGTGTATTCTACTGGATGCATTTTAAAGTCATTAAATGGGGTTAGACCTGCATTGGTTGCTGCTTTGACGTACTGATCACATCAATAAAAGACGATGTGTTTTGATATTGCAGAGTTTGTTGGCTCAGATCATGAGTAATGCAACCCCAGTGGAGTATTTTTTCAGAGCGGTGTGAGTCAGTGCAAGTTAGGTCTCATGTTGCTGGAGTGAATGGACTCTCCAAAGACACAGGCACAGTTTGAAAGGCTTTTTTCCCCTGTGGATCCCCAGTGGCTGATTGGTTCACAAAGGAAACTTTTGTAAATGAGGCAACCCATCTGGGATCAGTGCAGCCCCCAGCCCCAATAACAGTGTAGGGTCATCTCATTGTGGGATGCTGGGGACCCTGTGGTTAGTTTACAGGGTTTACAGGATCTTTTGTTGCCTTTGAAATGTGGTTGTGGGAAACCTGCTTTGCAACAGCCGAAATACAATCCCCTCTGAGGTAATCTCAGCAACAGTGATGTGACTTTACTACTGTATTTTTGCTGAGTGGCAGAGTAGTGTCCTCTTTAATACATTTAAATGAACAAATATATGATTTATGGAGAAAGAAAATCTGGCCACAGACCAGACCTGGCCAGACCATAACTGGCACTGTCCAAATAAATCCAGTCAGTTTTCATTTCACATTTCAATTCACGGAAGAAGCCGTGTTTTCTAAAAACAGCACGATTCCCTTGGTGGTACTCTCACATCGCTGCTTTCCTGAGCTACCCAGTATGAACCAACACAAAACAAAACAGACTGACAGGTGGTAAAGAAAACACAGGGCTGTGACTAGAGGTCTGTTTCCAGGGTAGGGCGATACCTGTCTCCGGACTGTGCCAAAAAACACACAGCGTGGGCTTTGAAAAGCAATCTGTCACCAGTGACAGAGTTAGTGCTTCAGAGACTCCAGCTCCAACCACCTGATGGACTGTTGTAACCAGTCCTGCTGCAGGGTATGATTACACACCCTGGCAAGAAACCACCATTATCCAGCTATCAAGAGTGAAACTTGGTTTTCACACCCTCAGGCTGCATTATTTGATAGGTAATAAATGATGAGCTGTGGACTGATGATTCAACTGCTGCTGGAGAAAGCGAAACTTGTCACTTAAGTTTACAGTTCTGTAAAAGAACATATTACTATACAAAGTTGCTTTGTTTAAAGATGTCTTTTTGATGCTAAAATTGTCTTGTCAGATCCCAATCAGATTTTTAAGTATGCATCAACATTTAACAATAATGTAAAGCGAACAAAGACATATTATGATTAAAGGACAAGGTTGCCATTATTCCATAATTTTCTTTTTGGTGTTTGGTGTTGTGGTGTTTTCAAAGGATTTTTGACAAACAAAACAAAGAAATTAAATATTGCCAGCCCAATCCTTTAAGTAAAAGAAGTAAAAGTAGCAATGCCGAATTGTCCTGGATTCAAAACTTTACCTTGGTAAATGTACTTCAACATGTATTACTGCAGGTATTTGCCTGTAATATGATTAACCATCACTTAAGTGTGATTTTTGTACATTGTGACAAAGGGATGAACAGTGCAGCATCACACACCTGACTCCTCTTTGCTGCTTCTCCTCTCAGAACCAGGAAGAGCTGCTTCCACATCCAGCTTCCCAAAACGGAGAGCGTAGCCATTCATCAGCTTTTTGGGTGAGATGCTAGCTGAGCCTCCAGAGGAGGACCGTTCCCGGTGGCCTTTGACCTGGCCTGCCTTGTTAGTCCTTTCCAGTGACTTTGAGCGCCGCTCTGCTCGTCTTTCTGCACTCCGTAACCCCCTCTGTAAGTAAAGCAAAGGTGTGCTGGGCCTGGAGTCATCACTACTGAGCCAGCCCCGGCTACCCAACCTTCGAGATAAGTGTTCTCTGGATGGGGTCCGGGTGTCAGGGCTGCTGCCTGCTGTCACTGTTCTCTCTCTTAGGCCCGCACTGTGCTCCGGGCTTTCCTCCAAGATGGACTCAGAGCTGGACCCAAGGCTCATGGGGTTCTGCAAGGCCTCCATGTAAGATTTTCTGAAAATCCTCCTGCTCTCAAAAGCTACAGAGTCCCTCGGGAGGCGACGCCGAGGGCCTGGGTTACTGAGGTCTGTACTAAAAGAGAGCATCTTGGACCCTGGCCCTCTTTCTCTCCCACCGCTGTCCTCATCCTCCAGTCCTATCCCACACACTTCAGTGGGTTTATCGATTTTAATGATGGGTGTAGCTGTGTCCGCTGCGCTGATGCTGTGGCACTCGCCGCCAGGGTCCCTGTGGTTCCTGCTTGGCGAGGTGGGCTCCGAGAAAATGGAGTCAGCTCCCTGAGAGTGCAGGGACTCTCTGGAGCTGCGGTGGCTGTCCAGAGTCCCAGTGGATCCGCTGGTGCTGCAGGTGCTGAGATGGCCGCGGAAGCTGCCCCTGCTGCAGCGTGCTTGCATGATGGCGTCCGAAGTGCTGCTGACAAACAGAGGGTTGACCACGTTCTTCCACGGTGTCCTGTACACAGAGGTACCGGTGGTGAGCAGACAGTTCTGTAGCGGCTGCAGGTTTCGGTCACGGGTCACATTCTGCAAAAACTCAGCCGTGAAGACGCTGCCATACATGCTCTCCGCGATGGGGATTTCCGCAATGGCCTGCCCACTGGCCGACAGACATTTTATCACAAGCTTGGCAGTCTTGCGGCCCAAAGGTACGATCTGTAGGTAGAAGTCTCCCTGCTTTAGTCGGACTTTGTGCAGGGGGGCGAGCTGCAGGACGACTTTCTCGTGGATGCAGAGAGGCCAGCCTTCATGATAGAACAACAAGCCTCTGAACCTCACCTGGGAGAAAAGAGAGAAGTAAGTCAGTACCTACTCTCATAAAACATCATTATCACATGTGTGTGTCATGGCTCAGCTGTGGCACGTCTTGCTTCGTTTCAGCGGACATCTGCAAAGCTGTGTTCAAACACATGTTTAACTTTAATGGAGAGGAGAGATGTTTTCATGGGACGCGCTGGATGAATCACTGTCAGCGATCGTTCGACTAAAGAGGAAAACCTGTCTGATCAGGCCCGGTTTCGCAGCAACCACAACACAAATCTTGACTGTGACAGCATTAAAAAAAAAAGACCCTAAGAGGGAGCAAAGACAAGGTGCTCAAGGGTTGGCTTTTTTCATCTCTTATGAATGTCAAGGCAGAGGCTGAGGATGTGATCTTCCTCTGAAGCCTCTCATATTGCCTGCCATACAAAGACTCTCATGCACAGCAGGCCATTCTCAGGGGCTAGGCTTAGGTGAAACTATTGCTCTATGGCTATCATCACAGTGTAATCACCAGAGAGATGAATACAGAGGAATAAAGTTTCAGCGCTTTGGTCATAGAGCCCTAACCCAGAGCAATCAAAGCTTTTGAAAGAGAATATTGAGTTACACTTTGGACGCAAGAGTCCATGGCAGCTTCTCAAACAGACCACAGTTTCCCTCTGTTTCCCTTTTCAGAGAAGGATGGCTGCTTTTCAGCTTGTTTTGGGAACAATAATCAACTCTGTCTCAGTCTGGTGCTCCCCCTTCCCACTCAGCAAATACATTCACACTCAGCAACACTGTTCTCACATTCTTTTTTACACAAACATTTTGTCTTATCACTCCAGTTGCTTATCTTTCAAGATGAGTATTATTCCCCGTTTGAGGTGTTTAGGAAACTACATGTGCTAACTTGTCAGGACACCATGTTTTGGTGGTGATTTTATTATATTTGCTCCTCATCCTCTTCAAACATCTCTGACAGTCCTGCAGGAAATCACTATTGTTAGTAGCAGGTAAACCTCTGACTGTGTTGGACCCCAAAAGGAATTCAGAAACAAATCAAAGTAAGCGTTCTTAAATTGCTCCATTTAACCTCAGGTGCCATGTCAGCGATGTCAACCACTCACACAGGTTTCTTGTTGGATGATCTGCAGAATCCTCTTGGCAGGAAGCAAGAAGTCAATGAGACAGCGGAGGCCGTCTCCACGGTATTGCCTCTCCACCACGCTGAAGAGCTGCCACAGGACGGTGGCGGCGGTGGCAGTGAAGGGGCGGTACAGGGCCGACAAGGTGTTCTGGATGCAGTTGTCCAAAGATTCAGCGTCCTGATGTGGAAAAAAAGAGACCATTTAGGATGGACATATTTAATCACATCAAGCTTGTGCTACAGAAAAAACGTTGTTAACAACAACAAAGCTCAGGTCCACGTCGAAGGCCATTTTTCTAAAGATATAACAAAACATTAAAGGATATGATTGGAAGGTTTTCAGAATAAGTATCCAACATTTCACAAGAAAACAAAAGCGAAAATGAGAAAAAAAAAAGTGTTTGTTTTTATTATCTCAGCCCTAAGATTTTTCTTGGAATCACTTGGTGAGTCCCAGTCCACAGGTTAGTAACCACTGGTCTTAGAAACCACAGGAAACTCTTCCAAAACTATGATCAAATTACAAAGCATCTGCTTACTGTACATAAATTCAACTAGATAAACATGTAGTTGCATATGCACATGATTTACAGGGAATGATCCCACTTAACCAGACAGACAGGAAGTTTAAACATGACAGGAAACATGACATGTCAGCCATGATGGTCTTTCCATCAGAGAGAGGGGAAACACCTGGTAGAGGTGACGTCACCGTCAGCGGACACAAACAGCCCGAACTGGAAAGTCCAGACTGGACTCCAGTTTTGACCGGGATGGTGCAATGCTACCCTTTAATAACAACCACGTCATCGCCGAGTATTATCTGACTCCTACATGACCTGGGCGACCACAGTGGTCCCCAAGCAGAACAGGTGACACGTCCAACGCAGTTAGTTACAACTTATCTGTGAATGAGACGGGACACTTGGGATTACGGTGATCCTGGATGAGGCTGACCTGTTCTTGAAGTTATGTTCACAGTTCAGGTTATGACCTTCCTCTCAGCAGTGATAGCCAAGGCCAAACATCCCTCCGCTATCTGTCCTTCCCGAGTGGAACACAACAGTGGAATAGAGACATCTGCCTCCAGTGATAAACACACAGATAGACAGCAATGCCAGGAAAAGTCCCACACTATGACAACTGTGTACCATGTTGAAGAACGTGGGGGCTGAGGACGCAGCTCTCACTTGAATGTCCACGCTGCATTTACATGTCAATAGACGTGTAAAAAACGATGCATGGAAATCAAGAGATCGCCTGCGCTCCGGTGAATTCAGCCTGTCAGACAGCCCATGTTTCACCCTTTGTAGGATCTGTCTTGTTGATCTAAGCAGCTCAGCACCATCAATTAGAGGTGAGTGAGTACAGTTCAGTGCATTGGTACACATGCCACCACTCTACTACAAGGCGCTCATTGTGCACTCCGCCTCTCTAAGTGGTATGTGCTGTACAGTGTTGGTGCCCTGAAACAAAACGCCCACCTCCATTAGCAGTCAGCCTGTTTTTAGCGAGACAAAAATGTCTCTGGGCATTAGTCACTGTTGCACCCGGGAGGAGAAGAATAACGTGGTGTTTTATTGGAGGAAAGCTAACAATGGGAGGAAAGCCCTCACTACATAGTTAGGACAAACCAGCAAGATTCTCTTCAGGTTCCCAAGGCAGGAAAAACAGTGGCAGTGACAGAAACAGTGTTTTGAAGGGCAGTTACTCAAAGTAGCAGATACTTGAGCTCAATGATAAATAAAATGCTATTCAACCTGTTGCACAGGAGTGGCTGTCAGTGTAATCCGATGCTACAATATGAAGACAAAAGCTGCACTTATCTGAACAATAGCTGCATAACACTGTTTATATTCATAGTTGTGGCAAATAAACATTGCATCATCACCCTGGAGATGATGTGTTACATAAGGAACAGCAGATACAGCTTTCCATTGTCAGGAAGCATTTGAAGCTTTTCATAAAAAAAAAAGAAAAAAGAAAAAGTGTCACCTGGCTAGTCAGAGACATATCTGCATGTCTCAGCAGAGTGACTGAGCTAAGCCGCCAGAGCTGAGCTTCCCATCCGCTCCGAGCCAGAGAGGAATGCAGTGTGTATGGTTGTGTATGTCTAGCCTCAGACCCTCAGCCAGGACAGGAGCAGGGGTGGGAAGTCCCACCCTTTCTGATGCCGGGTCTTTGTGAGCGGCTGCCTGTGTGATGGAGGAGTGAAGCCGTAATTAATGGCTCTGAGCTCCAGGTGGGACACTTTTGTTCACCCCGTTAGGTAAACCAGCTGTTCGAGAGGTGTGCAGGGCGAGTAAATAGGTTAAACGATTGGGGGGGGGGTTCTCTCGATGAAACAGGCAAACTAAAAGGATAGATTCTGGCTAAGTTTGAACAGAGAGCAAATCTTGCAGTGTAGTGTATAAGAGACAAGAGTCAAATGTTGTGTTGTGAATTTTTACAGCAACTTCTAAAGCGTATGTCAGAAAGTGGAAAAACAAAAAAATCAGAGTTGGGGGGAAAGAAAAAGAGAAGGGGTTCATCACAGAGAAAGAAAGAAAGAGTGAGAGACACACAGAGACGGAAAGAGAGTGAACGCGAGGTGGTCACTGACACATTTAGTGGGTCAGGGACACAAAAGGCGCTGCCTACCAGGCCTCCAGTGGAGCATGAAGCCACCAGGGGAGTGTAACAGGAGAGCCCTGGAGCCCCCATACAGGCTGCTCACTAACCAACCTGCTAACAGCCTCAAAGGCAGCGGGGGGATGACAAAGGCCACAGGTTGCTCAGACCTGCCCTGCTGCCAGGTGCCAGGACACCAACAAAGGAGCGTGGTGAGACCTCAGTGTTGAGCCCGCAGTTTGATTCAGCTTTTGATCTGCGCCAGCAGAAATCCTATCTTATGAGAGGAGCAGAGGCAAGGAGAGGGGCTGGGATATGAAATCAGACAAAAGATCTGTGGACTGTACCCATACGAAGAAATTTAACAACAACCTGAACCCTTACTACTTATAGAATAAGCAATGCCAGACAAAGATTCAACAAGTGTCTCAGCTATGGACACATATGCGTCTTAAGACACGTACCTACATATCAAACTGAACTGTTTTTAAACACACGCACAAACCAGATCACAGGTACTTTACACACAAAAACAGACTAGACCCTAGAGAGTACACCCTTCAATGGACAACAGGATAATATTAGACACTCTAAATGTTATAATGTTATCTCAGCAGATAAACTTTAACCCTGAGAGTCCAACACGGATCGTGTGACAGAGCTAGGTCAGTTGGGTGACAGTGAGATCAACAATAATGGAAGTCTGGAGGTGATAAACTGGCCCACCCACCTGTGTAGAGCAAAAGTTACTATTTTTTAATATCACTATGATTCATATTTAGTTTCCTATGACTGGACTGTGATGTAACAACTAAGAGAAACATTTTTGCTAATCGTCAGGCTATAGTGTTCTTTCTTTCATTTGTGTTCAATGTATTTTATCAAGCTGGGTCATAAAACGATTGTAGTATTTTTGTTCTTTCTTTTTTAAAACAATAAGACCAAAGGAAACTGTACAGTTGCCTAATGGAGTAGTGTAGTAGTAGGGAAGTTTTCCAAAGTTCCCACGTTACTTATCAGAAAGTTTAGATTTAAGTGATCAGGAGGCAACTAATGACTTTGTCCTACAGGATGTAAACAACATTGACAGGATATTGTTCCTGAGCAGCCCTGACAGACTTCACAGACCCTATAGATAAATGTACTGTACAGGGGGCACTTACTAACACACAAACATTCACATATTTGATTAGGCCTTTGCATAAAAGAAATCCCAACAAGGGGGTAAAAAAGTGAATGGAGGTCCTTCAACCAATCAGAGCAGTGATGAGCTGTGACAGCAGAGACAAAGGAGACTAACAAAGTCTGCTGATACCTCTTCAGGGTAAATATAGAATGGATGCATACCAAAACAAGTGGGAGGATGATAAAGAAACCTGCCTTATCAGAGAGGATACAAACTTGTGTACTTCACTGACCCAAGAAATTATACATCTTGTTTTCATTTTTCCCCCTAGATATAATGATCACACCCAGCTGAAATATGTCGCTATTCCAATCTAGCATGTGAAACGAAAACAAGATTTAAAATACACACTATTTATGAACGCTGTGGTCTCCAGTTTCAGTGTTTAGCTCCCTTTCAAGACTGCATACCTATTTTGTCTTTAATCACTGTGCAGCAGCCATATATTTAGTTGTAACATGTTGAGGAGCCATCAGTGAACAATTACTCTTATTGCCCTTCACAGTGAACAGAGAGTACTACAAACAGGCAAATCTTAGACAACAGATAAATGTTTGCTAAAGATGCAAACATTGACACACTATGACGTATGATGTGTCCTTAATAGAGAAAATGAGAAGTCATGGAAAACTTGGAACTAAATAGCAGAGATATTGTATGAGATCGAGACACCTTCTCCACCTCTCACTTTTCGCATGTGTGAAAACTCCTGCTGTGTTTTGGCTGCAGAAAATAAACTCAGTTATACCATTAGTTAACATTCCTTCATGATGACATCTGACAGGCGTCACAAGAAAACCCTCACTGGAGACAAAAAAAAAAACACAGGAGAGGTGAGCATGTTTTCGCTGCTGGAATGCAGCACTTTCTGTGAGAATGCGGTGATTTGTGCGAGATCACATTAAGCCAGTTTGTGTAAACAGAGAGGGTAGTGAGGATAGTTAATTAGGTTGGCTTATATTTAGAGAGAGACACTACATTCTCGTCAGATATCATTAGAGTCAGACATCACAATGATCCAAGAGGGACAAGAAGACTCACGGTCACTGGCTGCAGTCATACAACACACGTTGGCTCACACAGACTCAGTGTCGTTACGGTCATGTTGACTAATTCACTACGGGAAATACACACTTTGATGTAATGCACTTCTGGGAAGCACTTGTGTCAAAAAGAAGCAGAGACATTACAATAACCTGAGCAGTGACAATGTAAATCACTAACTGCATGTATTGTTATATATACAGTGGATCTACATTTAGTCTTATGTATATATCTACTGTATAATCTGCTACATAAAGAGACGCACACATACCTCACATATGCACAATGCAAATATACACTCCTCCCTCTCCAACTCACAATGTTTGTGCCAGGGTTGACCCTATAATTTCTGCTGCCCTTGCCTTTTCCACGAGGCTGGTTTCGCCGTCAGTGAGGGCAGATTTTCTTCTTTTAGGTCTCCTCCATTCCCTCTTTTTTCTCCTTTTCCTTCTTTTTAATTCTTACTTATCTAATTGGTTTGAAATGACTGCACATGAGCAACAAAATGGGTCAAGCTGAAGTCAACAAAGTTTCCCAGGTCGGCACACGTCCAAGATGCAGACGCGTCTGCCAACTGAGCCAGCAGGATGCTCGCTGAAGCAGATTTTAGTCCTCCCTGTATAATTTTGGCCAAGGAAGTGAGGCAGCAGTCATGTGTGTCATGGCCACATGGTGACTACTTATGTTTTTGAGATTTGAAGTTAATGTTTTTTTAAGAATCATGGGCACTTTATGTATTTATTCCCAAGTTGACAGTTGAATGATGACAGGAAATGCGGGGGAATGACAAGCAACAGAAGTCCCCTGAAGCTCTCATACTGGGAACATTGTGGTCCTTGGTCATCATCTTAACCCCTCGCCCACTAGGGCGGCTGGATCATGAACTGACCTCAACCTCCAATATCTCACAGTCTTAAATCTTATAACTGTTGCACAATCTTTTGAGATTATCAAACAATGGTAAGAGGTTTAGTATAATGTTTAAATCAGTACAGAACTGCCATGTTAGATGACTCAAAAGCAGATCAGAGTTATGTTCTGTAATAATATAATACAGCATTTTATGTATGATGTCTGTGTTGTGTTTTTCTTAGCAATACATTGCTATGACTCCAGGTGATTAAAGCTGCATTGTGTGATCCAGATTCTCACCTGTTGACATGTCAAGATAATTTTTGTACTTTTAAATCAGTAGCAGCAGCATTACTGTTCAGTGTATAGCTGTAGGTCTGTGCCGTAAATGTCTCATATTCTACAGTCTACTGTATATTTACCATGTACACGCAATCCCTTGATTTTAACTGTAGCATCTAACTAAAGCATCTATTAATATTGTAAATCCACCAAATGAAAGACTGGTCTCACATATATCATCATGTACTGGGAGTTATCTATAGAGATAAACATTGTTGATACCATATACAGTATATCACCCTATATACTGCTGATTTATCTAGCATCATGAGGGATTACTCGTGGACAGAAAGAAATCTATAATGTGTAAAGCAATATTTTAGGACCTATATTCTCTTTAATGCAGTAACAGAGGTATAAAGATACAAACTGTCTCACTCAGAAAGGATTTTTGGTCAAAAGATAAACACCAACTCTTTCCTTCTATATTTTGCTCTCTTCCAATGTCCCATTTGGGAGTGGAGGCATGTCGTCCCTCCACTAAAGGTAGCTTCTGTGTATGTTTGTACACCTGATGATTTAGGTCAGGAGCATGCCCCGCTGCACTGGTATAAACATTAAAACAACAGTGTGTCCTAGAACCAAGACTTATGTTTTGAATTTGGGGTGATTTATTCCTCAATGCTGATGTCCCCTGTGGTAAAGACAGAAATAAATCCATTAGGTTTCAAGTATCTTTATCTGCAGCATGTTTTGATTCAAATCAAGACAGCAGTGGAGTTCTGGACAGTCGCACATCAGCTCTATTTACAATAATATGTTTGTAGAACTACAAGAATTAAACCTTTCCTGTTGTTTTTCCATGAGCAACCATAAGGTTTAAAATAGCCTCATTTACGCAGGCTTCTCGTATTTATGCGATCTGAAAAAACAGATAGGGCAGTCCCAGGGGTGTCTCGCGATCAGATAAATCTATCAAGGGAACAAATTAGCCAGATGACAAGAGAGCTGTAGTTTCATCATTTTTCATCGTTGTATCTTACCGTAAGTCTGCAGATAAAAGTATAGGGCAGATTCAAGGGGGAGGATGGACGCAGTAGTTGTTTGGATTAAGATTGAAAGATTTTTGCAGTGATTATGTGCAGACACGCAGACACATACATAAGAACCCATACACATGCACGCGCGCGCACATACACACACACACACACACATTCAACTAAACTTTACCAAGAACACAGAGGAATTAATTGGACAAACTGCATCTTAAATTTAAGCAAAGTTAAAGCAAGTCCATTCTCTGTTGTATACAGATGGGTGGTCATTTGTGATGAATTGGAGCATACAAAGACACACACAAACAAACACACACACACACACCAAACTGTGGAATGTGACACCTTGGTCCAACCTCACTTCATACCAACCTCACAGTGCCACACAGGCCACCCAACAACAGTTGTTATGAAAACTTTAAACTTCATCCCATTTTCAACTAGGACAGTGGCAATACCTTGTCAGTAATCACAGCACTGCAGTCATTTTAATTTACATGCAACTTCACAGCAGCAAAATGTCTGCTAAATCCATTTAATTTGAAAAAATCCAACGTTGCAGGGTCATTACTTTGCAACAGCTCAAGAAATCAAGAAATCCATATTGACTAGGCCTGCAACTTAGAATTATTTTCATTATCGGTTGAGCTGTAAATTATTTTCAAACAAGTGACACTGTTTTGTTTTGTCTGATCTACAGGATAAAACTCAAAAACATTCAATGTACTATGATGTGAGACTAAAAAAGTCAGCAAACACTCACATTTGAGCACCTGACACCATCAAATGTTTGGCATTTTTGCCGGTAAAATGACTTAAACAATCATCAGATATGCTGTTCAAACTGTCTTTAGATTGGTAAATCCATTGATTAATTGGTGCAGGTCTAACAGAAACACTCAATTTCAGTGTTTGAAATACATACATTCTTGTTAACTAGAGTCTCACCTAACTCTCTTTGCATGAGAAGTGGAAAAAAAATCCCATATCTGACTCTTCCAAAATGATAAAGCAAAGTAAATAACAAAGTCACTGTTTAACCTGGAAATCACACAGAGGAACTGTGGGCGCAAACCATCCAAAACTGCATAAAAATCAGCATGAGAAATACATATACTCACAGTTCAGTTTTGGATTGTGTGTTAGAGAAGCAGAGTCCGTGTAGAGGACAGAATGAACGAGTCATCACTCCCCTTCTGTCCGCCTCACACAGCCTTGAGAGTTCACATCACATCACCATCCCGGCTCACACAGCCTGAGCTACTGCCCGCTCTGCCCCATCCCAACCAGTCTCAGCAGGCGGGTAAAAAACAGTCACCAGGGGTCTCTGACTTAACCGTTCCTCCTCTCCCAGGGTGCTGTTTCACGTTTCAGCCTCCAGGATTCAGACTGATTGCCTCACATCACAAATGCACACAGCTACACAAACGCCCATATACTGCATGTAGCGCCCCCAACCCCCTACTCTCCCACTGCCATGCAATAGTCAGGACAATGTTTGAAAAAGGCATGCATCTTAAATCAAATGTCCCGCATAGCTGCACTCTTTTCTTGATGTCTTTGTCAGGAATGAGATTCACCCCCACCTACATGGCAGCGTGGTGCAGCTGTTCCACCAACAGCCCGACCACACTCATGGTCTTTACTGCGGGGAAAGCCCAGGAAGAACGTGCCACCTGTCACAGCCCCCTAATGTACCTTAGCCCCCTGCTGTGTGGATGTCTCACTCCAACACAAAAGCCAGTGTTTTCTCTGGGCACGCGAGCACAGGTGGTTGGAGGAGGCAAGGTCGAGTTACACAGCGTTGGCTCCCACAGTTCAAATCATCAGGGAGTCAAGGAGAGGACACACTCAGTCTGACCAAGAGCACATACAGTATAATAGAGTATGTACTGTGAAGGTAAATACACTGAGGTATGACTCAAGTCTCTATAATAAAGGGTATAAGTGTACTAATAATGTTTTAATAGGTAATCCCTGTTGTAATCAAGCTTCTTCCCTTTAAAGTCTAATCTAATCTGTCCTGAAGGGAAGAACAGGATTTTTTCCTATAGTAAATGCACTGATTTAATTATTCCCGCACAGACTTGCCTGGGTACCAATGCACCAATAAATCTGTTTCAACAAGAATCTAAAACATAGATTAACTACACACTGTAGCCTGACTTAGTTTGTCATATGAAGCATGTATATTGTATTTATTGTATTCTTTTGAAATATTAGCCTCTATTAAGACAGTATAAACTTTTCAAGCCAAAGGAGTAGCATAAAGTCCAGCATAAGCATTTCATAAGAATGTCTGTACTATTACATTTCTGTTAACTGATAACCTGGTCATGTGACAGGATATTAAATGAGCCAAAAACACCCTCCAGTGCCGTCCTGCTCTTTAGGAGTTGAGTATAACTTACATATATGCTTCAAAATTCACTTAAATCTATTTTTTAAAATCTCAACACTAGAACCTGAAAATGATAGCTGCGATCCTGTACATGAAACACTGTATAGAAACAACAATGCTTTGCCCTTAAATTAAGTGCAATTAATTGTGGCTGCAGCTCAACATTCTACCTTAAATAAAGCACATGCTGGTTCAAATCTGAGAACAAACAATACACCTACCAAAGACAGAACAATGCCTCAGAGATCTGACAGCAGTTTGTGAATCCCAAAGGCCAACTAGCAAAACTTGCCTCAATAACACTGATTGTGAATCCAAATCGATCACAGCCAAATGCTGTTCAGCTGGTCTGAAAATCAGTACTCACCTCACTCTGCTATGCTGCTTTGATGTCTCCAACAACACATGGAGGAGTCACTGGCTCTCTGGGCTCTGAAGGGCTGACAGCTGTCTAACCAGAGGAGAGGACCAGCCCCCAAGTCCTGAAGGAACCTGACATGTTCCATCAAACGCACTGCTTTGTTGACTGAGGAGAATCACAATATTAAGGCTAGCCAGGCAGAAAGTTTCCCAGCCCCCAAGGCATCCCAATTCCTCGGCGGGGCGTAACCCAGTCGTTTTATCTGCACCCATCTCCCTCCTGTGTGTGTACACTGCGAGGGGAACCGAGAGCAGCTCAACTGACCTGCCATGTCAACAAAGTCTAGACAACTCCACTTTACCTGTGCTTTTTGATCTCTGCAGTGCTATTCACAGTATCTTTAACACACACAAAAGTTTTAATTGAAGGTTATATTTATTTTCACGAATCAGTTCTATAATTTCATCACATTTTCTGCTAACTTAAAAGACTCTAATCATCTTAAAACCCAGTGAACTCTCTATTCTTCTGCTACTAATAAAAATGAAGGATTGGAGATCAATGTAACAATAAAGTGATTAAGAGCATCACACACATTGATCTGCAGACAATGCAGAGTCTGTCAGAGTGCAAACTGCCTCTAGTACTTCTGATGGCACCAGATGTCAGCCTGCATTGTTATATGGATTACTTGAGCCACTCAGCAAACACCTCCAGGTGTGCATTCCACACCAGGAAGGGGAAAGGTGGGAGCCACTCCTCTGAATCAATAAAAAGCACTGACTCTTTTCTCTCCCTTGAACTCTGTGTTCCTAAGCAGAAGGGAACACCACTGGCATTGGGTTTAAGTGCTGGTCCTTTTAAATGGAGAGTCAAGAGAAGCTTACCTGCCCTAAAAAAAGAAATGTATACCTTCACTGAGGTGGAGTGTGGTGCACAAGCGGCTCGTTTATGCAGTCTAAGAAGAAGGGAAGTGTGATGGGTGGCTAATCTTTGGTCTGAACTGTACACCTGGTCTCTGCAGGGTCTTTAATCTTTAGAGGAAGGAGCAGAAATTAGAGGCCCTGTCTCATGTCCCTCACATTGGACTGAACTGCCAAGGGCGTGTAAACGTTCACCGCAAATGAAGTCAAGTCAAGTTTAGGAGGATTAAGGTTTAGACAGTCTGAAATGATGCGTAATATTTAAGCCTGTCTGACATCTTGAGGACTACAGACTGAAAGGAAACAAACACGTCTGCCTACCTCTCTCACATTTAGTCAATTATTCAATTAGACTTTTAACAAGTCACAATACCAAACACTTTGTGGATTCGAAAATGTGAGGTTCGGTTGTTTTCCTTGGTCTCAAATCACTGTGAATTGAACAACCTTGTCAAAATAAAGTAGACATTTTACATTAGTTATGGTTGTTTTTCAACAGCATAAGGACTAAAACAAATCTACTATTTAATTTGCAATAAAAATAAATTAAGTCTTCTTTACAAACAGGCAGACAGACACAGTTTTTTTCAAAACTGTCCAAGCTGAACGTTCAGCTTGTTAATTGTTTTCAGGCAGGAAAAAAAAAGATCAAGGCACAAACCACGTCCTCATTTCCAGTAAACCTACAGACGTAAGACACAGAGATAGCCATCACAGGACTCATTATAGACCATAGTCAATATCTCTGTACCTGATTATTTGTACAAAAAAAAGCATATCTAAGGACAGAGAGAGAGAGAGAGGGGGAGTGAGAGCGAGACAAGGAGTGTGTGGGGGGGGGGGGGGGGGGGGATAGGGAGGGCGAGGTGTTTCCTGTTTCCATAGCTCTAATTATACCAGTCTCTCGGGGATAGGGCCTATCAGGAAGAGGAATTGAGGAACTCCTCAATGACAAAATGCAGAGTTTCTATACTCTCTACATGTATCTGTGTATCTGTATCTCACGGAGTCGTGGAAGAGGTATTCAGAATTTAGTAGTAATATCACAATGTAAAAGTACTCCAGACACACACACACACACACACATATAGATTATAGGATTGTTATTGTTTATGTATTTATGGGTAAGTAGCCTTTTACTTTACATATTTACATAATATTGAGCAATTTAGTCGGCAAACAGCTTCTCTAGAATTATGTCCTAAAATGCATATATATTTTCCTAAAAACAAATGAAAATATTGTAGTCAACCAGTTTCCACTGGTTGACATCCACTTTCACATATCTGATTAAGACAGGCAATCACACAAATGAGCATAACTTCATGGTGAGAAGAAGAATCTAGGCTATGCAAAAAATTCAAAACACAAAACTTTAAGTGTACAATCAATCTGTGAAAGTGCATATCGTAATTTCACTATTTAAAACTTTCCAACGCATATTTACATGGGGAAATTATTTACTTTAAGGGAAACATGTTGGTCTCTCCTTTCTTTCAGGAAGTCAGGACTGATGGATGTTTGCAAGCTGCTTTTTTCCTCATTTTAAACAACATCACTCAAAACAAACAGAAAAGTTCTACGCTTGTTACACTGATGTGTTATTTCGCCAGCTGTTGACGTATTTGTCTCCTTTTGCAATTGAGAGCGACTGTTTTTATACAAATTAAACACTCGCTCTGTTTGTGAGTTGTTGTCAGACTCATGATTCCTTCCTGTTTGGAGATGCAGTGGAGATAGACTCCTGAAATGATGTGGCTTTTGAAAGATGCTGAGTGTTGTGGCAAAAATGTTTGTAGCTCCCAGAGACAGTTCATCAACATTTTATCAGTTAAAACAGTTACAGTAAACAGTTAAAAATATGGCTTCCACTCGTCTATAACTGTGTTAACTGCACCTGAACAGCACACTGCCCTCCTCTAGTGGCCAACACAAAAACATTTAAGAACCTAACTTCCCTGCAGGATACAACATAACTAACACGTGCACAATAACTGGAGACTGGTAGACTTTCTGTCTCTTGTATTTCACAGTGAATTAGGGAAAACTATAAATACAGTCAACAACAATAGCAGAGTAAGTTCCCATAAACCTTCTGTCCCTGGAAACAGAATCCGAAATAAGTAAAGAATATTAATAATCAGTTTGACAGCCCTGGTTTGTAATCAGCCCTTTTTAGTTCATCTATTAGTATGCAGAAGAGCAGAGACAAGCTGAGAGCAGAGGTGGGGGGTTGTGAGACAGAAAGATGGAGAGAGAAGCCTGAGGGAGAAAAAGAACCATCTGAGCGGCCTTCATCCAGCAGCTCACATTGCCTGGCAACCTCAACACTAGACAGAGAATGTGTACAGTGGTCTGCGGACTGCTTCTGCTTACTCTCACCAATAGAGGTAATGGCTTGCAAACAGTGTAAAACCTACAGCCAGTTACAGATTTCAACACTTTAAACTGTACATGACAGACATTTGAGCTTTCAGAAGCACAGGGAAAGAACCACTCAGAGAGGAGCTTGTCAGAACTAGTTAAGAGTTTTAATAAACTACACTGGCTGCTTTTACACCACTACCTGAAAACTAGTATCCACCTCAATATAAACAGACTTTTAAAATTGTTTGTGCGTTTTATTGGTCGCTACACAAGCATGATAATGTATGCTTGATAACGAACACCAATATCGTCAATGACATTTTGATTTTGGCGTTGAGTCAGCAGTTAACAACCTGAACTCACGTGTTTTCAGATGGAAAGGGTGTTAAAAAACAACATCATCTAGAGCAGCACTAATTGGTAGATTAATGTTAATTTAACTATTTCAAATATTGTAGTTACAATGAATATCTTGACAGCAAAGGATTAATTGACAAAAGTGGCAGTTGGTTAATAATGAAAATCATCTGATGCAAAGAGCTACAGAGACAGGGAAGAACATCCAGGATGCAGCAATACATCTGGGCATCCTAAAGTTCATATAGACATTATCGTCCCAGAGGGAGATTTATTTCCACAGTCAGGACGTGTTCCGCATAGCAACATACAGACAGACACACAGCTGACATGACAGACTGTGTCATCACTGCAGATCTGGAAGTACCATTAACTGACTTGATTTTTAAAAAAACTGAAGTTCTCTGTTTTCTGTCACCTCTTCTCCCTCACATTCACCGAGTGGTTGGTGTGGTCCGCCTGTATCTGTCCAACAACATGGTTTTCTAGCACGTCAGAGAGAACTCTCGTCAACTTATTGAACCAGACTCAAATTAGAGCAGAGACAACAAGTCGTCCTCCTTTGTGTCAGACTGGAGAGAGTCAGAATTAGTGAACCATTTTCCCTCCAGATTCAAGTCTTGCTCAGCTTAGGGCTTAATCAAGTGGAAATTGGGAATAGGGGGTTTGTGGGGGTGGTCAGGGTTGGGGTGCAGGGTAGAATGGAGCAATTGTTCAGATAAAGGCCTCATGTTGAGCCCGCTTTGATGTTCCTCTGGGAGGGTGAGGGGGGGGGGGGTATGCTGGGATTTTACAGTAGCATTTCACTCCATTACTTTTTAGCACACTGCTGGTGAAAACCTGCAGGCTGCAGAAATGACGCAAAGACAGGCCCAGACGTCACTTATCAGTATTTTAAAAAATATATATTTTAACCCAAATGTTCACGTAGACTTCTCTAGTTCACATTTACATGGAGGAGCATTCAAATACCAGAGGGTCCATCTCATATTTATGGGGAATTTAATACTTCTCAAAAATGCTGTCTGCTTCACCCACATGGACACCCAACAATATCAATATTCAAGTGAGATTCCCCTCCGTTTGCCCCACGCCTACACAAGCAGACAGGCTCCCACTGACCTATTATGTTGCTAAGCCTTTCTCATGCATGTCTTGAATGAAAGCCAGCGTATCGATGGTCTGAGGATAATCACGTTTTCCTGAGACAGGCTTAGCTGCACTAAATAAGCCGCACAGAAAAAAAAGGTTGGTCGAACAAAACTGTTGTATACTGGGAAAAAAGCTGGAGTTCCACAAGAAAAACTTCCACCAGAAAGCTTCGAGAAGAAGCAGAAATGTAGTAAGAACAGAGGAAAGCAAAACCATTAACTTTGTTCAATGCTGAAACGGCGAAAAGGTGTATTAAAGGAGAGAGTTAAAGGAAGTACTTTTTCAGTGCTTCGTCATGCTGCACTTATTTTAACAACCTGCGAGTCCTACCTCTGTCTTTTGTCCTTCAGCAGGTGCCCTTGGCACATTTCAGAGATGCTGTCTCCAGAAACCGTCTCTCCTCTCCGCCGCTCGGCACCAAGGAAGTTTCCCACTTTGTTGCTGAATCAGTGAAGCCTCCATGTCAGAACTTAATCTGCAACTTTTTTTTCTGCATATGAAGCAACAATATACCAAAAAAATGTCAACTGTTTTTACGGCCAGAGTCTGCAGCACTTACTCACTTTGGGTGGAAGTTGGTAGTTGACAGTGTATGGTGCAGGTTCTCCAGGGCGCACAAAGTGGATATTTGCATTAGACCGACCCCTCCCCTCGCCTTTCATAGCTGCCATTGTTTGTCTCAGTCGGGGCTCGGATTCAGTCCTTCCCTAAATCCCTGACGACCGGAGCAGGGAATGCTGCTTTCTCTGAGCTGAGCTGGCAATAAACAAAAGCGCGTTGATAGGAAGCGCCACAAAGAAACTATTATACCAACAGTTTTATTTATTTATAACGCGTTCAATAAACTGGCCGTTTAAAACGTAGCTTACAATTTTCTTACATTTCCCTGAAGTTGCGTTCTCTTCAGTTTCACTTAAATGACAGGTGGGTCTACATGCCAGTGCATCCGGTCACGTGAAACAGGCACGTTCAGCAAAGTGACAGGCACGTGTTGATCTTCGCTGGTAATGGAAATGCCTAAATTAGCTTTGGTGCGGTGCCAAATACCCAGAGAGAGCAAACTAAAATCATTTTATAGTAAAGGATATTTGAACTATTTTCCTATGTATCTGAACAGATTAAAACAGAGTATTTTTCTTTCTTGTTGCAGCTGATAGGTGTATTTTTATGGCGTGTTTACAAACCTTTACCAACACCTTTATTCATACCATGTAGACATCAGCAGAGTATGTATGCTTTTTTTCAGTGTTGCCATGTTTATATTTACTTAATGATTTCAACAGATGAGAACACACGTTTCCCATTTTATTCCATATCTTATCCATGAGGCAGTTCCATACATTACTTTACAGCATCCTCTCTGATATCTCTGCACTTGTACAACTAATACTAATATTTGTACTACTAATGCCCCATAGATAGATATTTGTTGCCACCTAGTGGCTGACTCAGATTCATCATTTACAAACTGGTGACCAGCTTCATAGCCACACATTCATGGTGGTACAATTCATGTGCAGCCTTTTTTTCAGGAAACGCACAGGTGCTGAATAATGAAATAACTGAATTCCCCTGTCTTCGGGGAGTCCTTTGTAAAAGTCTAGTTTTCCCATTACACGTGTGCTGACACGGTGCATGCAGCTCAGTAGATTTGTCTTAAATCAAATTACCCCAAACTAATTGACACACAAGGGGCCAGATGCTGCCTGCACCAAAATTACAGCAGATTGTAGCTACCATGTGGAATAAGACTATTCCCTAGGCTTCCTATTACATGGAAAACAGAACCACCAGAGAGAGTTATTAGCCTATACAGTGTGAAACCTTTGAGGAAATTCAACACAGCCACATATTAAAGTTCTCTTCCGGTCGCACAGGTTTGTGTTATGATCTTTTACTTTTGACTAATCAGTTCACACTTGTCAGACAGTGAGGGAGAAGTGCAAATAGAAGAGACATGAGACAGTTCTGCTTTCAAAAATAAGGACTTTCTGTTATAGTCACCATCCTGTAACTATAAAAACAACAAATGTGGTCGCGTAGAACTGGTAGAGAGTTGTTGCTGTTCCCACAGAATAATCAAATGTAGCTGTCAGTGGAGCTTTTAATTTGCAGATGATGAAAAATTATCATCCCCTCTTCATAAGGTTCTTATCTTCTACTCCATCTTATCCATCTGTTGTTCTATTTCTATCCACACAGTGGCAGCAGATACACCCTCCTCAAGTGTGGAAATAAACAAAACTGTAGTGGCAATAATATAAATGAACTATATAACGTTTATTAAAATATATAAAAGACAAAATACATATATGCATAATTATATCCATGATGAAATATGCATATACAGTATAATAATTATACAATAAAATGTGTTTACATATATAATTTTTTTTTATACATATAGCAAGATATTTTTGCATTAAAACTGGCAGTGGTGATTTTATACTCCCTCCCCAAACAGGAAACCCCTCAGTCCACATCAGGCCTCCCAGAGGAGGAAGCCTCTGTGAAAAGCTTGAGAGCAGCAGCACCTTTACACCTGAGATCCATGTTTTGGAAAGGTCTCACACAGAACAACACACCTACACTGATATATAGCTTCTTGGGACTTAAACCAACAGCATCAAGAGAGAAAGGATGTTAGGGTCAAGAGTCCTTTGATCTATTTCTTTCTGGTATCTGTAACCTTACTGAAAACAGGCAATGATCGCAGCAGTCCCAGCAGAAAATCGACAAAAACTTCAAAGCTGTGCCACACATCTTGTTGTTATTACATGATAACTTCAGAAAAAACATCCTTCTGGCCCAATGTCATCACACTACACCATTCCTCAGTACATCTAATCTCAGGATATATCTGTATAGCTTGCAAGACGAGAATGGAGAAGATCCTGGACAGAGCATGAGACACTCCCGTGGAACGACGTTAAGTCCTTCAGACTGGTGTGGTTGGTTGTGGTTGGTCCTGTACAGTTCCAGTCATTGCACACTGAGGGCGGTCATGTCTGGTGGTAATGGTGGTAGTGGTGGTGGTGGTGGTGTTCGAATGGTGATGGTGGTGCTCGTGGCGTTGGACCACAGGAACCACAAACCCCGGGCTCCCGGGAGGCAGATGCCTGCTCTCTCTCCGTTCAGCAGTACAGGGCACAGGGGGTTGCTGCTGGGGGTGGGCCTGAGGGGACAGCGGGGTTTTGGATGGGGACAGGGCTTCTCTGGCTTTGGCCCTCAGGCGTTTGCTGTGACTGTATTGCAGAGGGTGCTGGTGGTGGCCAGACGGTTGGGCTTGGTGCGGTAAGTGGTACACATCCTGACCTCCGTGGACTGCTGCGCTGCCACCATGCAGCATAGTTTGCAGAGGGGGGTTGTAGCCGTGACATTTAGTGGTTACCTCCACACTTCATTATTCCCTCAACTTCCTTATAGTTTCCTTTAGGCGATTTGAGGAACTGCGTGCCCTTGCTTCGAGGGACTCTCTTGAAGGGTTGTAGCTGTCACAATGATCTGTGGCTTCGAGAGGTGAATGACTTGGGTTTCTGGTTCCTGAGCAGGCAGCTTTGGCTCTGGCTCTGGGGCTTCGACCATGAGGTTCCTGGGAGGGAAGGCAGCGGTGGTTCCTGAAGGACAGGGCAGAGACAGCAGGTCAGTGGTTTGTATATTCAAAACTTTACTTAAAATTACTGTTGTTTCTCCTTTCAGCTTGCCAATGTACATCCTGTAAATTCACAACAACAAAACTAGGCTATAAAACATAGTAGAGACACTTACCTTCAAATCTGGAGGTGTAGTTCTCTATGCCAATAAGGTCCAGGTAGTGATTCCTCCTTTCTGTGTTCTCATCCACACAGTAATGCTGACCCTCAACGGCTAGCCTCATTACTCTGCCTCACTGCTAAAATGAATAAAACAATGAGTGGCCAAATCAGAATTCTGAGAATACTTTCAATAGTTTACATTTAATCTGCAGAATACAACACACAAAAACCCCAGCCTCTACTACAAAATGTCATGGTGGATGCAGACCTGATGTGGGATGACAGTCGTTTATCGGCTGACGCCCCTCCTCCTGGTGACAGCGATCTGAAGAGAGAAAGCACAGAGCTTAGTCAGCACTAGCTTTTTAACTTATTCACACTGGGTTTTTTAAACATTCAATCGGCAGACAGGTGTTTGCTAGATTTGCTGTTTAAAATGATCAGCTAGGCCTTCAAGGACGTTGTCATTTCTGGCAAGTCTAAAGTACTGTACACGAATATGAACTGGCACTATAGCCTGAACAGTAGAGAAATTTATTTGAATATCTAAAGATTCACTTTGAAAAAAGATATGAAAATACTGGCCCACATTTGTTGATTGTCAAACGCACTGCAAAAACATCACAGCAGGTGACTGCTTGCTAAACACCAATGACATCACTAATAAAAAGAATCCAGATTGACCCCCAAATCTATTAGACTCTTCTCCAACATGGGCTTATAAATCACATGTCTGTTTTATTTTCCCTTACCACCCCTGTTTCTCTTCTGTGGCACTTTGGCTCTGGGTGGCGGTCAGTTTGACACGCATGAGTCTTGCTCTTGTATGGCAGGAGTGATTCTGGGGCATCCACCACATCATAGATGGTGTGCATCAGACTGGACATGTCCTATAGTGGGCGGGAAGGGCACAGTTTCTACTGTTGGCCCAAAGACAGTAGCATTTGAAAGGACAGGCTATCTATCAACAGTAGTACTCTATGGCATATTCTACGCAAGGATACACTAATGACAGCCAAATCAATATGCCTCCTTTGTAACTTTCCCACTGGTATCAAGTCATAAAAAGGTAAAGATCCACTCTGACCCCAGTTGCTCGTCCTCCACAGATACATCACACTCCAAAGTCCTGTGGATACAAACTTGTGTTTAATCTATATAATATACTTGAGACACCAAAACAATACAAAGGTGACTGTGCTATTTGCCACCATTGAGCTGCTCAGTGTTGGCTACACTTATGCAGTTCATGTTCAAAGACCAAACACAGCAGTATTTGCCTTAACAGGGGGCAACGAAGAGTACATCCATACTCATCACAGCCATTGTCCACAGTGTGATTCATTAAAATTTTCAGAGATAAGTGTTGTTTTCATTTTGAGAAACCACTGCTAATGGGGAATTCATTCAGCCCCTGATCTAAATTCACATCAAATGCTGGAAGGAGAATTATCTGCAGGTAAAATTAAAGGCTGCCTTACAGGTAAAAACAACAGAAAAAAAGTCTGTCTGAGGAAGGCAGGAGCTTAGAAATCACATTTTGTATGAATTCATGCACACTCTGAGGTTTTATGGCAGAGCAATTGGGCAGCTAAATTTCCATTTCATTCATCCTTTTCAACAAAATCCATTCAGCTACTTTCACCTTGTGTGGGGGGAGCAGAGAGAAAGAGTTTAAGTGGGAAGCCCTTCCACTATGACCTTGTCTTTCTACCTTCTTCCAGGAAAATTAAGCGTAACCACTACTCTCAGTTACAACTTTTGGCACTAACTACGATTCAGATGTATCTGGTAACATATACATAATTGGACAAATAAACATCTGGAATATAGGCCCTGCTGCAGGCATGGTGGAGAGCTGGCTGTGTGAAAGGCAGGTGCATTACAAAGGAGGAGACCCCAGGGAGAAACAGTGTTTATAGTTCTGTAATATCTCCTCAGCTCATAACAGCAATGATCACCAAGGGCAGATCTAAGAACTACTTTAAAACATGAAATTAAAACATTACAATCTATTTATTCTGTTTATTGGTCCCCTAAATTCAATCAGGATATGGTCTGGAGCAGTTTCAACATACAGACACATGTTCAATGCACAGAGGTGAGGGCATACAGTGGTTACTACCATGCATTTTATTTTTCTACAACCTAACATTTAAATAACTTTCATAAGCTGAAGCACAAACCAGTTTCAACCTCTTGGCTCTCAGTGCGTTGGCTTGGAGGAAGACTTTTCCTGATGAAAATCCCTGTCATGTGAGCAACACTGGTTAAGCTATTGCAAGTACCCCAATTTAATTATTGTCTCTTATTTTACACAGCTTGTACTTCTTCCAGTGCTGAGGACCATGTCGAATCCTCAGTCCATTGCAGACTAACTTACCTGAATAGATGAAACTAATGTTCCCCTTAATAGTGTGTCCCAGTCCAACTGAGCAGTAATTTTTGGAGCTAAGAATCTAACGTTGGCTCAATACAGATTTCTTGCAGAACAGGCCTGGGCTGGCAGCTGAACTCTGGACCCTCTTGCTATAAGTTCATGCCTCTCTGCACACACAGCTCATGCAATACACTTGTGAACTGTGGTGCAATAGAAAACTCAAATCACATTACAGAATAGCAGCATTTGGGTCATATAACCGCTTACATTCAGACTGATCGTTTCTTCCGGCCTTGTTGGCATCTCTAAGTATCTCTCGCTCCCCGTCCTCTTGAGTGCAGAAATTACTGCAGGTAGCTCTCATAGCCCTCCCAGCCTTCTCAGGAGGAAAGAACCACTGTCCTTTAAAGCTGACACATTTTAATGTGGATTTTCATCCAGAAGTTAGGGAACAGTTTGTGTGCGGTTCAGGTATTTCACCTTCAGAGAAAAACCAAAACCATAAAACTGACTTAGATCTTGATTGTTCCTTTGCTTATATATGTGGTATCCCAACGCGACAGCCCAATTCATTTCAAAACATCTCCAGCAAATACATAGCTCCTACTCTTGTGTCCACCAACACATGAGCATTGATGTCTCTTGGCTCGCCACTAAAAGGGAAACAAGCTATATCCTGGTATTAGACTTTGTGACTTTTTAATAAAAACAACTATAATTACAGATGCTATTACAGAGAGAATGTTTCATATACTCATTACTTTTTGCACAATAAACACTAAATCGAACTATAATCTTGTGATAACATAACGCTTATGGAGTCAGATGACAAATCATCAAGCGTTTTTTCTTCAATCATCGTGCAAAATTGCATAAGCATTTTCCAAACAGATCCATGCTGTGATATTATTCAGATCTACATACTGGCTGTGTTATTTATGGAGATCATTCATACTAATTGCTCATACATACTTATCTACCACACAACGTTGAATCTATTTTCTGCAGCATAAAATATTTAAAGACCGGTTTATCAATGAGTGAAAAGACATCTTTCTGCACCTACCCTCTAGGGGACAGTGTTGATCTGTGAATTGTCCTTCCTTCGGCTCACCATTTGGAAACTCTAGGACAAGGGAAGATATTAAAGACAGAGAGAGAGAGAGAGAGAGAGAGGAAGGGAGGAGGGTCAGAGATGGTGAATCTACAGTTCAGACCACAGACCTGAGAGAAAACAAACAGTTCCAGCTAAAGCATTTCCTACTCAGATGAGAGGAGAGGGGCTGGAGGCTCCAGTGTGACCAAACACCCCAGTTTTTTTCATCTACTGCGCTTATTGTGTTTCACTGTCTGGGACACGAGTGCGGGCCACGTAGCTTTCAAGATTCCTCAAGCCCTTCAAATGGACCCTCCATCCGTAAAAACTATAATGCACTTCATCATCGACTCTCTCTTTCTCTCTCTGCCCTCTCTCTTAGCCAACCTGTTATTCTCATCCTGCTTGACATGGAACCCACACACAAAGTGTTTGATGGAGAGGAAGCCCAGAGTTGTGGGGGCGGGTGCTGGAGTTTGTTGTACTTCTCATTGAAAACTTATTCCTGAAGTTTGGTTTATGTAAAACAAACCTCACAATGAGCTCTCCAGCAACGTCGTGTATTTATTTTGAATGGAGAATAATTGCCAGATGGAAATTTCCGTACAGATAGGATGGGACTGATTAATACACACACAATTCCATAGCCATAAAACAAAAGTGGGACAAAAGGGGTACTGCTGGAAGGGGAAAAAGGCTGCTGTCATATGTGAATAATCACATATCCTGCATAAAACAGAACCACAGTGTGTATTCACTATACATCTCATATGTGCTAATGCAGGGCACACTGGGGCAAAAGGTAACCAGGGTCTTCATAATGGCGCGGCGCACATACTACACACACACACACACAGCCACGACCATTCTTTAATTACAACTGGATTGTGGAAACAATGAAAATTAAAGTGCAACACAGGCTAAACCACAATATTTAAACAACAAATGATTCATCTTATTTACGTCATTCTCCAGTCCTCTAAGCTGCTCCACACACACTTTGAAATAAAATCTCACTAGATTGAATCAAGAAAGCCCGCAAGCGAGACAAATAAAACAGATAGATGCTAGAAAACAAAAGAACTCCATGTACCTTCAGCAGCAGCACCGAGGCTCAAGCAAAGAGTCTGAACATCTGCATGCGTTTAGGTGAATGAGCCCTCCTCAAACCCCCACCCACCCACACACCTTCCTTCCCCTTCCTCTTTCTCAGGTAATGACAGCGCCAGGGCCTGGTTCTATTAACAATCTCATGGCCGTGATTATTCCACACTTCAGAGGATGATACCTCCAAGCCTGTAATCTGGTCCTGACCTTCACCGCTGGGGAGGGGGTGTTGAGTCTCAGGGTCAAGCTCGGACACCCCTCTCCTACAAATTAATACGGAGACACCAGAAACATGGCAAAAAAGAATGGGAGTCGAGAGGAGGAGGAAACAGGAGAGGGGGCAGGAAGCAAAGCGGGAGGAATAAAGAGGAAGAAAGAGCAGAGGAAAGAGGACACAAGGGAGGAGGAAGGAAACATAGGAACAAAGATGGGAGGAGAAATGCAGATAAAGGTAGGGGCAGATGAGGATGAGGTTTGTTTGAGAAAAGGAGGTCTGGGGCCTATCCTTAATTACTCCAGTTCCTGTGAGCTCAGAGAGAGAGTTGGAGGTGTTTGTTTTAACAGACTCTAGAAGAGCTTCTGGAAGAGGTGGGGACAACTGGTACCACTCCCTGGGCCCCAAACAAGCATTCTTTAATCACCAAACACACACACACACTCAAAAACAGGGTAGGCGCATATGTGATCTATACATCCATCTACCGTGGTTTCTGCAGCCAGTTGTTGTTTTCCTTTCCGGGCTGGATGCTTTTATCTCCCTCTTTTTTGTACCGCAGTCCCTTAATGAAGGGCAGTGTGTAAGGAGGGGAGTTCACACAGGCGCACTGTTCTGCAGCTCAGGAACATCAGGAGCAACCATTGATTCTTCTCATCCCTGGATTCCCATGAGGGGAGCAGAGCAAGGTATAAGCACCTCTAAATGAAAGACAGGTTCGGTTAAATGTAATGACGAATCAATCAACCAACTAAGTGAATCTTACACCTCTAATTAAATTCAGATATCAGAGCGTCTTGCTGGTACAAGGAGACCCAGGGGCTTGTGTTGAACACATGGCTCTCCCCACCCCTCATACTCCCATTACATCCATTGGGGGCTAATAGAAACAGGCTAAAGGTCTGACCGCCCAGTCTGCGGTTGGCGATCTGGCCATGGCATCTCCATCCCCGCCAGCCCACCGGTGTCGGGCTCAAAATCTGCCCACCACGTGTAATTAACTGCATTCTGGCATCTAGCAGCTCCTCATTCTTTCCTGTAAGATCCACAAAACTGCTCTGTAGGCAATGCAAACGTGTTATCATTTTTAGACAAGTGTTCCCACTGTTTTCCCACCAGTACGTGCACCTGAAACCCACCGCAGTATATGCCGCGTCTATGCATGCGTGATATTAGGTATCTGGGGAAAGGCAGATGAAAGCAGCTGCATGTGCGGGACAGACAGCTTCAGCCAGAGTGACAGGGAAATGATAAGGTATTAGATCTCGCAATATTAAAAAGCGCGTTAAAATATGCACGCTGACAGCGTTCCATAAACAGGTTCTGTCTCCAAGATGCCTCGACATGAGAGACAGACAGAGGTGTTTGTTCCTGTTTAATGCAGCAGTTCTGCCAAGCTTCCTAAACCTCAGCCTACTGTGAACTTTTTATGTGGGATAGGTAACCAGGAGAAAGCTTTCATAGCTCACACAGGTGACATCAGACATCCCCACAACCCAGTCTCTCTCTCTCTCTCTCTCTGCCTGCCTACCACCCCATCCTCCCACTGGAAAACACTGCACATCTTTTGTTCTTACATCCCCCCCTCTAGCTCAGCCCTAAATATAGTATACACTTCTTTTTAGTCCATTCTTCCAAACCATACAAGCTTTGTGATTTTGAAAATGGCATCTTCAAAAAACAAAGGCAGGCTAGCATGAAAGATTGTTTACACACAGTTCCTGGCCTCGGGGTGTAAATATAGCAACTTGATCAGATATGCGGATCAAGTGCAAACATATGGAAGAGTACAAAAAACGGATACTGTCTGGGAAGCACCTCATAATTTCAAAGCTATGTGGTTCTGGAGCACTTCAGATATTAGTTTCATATAAAGTTGTAATTAGCATAAAAATAACTTAGCTGGCTATACAGTACATTAATTCTGATTCTGTCTCCTTTTTCTTTTTTTTTTCAAAAATGAGAACTTCTTTGCATTGTACTGTGCAGTTTTTCTTATTCAATCCAGGCCAACAATCAGTTATTTCCTTAATTTGATGCAGAGAGTGCCTTGGGAGAGCCGTACTGTGTGGCTAATGGTGGGAGTTCTGTACCCAGTTTCTAGAAACACAAGTCACCTGCAACTGACGCCCAGAGGCGCCACAGGAAAGCCTTGATGACCGCCAGCCAACCAGCATTACTGCTCCATTAGTGGGGATAATTGTGGGGTTCCCCAATGATGAAAATGAGGATTGAATAGTATCAGCTATAAGAGGAACACCAGTTCTCGGCAAACTGCCTCTACCACAGACTGAAACTGGAGAGGGAGTAGGACCATTGAGGAAATAAAGCCCTCCATTCAAAACCAACCTGGCCTTGACTCAAAACCAGATGTGAGTGGTTATACTAAGAGGCAGAGTAAGAGACGAGGGTGGGAGAGGGCTGGGGCCTCCTTCTTGCAAGACAGTAAAAGAACAATGTGTTGGTCTCTTGACGGCTGAGCAGCCCCCTCTCCTTTTTAGTTCAACTGGCCTCGGCACCAAATTTCAAGTCAAGTGTGGTGCTCAGAGTCAACAGAGCACACTGGCTTCAGCCCAGCAGTGAGTATAATATTAAAACCAGTACTGCACATACTATGGATCTGAGCTAGCCTGCTCATATTCACTTCCGTCACAATATAAACACAACCTGAAAGCATGTTCTTTATAATTCAATATGACCATGCGCTGTTGTCATGACCGAGCAAGGACCCTCAATTGAGGGTTTGAAGTTCAAGTTTAATACAAAAATCATGCCTTTTCGATGCCATTACTGGGCAGCTAAAAATTTGCCTTTACCGTCACTAATTAGGGGTCTTCTATGTATCAGTGTGCCATGACGGCCTTTCTATGAATGGAAATGAGAGCAGAGCAAATGCCTTCCTGTTATCTGGACCCATTCCCATAGAACCAAGATGGCTGAATGTGGCCCTTTCCGGGTGATGGGACTCTGCAGGGTCAAGCAGGAGGTAAAACTCTCCTTGGCAGGACATGAATCACCAGGGCAGAAGCCTCTACGGTCCTAAAATGTAACAACAGCTGTGAGGGAGAGATGAGCATGCTTGCCTGTCTGTAAAAGAGCCGTGGAAACCACTGATCAGCCGCTCCCCTTCAATCAGGAGGACTATCTCTAAACTCTGCATGCCCCTCTCACCCCTCCTCCACCCCTATCACTGCTCTTTTCTTTCACTTTGATTATGACCTGCTGAATGGCATAAACAAAGATTAGCGCTCACTGGCGTACCTGCATCTGTCACGGTGCTGCTGTAATCAGCACCTTCATTATTAAAGTGGGCTTTGATGGGGTACCCTCCTCTCAGCTGTCACACACACGGAAGGGCGCCTGCTTGGGACTTAGAAACCATGTGCTCATACCAGTGACTGGGTCGCGCTACGTGAATATACGGATAGGCAAATGTATTCAAATTATAGACATAGTAGATCATAACACCAGTTCATACATGCTGATCAGTTACTGGAAAGAGATAAGCAGTAGCTGTCATGGTTCACTATATCTGAAACACAAACAACTGGAGTAAGGTTTAAATTTAGTGCCACACATTGTAATACGCATACCACAGAGGCATGTTGCTTTAATTCCAGGAAATAGCAGGGGCTTGGTGGTGTAATGTAAATAGTCTCCGTGAACTTTTATGTGACAGTGCCATGTGTTATGCGGCGCTCAAACATTTAATGATCGACCCGAACAAAAGTACAGTAAAACTGGTTCTTTAACAGTCAAGCGACACCATCTTTCCATTTTATTTTGTTTAGGGGATCTGTAAATTAAAACCTAGAACATGTTTTAGCTTTAAAGAGTGTTTCAAAAATGAAATGTCCAACAAGTCAGGTCTGACAACAGTGAGCTCATGTTAAAGGCACTGAGTATTGAGAGCTAAAACTACAATTTTACTATGTTATATAAAGGCAAATTAACTCAGTCTGTCGATTACTTTTCAAATGTATTCATGAAGCACAAATGGAAAATAGAGAAAATATTTGCCACCATTCCAGTCCCAAGGCAGCGTCCAGGATCAACAGGGCTCAGTAAAATCTCACATTTGAGAAGCTGGAACAAAAGCAAAAGTTTGGTGGTTTTTACTTGATAAACGAAATAAATCAATTATATAGATTACCAAAATTTCTTTTTCAATCAGCTAATCAGCTTTCAAATAATCTTTTCAGCACCAAAATAACCTCTACTCTAGTACCAGACGCCAAAAAGAAAAAAAAAGATGTACCAGATACTAGATAGGAGACACGGAATATATTTGAGCACACACGCACACCCTGACAAACAAAAAGAAGCGAGTGCACAAGGCGACTGGCATATCAAAGCCAGTGTGGGACAGGCGGTTAGACTCAAACAGGATGTTCCTCTGTTTCTGGCCTCCATGTGAGAAATTAGCTCAGCACTTGAGCCCTGGCTCAAGAAAGCTGGCCAGTAGAACACGCCCAGGCCTGATAAGCTGGGGGTTGTTCACATTCACAGGCCCTTTAAACAACACAGCTAGATCTCAAAGCAGCCAGGTTGTGGGTGAGGGTGACCCACTAGCGTCAATCCCATTACGGTCCAAAAGCTGCGCCATCTCTCATGATCGCTACTTCTCTCCTGAAGTGTCCACCTGAGCGGTATCTGAAGCGATCGGCTGCAATTATCTCCGTGGTTTTGTGTAAATAAACTGCGGAATGGTTGTCTGTCTGTTACAGTCACCTCTCACCCGTCTGGTCTTGCTGGTGAAAACTTTTAATTCAACACAGTCCTCTCACCTATAAGGAGCACTTTTGCGTACCAGTTGAGTGTCAGGTTTCCGGCTGTCTTGTCTAGTATTGAGATGTCAGTTATAATTGCTCTCACCTGCGAGATAACCACCAACACCACTGTTTTCACTGCTTGTATTGTTAAGCTGCAAGGTTGGTCATGGCTTTGAAAACCCAGACTGTCAGTTCATAGGGGCGGGCTCTGTGGTTGGAGGCTGGAGGAGCTACAGGCGTTACAGTACTCCCATGTGGGTGACAGAAATGTAAACAAACCATGTTGAGGGGAGGACAGCTGCGCACCAGTGTGGAGGGCAGCAGCATCGCCCAAGGGTTTACATGTCAGAGTGGTTCCCAACCATGTGTGTTTGATGTACCCCCATGACACTGTGGATGAGCTCAGTACCCCTCATGAACACTACCTGTCATGTTCCTAAACACGTTCTTGTGGTGGATTATAAAGTGAATGTTTTGACAACATTTTTCCTTACAATTGAATTGTCGGTGTGTGGGCTGCCTAGGTCAAGTTTGTATTTGCGCATTAGTGACAGGCGCGACAATTTATCCGTACTTTAACTATTTAAACTGTTTATTCATCACTTTTGTAACTTTTTCATTGCTTCTAACTTCTTTCAACCTTTACTATCTGCAGTTATTTAACATGGCCACTGTTCATCTTTTATTTCCACAGCTTCAACACAGTAGCTAATTTCAGTCTTTATCCATTATATATAGCGTGTTAGCAACCTTTTCCAACCTCAGTTGCTCGCTAACTAGTTTTCACCCACTCTCAACTGCAACACATGGAGACCGGCTCGGGGTTGGTGGTGAGCAGCAAACATAAATTTGCTAAAGCTTATATGAACCTATGTCAATTTGTAATCATAGTTGATGTTTACTTTCCTCCTTCACATAAGGATATGTTTTAATCAAATTATAATTTCTAGTATTACATTAGTTAGTTGGGTTTATCTGGATTAGTTCATCCCTTTACCCCCCCATCATACAGTACTTGGTGATGCTGTCTGTCTAATCCACAATAGATTTTTTTGGCTGCTCACTTAAGGCTCTGGGGAAACCTTCTGCTGTCAGTGGATGAGCTGCCCGCTGGTTTACAAACATATTTCCTGCAGGATGAAAGACGGGTTCCGGGGTCAAAGGCTAAACTCTACAGTCACTGATTTACTGCTATGGGTAACTTGTACGAAGAGTACAGATCCATATGACTGACCATGATAAGAGAGAACATGCAGCGTGAGTAATCAGCCAGTAATGTAGCATGAGCGCTCAGCATCTCCATCAGAGCGTGGGTAAACAGAGACAGACTGTACTGTACTGTGTGCCTTCAACCCTCAGGGGAGATGAGAGACTTGCTAGGGGTTGGAACAGCCAAGGCGCAGGTTCAGTGCAGCAGGATGCAACAAATAACCAGAATAGACAGGGCGGCGCACAGGCAGGCCTCCTAATGACTCATCTGCTATAGCCTAACTTCTTTTCAATGACGCGCAAACCTCGGTTTCTGGAACCTGCTTGTTTGCATAATTGGTACTGTTCCTCCACTACTGAAATACTAAGACTTGAGGCAGATTTCTGCACATTTTGGCATAAACTAATTTAAATCTAACACACAAGAAAAACATATTCAAAATAGCTGAACCTCTTTTATCTCCCGTCTCTCTCTCTCTCTCTCTCGACTGTTGTTGTATAACTCTCTCTGACCCGACGGCGCTGCGTCTTCCCCAGCCTGGTAGGGATTGCCCAGTCTGAAGACCAATTCATGGGCTGCAGACAAGCAATTCCAAGCTGTGGGGTTCTCTGAGCCTGGAACTGGACAGGGGTCATCCAGGGTCAACAAGAGTGTTTTCCTGAGAGTTCCTAAAAATACACTCCTGCTGGGTGCAGGAAGCAGAGAGAACTCACCGATCTTCAGACGATGAGAAGGAAGCCTGGATATGTAAAAATGGACCATTGCCAAAGACCTGGCTGTCTTTGGCATGTGGATGCACTTCCATGAAAAAAGAGGACAAGGTTGAAAAGCTGAAGATGAACAGATGAGATGTGGGAGAAAAGTAACTTTGTCGTAATTACTGATGCACCAAAACATGCAAAAGCTCATTCGTATTTCTGTTGAATTATTCTCAAAAGAAAATTACTGGTCAAAAAAAATAAAAAAGGATATGAGGGTGTGCATACTTGATGAATTACTTTTGAAACCATAGCTACTAAATTAAAAATTTTAAACCCTCGTGGTGCAAACCACGAAGTATATTTTATTTGTGACACAAGGCGGAAATATGTCAAGTAGAAATTTTGAGGCCGCAGTCGGTGAACTATGTTATCTGTGCTTCCTCGTTTGGACTGAAGCTGCCGTAGTGGCACTTTAGTGACCTAACAGACTAGCTGTGTGTCTGAAGCACAGTTCCCCAGTGTGAAATTCTGGAACATAATTCATCCGCTACGCTGGCTTCGGAATCAAAGAGCTATGGTGCAGAGACGCTCAGCTCATCCACCTCCTTCTCCGGCTCGATTTTTTTTTTTTGTAGGGCGCTTTGAAAGCTACTGCTTTCCACAGCCATAGTGCACTGAGCCGGGGCTGCGAGGCTGTGAAGGTCTGCACTTAAACATGAGCTGGGTTGGCTTAGCTTAGCTGCTTGTATGTTCTTATCTTATCTCGGGTATAAGGCTACAAGCAGGACAGGCCTCTCTATCATATTACATGTCTGGGCACTCCTTAAAACCACTAAATTATTGACACTTAAATTTTGATAAATGTTCTTGAAGATTGGTTATGCTTCAAAAAGCAGAGGCTGGTGTGCAGTAACACCATAAAAGCTATGAAAGGATAATCCAGGGTGCTACAGGATAGACCAGTTCTCAAAGCTGAGCATGGCACTGGGGGTAAAGTTCAGATATTCTGATGAACTGGCATTCTTAAAAGTGATAGCATCAGTCGACTATCAACACAAAGTAGGTACTGGTTATAAAGTAAAGACCATGCAGGTGACTATATTGGAGAAATTTTGCTGCGTTAAACATTGATCACCAACTTTCAAAAAGCAGATTTCTGGCAGAGTTCAGTGGATATTTTGGTATTTGTAGCTGAGAACTTTTAAAAAATAAAACCGTTACACTGCAAGTCACTCAGCAGTATCACGAAATAAATCAGATTTAGAGCGGCGTTGTCTTTGTGAGCTATGAGCAGATGGTGCCTCTGAAGGTTTTCAGTGAAGGGGGGGCTGCATCACTGAGAGAACTGCTGTTTATTTGACAGGCCTTTAGGTAAACATGTTACATGGCACACAGGGCCAGATCCAGCTTTGAAGTGGACAGGCTCAGGAAGAAAAGAAATGGGTGGGGAAGAAAAAGAGGCTGCCTTCAGAGGAAATGAGAACAGTGGCCTCTTTCAGCACTGTTTTCATCCTCTCCTCCTCTCTGTCACATATAGAAAAGAGCACAAAAGGTGTTTGGGTGTATAAATACACGCCGCTGAATGTGAGAACCCGCTTATTTCTTCTGAAACATAGAAGAATCGCTCTGAAACGTATTTCCTAAATTTAATTCCTAATTACCACCATGACAAATAAACCACTTCCTTTGGTGGAGACCCATTGAGGGTTCTGATGACAGGAACAGGTTTGTGTAACAAAAAGCAAGTTTGCAGCCATTCCCCCCCTTAAGAGAATGTGATGTGCGAAGGAGGAGCCAGGCCTGTGCTGTCTGCAGAGCCGGATCAACTTCAGGCTGCTGGTGTGTTTCAGCAGCTAACCACTTTCAGATGGGACTGTGGCGTTTTATGAGCTGAGTAATAGCTTGATACCTACACATCTTCTGGGGTTACAAAGAGGGAGAGCTCAGCTCAGAGCAGAAAGATGCCTAACTCCTCGGGGTCTGGGTTTGGGTGTGTTTGATAAATCTTACTATGGCATTCTGTATATGAAATTGGATGACAGGAAGATGGATATTAATATGAATCATTTCACCTATGAGCTTGACTTTGCTACAATTCCACTTTTTTTTGTCAAGGCAACCTTGCCATCAAAATGAACTTAAGGTAACAACTCCTCGTGGAATAAACACTGGAAATCATGGCAAAACTCCACCTGAGTTTAGAGCACTGACACACTAAAGATGCTGCAATTTATATGTAAAAAGAATTACTTTGAAAAGCCTTCGCCTCAAGCAGCACAACACCGCAACAATATGGTAACAATGCCAGCAGCTCTGGTGCCACCACTGGGCTTTTTTTAAGCATACAGGAAGCCAGAGTTTGTGGTGTTCACTCTCCAGCCTCCAAACCCTAGCAGGGCGTCGGGTTCAGGAATGTGGAGCAGATGAAGTTTCAGTATTCAGGGTGACTTTGGGGGCTTTTTTATACACAGAAAGTCTATGTAACCTACCACAGGGCAAGGGGGTTGCAGATTGCATCACAACATGAACAGCACTGATGGTGGCTCAGAAACACTCAACAACAATTTTACATAGATTCCAGTCACATCATTTTGGTTCTGGCTTCGCTGTTCTCATTCTGCTCTGTCCTTCTGTATTAGATTTTCTCACGCAGCGCAAACAAAAAGTAGAGTATTCGCGTCTAGGATTTATAGCTATAGCTTATTGTGCTGCATGCTGTGGTTTCCTCAGTGTATTGTGGAATATATATCAGCACATCTGACCTTTGTGGAACAATCTCAGTTTCCACTGGCTGAATTCATAGGATAACAACTCATGTCCAAAGAGATCCCTGTCCTTGTTAAGCAAACAAAGCAAAACCTCAGTCTCCCTTTCAATCTGCAAATATTTAAAAGAAACAAAATATTGAACAAAATAGATCTGTGTCTCCTCTGATGTTCAGGTTACCATGGAGACTAGGCGTCCTGTATCCTCCCAAATATCATGCACTGTACTCACTGAAGATGTAATTAAAACAATGTAATCAATTAACAATGGCTATAATGACATATAATAACACAACCAACAACCATAACTGAAAAATATAATATTCCTAGCTTGCTCTGGGCTTGCGAAATGATCCACTTGGAAAAGAGCTAAAGCTTTCTAAGGAACAAGGGTTTATGTGAAACATACCTTACACACTAAAATGTAATAACCTTTGAGTCTCCGGTGTTTACTTGGCTGAGAGAAGCTCAAAGATCAAACACAGACTTGGATCAGCCTTTGCCAAAAATGTCGGCGTAACAAGCACTGGGCTCCAGCTTCAGGTATTTTTCTTTCCCTGGCGGGGAGCAAAGCGAACATGAACCAGTGTTAACCCCTCGTGAGGCTGCCCCAAACAGCCACCAGTAGCTAATCGAGAGGAAGTGAGTCTCCCCTGTCGCCGGTGACCGCGCGCGTCAGGTCGTGGAGTCGCTGAAAACCTGGGATGGGCTACTTTCGGGAAGTTAAGATAGTCACGTGCGATTGCATGCGTGATGACACTGCAATCCGGTCCTGTAATCTTCACATATCTCTCTGAAGTATTAAAGAAGATATCTCATAAATATCATGAAAAGCAGTGACAAAAGTAAAGTGACTTCAAAAGTGCCGATGATGGGGCTGACATATCTCTGAGGCGACAGGTCATTCCATATGTCTGCAGATAAGAGCTCCAATAATGAAGGAAGTGGGCGACTGTCCCGTACTCTTGTCTAAATATACAGTATTCTCCTGGAAGCTGTGGGAGAAACTAAGTCATTATGTATATCAAATATAACCAACTGTATGGTAGCATACAGTATCTGTGGGTGAAATACTTTGTCATAATGTCTGACTACAGCTGTCATGTGCCTCTTTAAACCAAAAGAGCCTGTCAACAAGCAATAGCCGCATATATTTATTTTGATGGATGACATTAAGCTGTATGTGCGTGCGATCGAAGTTGGGCTGGGTTCAACTTTTTTTGCCCGGACAACCCTGTGTTTTGCCAGGCGCATGGTTAACAGCTGCACTGCCCGCCTGGGATCCAAGCTGAAAATGAATGAGAGAGCTGTGTTTTTCACAATTCTCTCCAGTTTCAATGTGGGCTTATGAGTGCGTGCGAGCTGAGTCTTCTTATTCCTGGGCGACATCAGGGCTAGCTGTTTCCCCATGTTTCCAGCCTTTGCTAAATAGCTGCTGACTGTGCGCCATATTTTACTATACGGGCAGGAGGTAGTATCAATCTTCTCATCCAACCCTCAGCAAAACCATTTTTTACTCCAAAGTGTTAAACTATTCCTTTGAGAGACAATGTTTAGATTACCAATGGTGCAAAATTGGCAACTGTCTCAGGGCTAAAGGCCTCATGTTCTCTGTGTGACAATGAGTGGGTATTAGTTTGATTACAGCACGTGCAAATTTTAGTGGTTTAACGATTCTCCAAATCCACAGTTCAGTTAATACCTTGTTTCTTTGTTTTTCTGCAATATCGCAGTTCCGTCTTCTTGTATCGCGCTATATCATGGACATTTGTATCGTGGTTTTGGTTTCAGAATCATTGCATCCCTAGCAAATTTTTTTGTTGAATGCACCACTAACGTACAATGTGAACCAAATTATTGAGGCAAGGTGTTTCTAGAATTTTCCTCATCTTAAGGACTTGTCCTGTTTAAAATTCTAGTTTTGACTCAATAATTCTAGGGGGTGGAGGGTTTAACAGGGGCCCATAGCTCATTTAGACCAAGGTTAATAAAGCCCTTGATTTATGCCAAAGACTAGTGAACCAATGTGTGATGACTCTTTGATTCCTCCTGATGGCCAAAGAGAGGCCTTGCTCCCTTCGTGTGCACAGCTCACAATTAGGGCGAAAGTGAGCAAACTTGCTTCAAAGTACTTCAGGCAGTATAAATATCCTCAGAAAAATAAACATTTAATCTGCCTGCAGTGTTCTAATGTCTTTCTCCATTAGGCACAGGCCACACAAACCACCCTTTGCCTCTCGCTCTCACTCATTCACTCACAAACATACAGACAGAGAGCGACCTCTGACTCATAGGGTTAGTCATGTAGTGATACACACTTGCACGCTTGATACACACAAACATGAAAGAACGGCTAAAACAAGCATCTCACACTTGTGACTAGTGTTGAGGCCAACCAGGTGATGATGTTCACACTGCTCTGGACAAACTGTGACCAACATAGAGGGGGAAAAAATTGATTTGCATGTTTAGCAGCTGTTAGAGGTTAATAAAGAGGTATGGTGAGATCGATGGTCAGCTCCTGCCCAAACAATACAGGGGACAAGGCGGATGAGGCCCTCCATTACTCCACCTTCCCCCACTACCTTTAAAGCCCCTCAAATATCTCCCCCAAGAAAAAAAACACCCTTAAACCCACCACTCCTCCTCCTCCTCTCCTCCTCCTCCTCCTCCTCCTCCTCCTCTTTTCCTACTCCCCGCCACCCTCTCTCACCCCCTTCCCACCACAGCCCCTCTCCCTGCTCCAGGATTTTGCTGTACAAACCAGGAACAGATGTCTGCCGGGGCCGTGCTGAAAGACCCCGCTGTTCTGGATGCCAGTCACATGCTTTTCATTCAGAGATGAAGGCTCACAGCTCGCCTTCTTGTGAAGCCAATTTCAAAAAAAAAAAGTGGGTGGAAAAAAACAAACTCTCCAAATGCCTTCAAGTCCCTTCAAAAGCAGTACATATATGAGCACACCTTTTTGTCTCCTCTCCACCATGTATCACTCCCTGGTAGCGCTGCAGCAGGGAGGGACAGGCTTTGGCATTTGTGGTTGTAAGAGAGGCAAGTGAAAAGCCATGAGATGATGCTGACAGAATCCTTCTCAAAAAGTCTCGAGGTAACCGGAGACCTCAGGAGCTGCACAATTACATCCACTACGAGCAAACTCAAACCTAAAGAATGACCTCAGTTTAAACTTGTGGCTGTGTGCTGAAAAATAAAATGTCATTTAGAGGCCACGACACTTAAGATTACAACTATCCCAGCCTCAGATCCAAAATCAAGCCTGCTAACTCAAAATTAACGACCTAGAAGATATGCAAATGCCCAGCAGCTGAAATTATCCAAACAAAACATCCATTTTTTTGACAGGATAGCCAAATGAGGACTTTTATATAAGGGAAAATCTTGTTCACCAGATTCCAAATGAATGTTAAAAAACATTAGCTTACAATTAGTTTGATGAGCTGCTTTGGGAACTCTGCTCTTAAACCTAATTTATTAATGAGGGGGTGAGTGCTATATGTAACTCTCCAAGTAAGTCAAAACAAATTTTAGCGTCTCAGAGCTTTTAGCTGTCATTACATCAAACCGAATCCCTAACCGAGGGCCTTTTGCTTCAAGTGTGATATTATTAACCTTTTCAAAGTGGAATAATAAAGGTCTTTGTTGTGGAATCTAAAATGACACTCCTCTTCTGAGCCAAGTCATGGGAAGTTTTGAGACAAAAGATGGTGCTGAAAGAGCTGAATTAAGCTGTCGTATTTGGGCATCAAGCATGTCTGTTTGAGCTCCAAAAGCGAGCGCTGTGGTTGTGTGTGTGTGAGGTCAGGGCTGTTGATATGTTGATGTTTCCAATTGAAACACAGTGAACCTTCTGAAACTCTTCCACTAATGAACGGGTTTGAATAAGTACAGGGTTTGGAGTTTCTGCATTTACATATTCAATAACCACAGACTTAGAAAGCTCATTTTTGAGGTGAGGGTGGATGACTGTGCCTTGGACTGCCACTTTTGATCTCACCTGTAATGTTTCGACATTACGTAAGGTGCTTGGACAGGTATTTTGAACACCTGCAAACAAATTATCAAAAACCGTTGATGTCTGCAACAGGATGAGCCAAGTCATCCTGCTGAATCCGCTCTTTGTCCACTAATACCACACACTGAGGAGGCTATAGGATGATATATTGAGGGCAACCACCAGCTGCAATCTTGTATCATGGTTTGCAGAAATATCCAATATTTGAACAGGTCTTTGCATCCTTTGATCTTTTGTTATTTCTCGGCTAAAAGCGCAGCAAGCATTCACAATTTGTTGAATAAAGAAACAACTGCTTTATTAACGAGGAGATTGATGGTTTACAGAATGGTGTCGGGCATGGGCTCTTGGCTCTTGTTAGTCTTGCTTGTTTACCCCCACCCCCACCCCCCACGGGAGTACTCCATCCCTAAGCCCATCCCCAGGACAGGGCAAGGAGGGATGAGGGGTGAGGGTTCAGGCTCCACTGATATAGGCCTTTTATAACTGCAGCTCAAGGCTTTGAAGTTGCAGCCAGACAGCTCAGGAATCCTACTCCCCATTTGACAATGGGGAGGGGAGAATAGTCAGAGCTAAACACTGTGTTTTGGGCCAATCTCTTTCCTATGAACTCATAAGCAATTTAAATGTCCCTGCAGCGCATCAATTAGCACTAAGTGGGTGAAACTACTGTCCTGGTGAGGAAACTTTTGCAAGAAATGCTCAGGAGGAAAATGTGGCTGAAATTAATTTAAAACTAAAATCCTAAAAGAAAAAATCATAGCATTGCTGCTACTTTTGTTTGACTTGGACTTGTCTAATCATGGTCTAAACCCAGACATCTAAGACCCATTATCCAATAATTATATCTGGAAAAGGCGACCGCGTAATTCAATTCCTAGCGAATTATTAACAGTGTGTGTGGATGAATGAGAAATGGTATTACTGTTTCACAGCAGAGATGTGCTGAAAGCCTGTCTGATGAGCGGGGAAACCTTCGCTTGACGTAAGGAGACATCTGGGGGACATCATCTTTATGTTAATGTGAGCCTTCAGGCTCATTCAAACAACATGAATAGAGCTGTCACTGCGTAAGCAAGCATATATTGGTTGCAGTACAACAGCGACCATATGCGCATAGTATCAATTTCACTCCTTAGTACCCGGTTTTGTGGTATTAGTGTTTTGCAATGGGCTTCAGCTAACCTTTTCATTTCATTTGTGCAGATTTACTCATGATTAATCATTTGAACGCCAGTGTCCAAAAAATAGTGAAAAATGGCTTCAGTACACTTTCAAAAGCCCCAAGTGATGTCTTCAGGTTTCTAGTTTTGATCAAACATCTCCACAAAAGCCTAAAAATATTCGGCTTATGGTCATAAAACAAAGAAAAGCAGCAATGAGCGATCTTGCATATGTACAATAAAAGAAATCCAAGAACTCTCAATATTAGAATAGCCTTAATGATATGGCAAAAGAATAATATCATAATTTTATAATATATACAATAACAATGAACCGACATAGGTTTCAACACCATCTACTCAAGCAATCCTGACTTAGTTTCAAAGAAAGTCAAACTAGTATTAGGATTAGTTAGCAGCTGTTATCCAGTTCTGGTCTGTGAACAAGCCTCTAGCCTGTAGCTAATGACCAAGGCATAATCAGGGCATGACTTTGATAGAAGTGAGGGTGGGTCCCTCCTACTAATATGAGCCAAACTTATGCCTTTGTTTCCCTTCAGAAGTGTGAACTCAGACTCCTCTGAAGCGATAAAGTTCTCTTTAATTTGCCATGAGTAGGCGGTTTATAGCCCTGATATAATCCATAACTCTTCCACTATTACAACCACCCACCTCACTGATTGTCCGTACCTCTGTGTGAACTTCCCTTACTTTTCTGTCTGCGAGCTCAGGACTCCTGGTACCCTCAAACGACACGTTAATTAGTGATGTAATGTTATGCCACAGAGGGCTGCCCACTGGGAGCTGCACTAGAATGGGAGGCATTGAGGAAAAGACACAGCCCCGAGTCCACGTGCCAGCAGCCACAAGAGCTAAAACTTTATATCCTTCAGTCAAAAGAAACATACCTTTCATCCAGCCTGTGTGTACATGTGTGTGTGCGTGTGTGTCTATGTGCATGCTGCTTTGCCAAACCCTTCACACACAGGGCTCATAAACATCACTAACCCATCCAGTGATTCTGGCAGGGGAATAACCGCCACACTGTTGTGCGGAGCCAGACGACAGAAAAACAACAACTCTACAACTTTGCAAAAAGACATCAGCACATGTCTTCACACATACTTGTGAATACAGTTTGCTTCCCCTCAAGTCAAAGTTCTCAGCTCATCTTTCAGGACAAGGGAATGTAACAGCTTCAGCCAGACAACTTTAGTAGCGACAGATCAATCCATCAGCAAATACACACACACACTCACACACACACACACACCCTGTGCTTTTCTTTAATGTCGAGTTTTGTTCATGCAAATCTATTAAACAAACATGAAGATGAATGCAGTGTTCATTTATAGTGCTTTCACTCATCTATATTACATTATATAACATTAAAAATCCATTTTTACTTTGTGTGCAAGTCATTAAATGTTACCTAAGCAATAGCCTGGACAGTTAATTTCCATCAACAAGCTACTTTTATGTTTGGCTTGTTGTCAAAAAAAGTCAATTTATAAGTTAAAAAAATAAAAAGCCTGATACCTGCATGTTCTTCAGCTTGTGATCCGTCGCCTGTACCTCTCACACTCCTCCATCCTCTCCCGGAGAAGCGTTCTAACAAAACTGTCTCCTGAGCCAAGATGAAAACACACCGGTCAGCAGCTATTAATCTAAACCTGCGGTGTGATAGATTATCGTCATTTATAAACCTTAATTATACAAAATATCATCCTCACCTTCAAGGTTTTCTCTGCGCCACTTCCAAACCCCGTCATGAGAAACAGGGATGTAAACAGACAAACGTTAGTTTTTGTAAAATTATAAACTAATCACCCAATCTTTTGTGTGTGTCGTCAGTGCTTTCAGATGCATCATCTCTTACCATGTTTTGACTTGAAGTTTGCCCATTCTTAAGACCCTCTTCCCTGGATCAATACAGACACTCAATCCGACCAGGATAAAACAGTCACTGACTCAACATGGTCACGTACGTATTTTTGTTTGCAGGAAAAAAGCTCAACTTCATCAGGCAGGTCATTAAATCGCGTCTTCATTGAAGCATCAGCTGTGTCTGTGCAGAAACAAGAGTCTGTAAAACGGTCAATGGGGAGACGAGGCGCGCTGACTTGTCCGTCTCGAACTTCACTTCAGTCCAACTGAATGTGGGTCGCTTTTGAGCTACAACAGAGACCGAGGCGAGTCGAGACCCGCAGAAGAAATGCTTACAGTACTTCCAGTTCAGGCTTTAAAAATAAAACGCCTAATTGACCAGAGTGTTGTAAACAGCTTCCATGTAGTAAAACATCAAGTAAATGTGGGGGAGATGTATGTGAAATATTTATGGGAAGGAAAGAGGCTCCAAAATAAAATTACTTGACATAAGAAGACAAAAGGTTCAATTTGAATTTAGAATTTTGATCCTGTGAATGACAGGCAAGCACACTGCTTTTGTGGTTTTAATTGGCCAGTATGCTACGTTAATGTTCGGTACATATATGTTCTTTATTTAGCTCAAAATCCATTTCGTCATCATCTACTTAACCACAATGAAGGATGTCTACATTAAGCCTTATTGTCTTATATGAGGTTACAGCAATCATTTTTCACAATGATTAATCTAGGTAATCAGTTGTTTTTGATTAACTTATTACTCTCTTGATCTTAAAGATATGAAAAATGACACATTCCTTCAGATTGGTATATAGACAAGTCACAATGAAACACTGCAAATCAGTCAGTGAACTCCGGCATTTTTCCCCCTCTCACCTTTGTTGTCCTTCTACATCTGAGGGTGCTGATCTAATGAAGGTTCCTTATATAAACCATTTAAATGTTTACAATCAGTTTTGTACTGACCATTTAACTAACTAAATTCTTCTTCAGGCAGTAAATGTAATGGGACCCTATTATGAAATATTTTTTAAATTTAATTCAGTTTGTTTTTAAGTTTTTTGGTCTTGTGCGCCTGAATGTTTTCATTTTAATTTTCTAAATTGCTTTATTATTTTGAAAAGCCCATTTATTTGTGTTCGGTTTTCCTCAGGTTTTGATGCGGCAGCTCGTGTGCTGTGAACGTTAAACCGCGTCCTCTGTTAGTGTGATTTTCAACTCCATTCATGGTTTGTAAAGGGAGATTTGCATTTACAACGAACTGCTTTTATTATTTCATTAATTCATTTTCATTATTTTTGTGCGTCACATTAGTTTTCAGGCCTCATTTATATCTCAAGTTGCTCTCCTTCAAACTAGTTTAAACGCCAGAAATTAAAGGTGTATTATAATGTTGTTAAATCCTGAACTTTGATGAAATAAATCTATCTCACATGGGTCTATGGTTATATATAAACAGAGCATCATTGTGCTGAACTACTTCAACCCACATGACATTAAGGTTTGTTAAAATTGCGTTTGACAACATTCCCTCTGTGTAAGGAAAAACACACAAGGTTCAATTGATGGTAACAACCTTATGTGAGTGGCTGACTATGCTACTGTCTGCAGACAGTCAATTACTTAATCATTTCCATTATTTGTTTTTGGTATGCTAACAGATGCTAAAGATAAACGTTTGTTTTATAAAGGAACTGGGAAGAACATGCCGTACTTCAACCTACCAGACATCCAAAAGATTTGCAGTTTTTTTTTGTTTCCTTGGCTGGGTGTTAATACAGGACAGCAATAGGACTATCACCAAAAAAAAAGTTGAATCTTCTAACACTTAGAGCAGCTTTGCTCAGTATGTTGGTGTTTTGTAAATATTCGACTCCTGTGCAGATTGCATTTGAAACCAGAAGAGATGTTACTTTGATTTCTGCATGTTATCGAGGCATAAACTGTTATTATACACCTGGCGTCAGTGCTCACTCATTCCTCACTGCTCCAAAGTGCTGCTGTCATGTAAGAAATTACAGCCATCTTCTTTCTTTGTACCTAAATAGTGGAGCTCTGCCTGGGAAGAACATAAGAGGAATATATTCTCAGTGCTTCTGGAAGAACATCTTATTTTCTTTGAGAAATAGTACTGTATCATAGTGTCTAGTTTCACTGCCATACCTTGTTGATGAATGTGGAGTGCGCTATATAGCTCTTCCTATCAATTTGTCTGCCATTTTGACTCCTCACAGACACAGCTCTCAGATGCTGTCTCTGGCTGTCAGGAGGAACCGACATTGCATTACTCGTGATGGCAGCTTTTCTTTGATCCTGCTTGCCGTGCCCTAATTATCACCCGTTTCTTTTATAGCCCAGGCTCTCAGTTCTGCCTCTTCCTGACCTGCCTCTTTCCTGCTCCCTCTAACATCCGTTTAAGTCAGATGATGACATATGGGGGCTTAGAAATGCTCTAGACTCAAGCAAAACAACTGCTTGTGAAGTCTCTAGCCAGGGTGGTTAGACTGGGAACAGAGAGTTGTCTTTAAGGCAATGTTCACTTGGGTAAAGTCCTGGTTTATCTTAAAGGCTGTCATGTAGATGAAAATTGAGGGGCCTAACAGTTGTACTTTTATGAGCTCTTGTTGTATATTTACCAGAGGATGTGGATCATTACACTGGCAAGTTCAGAATGTTTCTAACCTTGTGTGTCCAATCAGTGCAGTATCACACTTTAAAAACAGCTATACGCAAATCATAAGCTCTTTTAAAACTTCAGTTTAATCTTTACACTCTTGCATAAATAGTGATAGTTTCACGTGCTCTTTATGTACCTTTGTTCAGTTCCCCATAACGCGTGCCTATAAGCATGTGTGTAAGTTAATCCCTCCCCTATGTGAATCACCATTGGCACATGCAGTCATATTCCATTGCTTTCAGCGTAGCCACCTGAACCAGCAGTTTGGGAGGATAAACGTCAGACTGTTTGTTTTTGTTTGGAGTTTTCTGACATTTTCAAACAGCATGAGACAGTGATAAAACCCTGCAACAATAAGGCTTTTGACTTTTCTTCCTTCTCCGTCTTGATTGCCTTTTAACAGCTGCCTGGTTTTGGACCAACTACAGTCAAAAGAAAAAAAAGGCCTCCAGACAGAGCAATTATGGTCTTATTTACAATGCCTGTTCCTACAACTTTCCTTTTCTCCAATCTCCCTTCTTTCTCTCCACTTTGTGATCATCGATCAGATTAGAGAAAAGGAGAGCTTCCTCATGCGATTATCTCACATAAAAACTTCATTGACAAATTATAATTGTGATGTGCCAGACAATTAGGTGTAAAAGATACTGTGACATTGAAGGGATAATTCACACAAACAACAATTAAGTTTCCTCAATGAAATGAAGGCTTTTTTTGTGCGAGGGGAAATCCATTCTTGGTTTTTTGTAGAGCCAGTACTTAAGAAAGATTGGAGAAAGAGCATAAAGAAAGTATAAATCTTTTGTTTGATCTCAATGATAGACTGTTGCCAGTAAAATCAAATCCACCAAAATTTCATGTGAAATATGCTCAATAAAACCACCCAACAGAGGTCATTTGAAAGGTGACAGCGATATGATTGAGCGTGTGAATAAAGATGAAATCAATGTTTGCTTTCTTTTTACATTCAGGAACAGCCTACAGAATCCACCTTTGAAGTGGTGGAGTGAAAAAGCTGTTGCTCAACAACAAACAAAGGGCACATTGTCTGAACCCGGCAGCTGACATGCAAAGCAGCAGAGCATTCACAGAATGCAAAACATGCTCATACGAACAATGGAGCCACTGATCTGTTCATGTAAACTGTGCAAATGACTGATACATTTCAAAACGGAATCATCTTTCAACAGTTTTGTTTTTAGGTCAAATTGGTGGCAACGACGTCCAAACACACGCTGCCAGACATTATAACCGTGTATGACTTTCAATCCCCGTGCTGGGGCCTGTCTCATAAAGGAAGACTACAGTGTTGGCAGCAAATGTTCCCTACTTCCAGATTTGCACACTAACATTTTATATTTGTGGGGTTTTCTGGTTTTACTCAACAAAGATTTAGATAACGCGTTATTATCCGGTTATATGAGACAAGCTCAATGTCCAACTGCAATCTGGTTTTTTTACTGCTGTGGTATTTTCACTTATTGCGATTATCATGTATCTCATAAAATAAACTATATAAAAATCAGTCTTTCCATGTAAAACTGTATGTAGAAAGCATCAGTGCGCCACCAAAGTGAGGCCCGGCTTTTAAATCTCTGAAATGCATCTCGTAACTGCAGCATTTCTACAAAACACATGAGTAGAAACAATATTGTTTATTACAATGTTATATACAAAATAAAGTTGTAATGAACACATGAATACATAGTTTCAAGAGGAGTTGATGTTAGCATAAATATAGAACTGACAATGAAAAATGAACATTTTGTTCAGCTAATGGATTAAGAAAATGTCCCTTTTTAAAACGCATGAACAGAGGTTAAAAAAAAAAAAATTGTGTTAAGCTGACAGTTCACTTTTTTGGACATAAGATGGTGTCCTGCATGGACGTTAGCTCAGTCAATAGATGCATGGAATGGCAACATCAGACAGAAATAAGCAGTGCTAAATGGAGCAAGTTAGCTTAAAAAACAACAACCCTAACATAGTACTAACACAATACGTTGAGGCTTCAGGCCCAGCTGTGGAACAACCGTTCATTTCTGTCTGACAAGCTGCTTCGTGGGATATCTCCAACAAAAGGCTTCCTCACAGCCCACATCTGTGCATCAGCGTCACCAGAGGAAGAAACTTATGCCAATAAATATCAAACCATCGCTTCAACATGAGGACCAAAAAAAAAAAAGCTGACGGAGTTAAAAGCTGTATAAGGTACATGAAAATATCAAAACACTTTGAAAAATGAGAGAAGTAAACAGTTAATAGCATAGAAAATTCAAGCACTGGGCACTCCATTTACAACCAACTGCCTTGACTTGGTCTTCTAGGTAGCACCAACAAAAATTACCGAATAAAGACTTTCATGTTATAGATAGCATTGTTAAAAATATTGTAATTTGCCAATACAGTATATTTAACGTAGTGCTGAAAGATTGATTTGGTATACTTAAAAAAACAAACAAAAAAAAAAAAAAGATGTAAGGGTTGTAGTTTTCCAAACCACAAACAGGGCACAGGATTGAGAGCTCATAAACAATCATGTGTCAGCCTTGAAACTTACTAATAAATTCAGATACCGTTGACCAAGGTTCTTTTCCTCCCTCTGTTTATCCACCGCTCGATCCATAGCCTCCAAGAAACCTCTCAAAGGGTCACTGTCGGTGACTGCAGACAAATAAACTACATTAAAAAGCAATATAACTTTTTACAGATATACTCATCAAGCAATCAAATACTTACCTTCTACAAACAGCGCATGGGCTAAAATGGTAACTTCTGGTGCTCTTCCACTCAAACCTTTGCTTTTCTGGGAATGAAAACAAAAAGCGAAAACAGTAGCCTCCGCTGTTGCAGTTCTCACTGACACTTTCGATGTGAGCACAGCACAGACAGCGTGATTTGGGTGCTATTGCATTATGGGAGGCTACTCACCCAGAGCAATGTTCCATGAGTTCAGGCTGTGTTCAGACACCTCACTCTTAGCGAACCCCATCGTCTCGAGCTCCAAACATGGTAAGCTTAGCGCTGCTGCCGGGAGTAGATTAGCTGGCACTGCATGCACGTAATCACACATCATGAGGCAAATTTATCAACTCTGCCTGATTAAAAGTTTTGCTTCTGTAATGTTGTTGTTTATGAATGTTTTTGTGAAGCTTGTGCTAGAAATAAGAAACCCTAAACAATATACTGTTTTGTTGAAATGACATGTTAGATTTTGCCCTCTACACATTACAAAAACTAGATCACTCTTAGCTGATCAGTAAGTTAATTACTGAGTAAAAAAAAAATAAATTCATGCAAACAGAGTGGAAAAATATACTGCCAAAGCATGTTTCAATACAGAAAATTTCAGGTACAAATGACGAGGAAACCATCACTTCCTTCTTTCATTAATCTCAGTCAAATGTGTTTGATTAAGTGCTGGTGTTTGTTTTCTGAAATGTTGTTTTGAATCTTTGTTAGATTTCTGTTTTGTTAATGGACTGGTATATAACGCTTTTATCTTAGCATTTGCTTCATTCCAGCCATTCACACACACCACCCAGTGGTCACAAGCCTTGTGAGGTGTCTTGACCAGCCCTTTGATTGAGTAACCAGCTCTACCTGCTGAGCCTTGCCCTCATGGCTAACAAACTGGGTGTGTCAAGATACTGGCATGTTGTACTACAGTATTTCTACAAAATTCCTTGTAAATTAGAACAATTATCACACACTGGTCCTGGTGTGTTTTACCCCTAAAGGGTTGAACATGGGAGCTCGTATTTGGGAGAGACAAATGTTTTGCATTAAATAAAAAAAAATGTTGCTAGATTGTTTGGTCACCTTCATTAGCTCCTCGAGGCAGGAGAGGTAGATGTTGAATCACCCTTCTCAGATGGTGATTGATGTACTGCTTGATGTCAGCTCTGTCCCACAAGCATCAAGTCAATCTTTCTGTCACATTGGGTTGTCAGGATCACAACATTTGAATGTCTGAAACACAAGGACAAACAGGACAAAATAAAGTCTGATGGTAGGATTTTACCATAAAATGATCAAGTGATGCAGAATTTAAAGGCTCCTATCTCACCTGTTCTTGAAGAGATCTGAACATTATACATATGTTTTGCTTTCTATTCGTTTGATCTGATCCAGCTGAGTGAACAAGGTTGACCACCGAATAGGCGTCAGAGGGCTCCTGTTCCCGCCTGGCAGAAGCATTCTAGCTGCTGTCAGACTCTCCACCTATTTACAATAAAATAAAGAACAACCTCAGTCATGAAACACTTCTGAACGGAATAACTGACATATAACAAATTAACAAAGGAGTCTTATGTTATTCTAGTGAACATGGACACAAATCTATGAACATGCATGGAATAAATTCATTCTGGGGCTCAGACTGGACCAGTTCCAAGCAGATTTTTACTCATCAATGAGAACAAACACAAGAGCATCTTGTCATCAATCAGTTGTTGGATCTTTTGAAACATCTTCGTGACCAGCTTGCCACTCTGTAACAAAGGCGCTGATTAGCTCCCAAATCGTACTCAGTTTCATCTAAAAGATCCTCCAAACAGTTTAACATAAAAAGGAGCCCAGGTGTACCTCCTGAGAAACCACTTTGAAAACAAGCTGTGGCTGTTTATCTCGACAAATTGGCCATAAGAATACCTGCAGGGAGGGTGCATGGTGAAATGAAAAAGAGCGGGTGGAATTACTGCTGAGGCGGTTTTCACTAAATTGAGGTCACCTTACCCGACTCGACAGCTTGATTGACAGGCTTCTGGGCAAGAGCTTTGCTGATGGCCGTTTCCCCTGTGCCTGGGGTTCCTGAATGCAGCCGGACACAAAGTGATAAATCAGTTATTTATACATCATCTCTAGCATGACCTCAATCAATAAAAATTACCGTCACCAGTTATTTACCATGGCTTGATGCGACCGGTTCCATGAAATCGGGTTGCTGTCAACATTTTTGTCTGAGAAGTAAATTGTTGTTGTGACATAATCCAGGAGCTAAAGAAAATGTGAGTTTGGCCGTATGAAAGTTATGTCATCGTATTCTCTCATATCACAGCTGCTATTATTTTTATTTTTTTATTTTTTACCTGGGTTTTGACTCCACACTCTCATATACTGAGCTCTCCCAAATCCCATGGAATTCAGCTGTTAAACAACGAATCAAGTCATTTTAGGGGAATAATTTGAAGAAGCATAAGACTGAGATTAAATACAACAATTGTTACAAAGGATGTTTACCATGCTTACAGTGCAAATTATAAAATTAAAATAAAGAAAATATGACAAGTTTATCCCTACCTTCATTTATTTTTCAACTATGGAACAGTTAGCTTAGTTGCCCACCTGAGCTCCTCAAAGCTGATACAGCTTTATTTACAGCCACGTTTGAAGCCCACTGGTAGCCAACCTCTTCTCACATACATGATGTACATCTCATGTCAAATTAATTTGGGGCTGGGTATTACATTAAAATTATACTGAATCATATTATGCTTATCTGAATGATAGAACACTTGTTTACGCTGTAGAACAATCTGTTTCTGTATTAAGTCAGTCTGACTTCGCTGGAAATGCATCAAACTAGAAAACAAGATTTTTCTAAACATGCTCTTCTATTCATGCTATCACTCCCTCCACAATATTCATTGTACCTGCTGGCAACAACCAGTGATTTGCAGCTGAAAAGTTCCTCATCGTCTTCCAAACTAGAAAGTTACAAGACCAGGTCACCATTCCAGAGTGAAGATGTGTGAGCGGAAACAAACAGCTTTTCAAATCAAGGGGCTGAGTAGAAATAAAGTGAAAGAAAAAACAAATAAATTATGGCGCATTATTATGCTTTCTGAGAAAGGTTTAGAAATTCCCAAAAATGTTGACAAAGAAATCAAAAATAACAGACCTGTGTTATCATTTCCTCCGAGATCATAATATGCAGACTCCACATGCTTCCTGAGGAAAGTCTTCATCAAACTCTGTCCACCTGTAGTTACCAAAAACCATGCTGTGGCGATTCAGTAGAAACCAGAACATGCATACCACCTCAGACAGTTTGGCTGTTGAGAACATGAACAAGAACAAACATACAATATGAACAAGAAGATATGGCTGCAATTATGTAATTTATTTAGCATGACTGCACCAAAATATTTTATTGTGACACATGTTTTTTCCACATCTGATAGCTGATATGGTACCAGTACCCAGTGCTTGTTCTGTGAGTCTTGGAAATATACAAGCCAAACTAGCTTTTCAGACATGTCTGTGCTTCTGTTCTGAGGTATGTGAATAACTGGGAAAAGATTACTTCCATTCAAATGACCAAAAAATATCTTTTGTTACTACAAAAACAGTGTACTACATTCCAATCTACCTGACCTTTCCTCCTTGAAACTTGTAGTCAACTAAAACCCGCATGCTGCATTTATGGTGGGTACTCTAAAGTGAGCATGATCAATTTAGTTGTTTGAGAGAGAAATGTGTTGGTAACAATTTATGTAACCAACCAAGCCTTTAAGTAATTTTTAAACAATATGATATTCACTGTTACCAGCTATTAGTTTTCTGTTAACTACAACAGTAAGCTTGACATCTTTACATTTTTTGTAAATATTTTCGCATATTACCATGAGATTGATGGCGAGGCTTTCTCACTGTTTTTCCTCCTTTTATTCACCAATCAATGACGTAATGAATTATTAAAGAAAATGATTATCAGACATTGATAATGAAAATAACTGTATGCTGCAGCCCTCAATTCTGGTGGTGGATTAATACCTTGCCCAAAGTTTTCTGTGTGTAAAATGACTTACGACACAAAACAAGTGCTAAATCAAAAAAAGAAGCACAATATAAACTAAAACAATTAAGGTCTTAAAACTAGATGACACAAGGTTCTTCTACAAAACCAGGATGATGGGCTTATTAAAAGCCGATAGTGTACTTCAGTGTTGCATATTTCACAACATATTACTACAGTTCATCAAATTGTTAACCTCAGGGGTTCAGGGCCGGTTGAACAAACCAACCTTGTGACCTTCATACATGTACATTCAGTGACAAGTTTTGAACTACTAGGCTAACCCACCTGTGGCAGACTGCTGTGGACCTCCACATTGATGTTTTGTTTCTGGTTTCCATCTCCATTCCTGTAAAACTGTGGACACCAAAGCAACATTAGAACAGCTAAAAAGCAGCACACATTAGCAGATGTGAAAAGATAAATAAATCTGTACACACACACTCTAGCTAGCTGATAGCTAGAAAGTTGTAGTCAGATGTTGTTGTTGGTGTTGTAGCTAGCTAACATAACCTTCAGCTAACGTTAACGCCACCCGTTTCCTACATCGATAAAACTGAAATCCTACCTTACAACTTTTTACGTTGTCGTGAATAGTAACATCGACAAAGTTGTGGTGCTCACGAAACTACCGGCGGTCCTCAGTGCTGTCAGTCAGAGAGCCGACAGTTTATTGAATTCAGCGCGCTGATTCGTTACACCGGACATACCACATCCTGTGTGTCGAGAATCACATCCGCTACCGCTAACTTTGTTGTTGCAAAGATTTTCTTCTGTCTAAGGCGACGCTAGCCAGCTAACTGTATCAGCGTACTGGAATAAGCGCGACTTTCGGATATAAACATAGAGACATGGGAAAAACACAGAAACATAAGCCAGAGTGGAAACAGTTGATGGTACCTGAATGCATCTTTTACTATTAACTTTTACCACAGCGCTTGTGCTCAACTAGCTTTATGCTAGCCATCTTAACCTAGCCTGTTGTTATAATGATCATCTACAATCCTGAGTTAATAATCTGTTACGATTAAAAAATATTCTGTACTTGGTTGTTCTGACTGTGTTAGTAAAGTTATATTCAGTTAAATCAACAAGTTAGTTAATTTATATCTGATTTTCACATCTATATCATCATTTTGTAATTAGGGTTAGGGTTATTATTTGGTTTATAATAGTCACAGGGTCAGTGAAGTACAACTGCTATAGGATTACCCTCAACAAAACAACACAGCAGAGTACAACCCAATCACACAACATTAAATAGGGGATATTTTGCAGTTACATCTTGGGAAGTCTACTCTTCTCTTCTCTCTACTCTTCTTCTGAATTACTTATTTGGCGTCCATGAAGTATTATCACACGAAGCTTAGATTAGGCCTATTAGTCAGATGTTCACCTAAACCTTTCACAACTTTTCGCCTTACACCATGATTCCCATCTGAGCTGTCACCTTTATCTTGTTTGTTTTGGTTGCAGACTATGAGGACAAGGCTCTTGAGAAGCCCCTTAAGCTTGTGCTCAAAGTTGGAGGAAGTGAGGTGACTGAGCTCTCCGGTTCGGGCCATGACTCCAGCTACTACGATGACAGGTCAGACCACGAGCGAGAACGTCACAAGGAGAAAAAGAAGAAAAAGAAGAAGAAATCAGAAAAGGACAAAGACAAGTATGTGGACGATGAAGAGAGACGACGGCGAAAGGTTGGTTGACAGAAGAACATTTATCCACCTGATAAATGTGTTGTTTGGTGCTATAACTTAAAATTGATCCTTCATCACACAGGAGGAAAAGAGGAAGAAGAGAGAGAGAGAGCAGAATGAATCAGAGGCAGCAGCTGTGACTTCTGCCAGTGCTGGTGTGCCTGTTGAACCTTTCACCTTGTCAAAAACTATAAGTATTACATTAGAGGTGAGTAAACTACGCCCCAAAATATCACCATCAAATTCTTATTGATTACTTTGACAAGACACTCACATTGTATATGTTTCTTATCAGCCTGAAGAGAAGAAAAAAAAGAAAGAGAGGTTTGAGATAGAGTCTGAAGTGGAGGAATTTCACCCAAGTGTGAAGGTGGAAGTAGAGCAGCAGGGAGACAGACCAGTCAGAGCATGCAGGACACAGCAAGGTAAGATACTCATCTGCTGGCACAACCTTTGAATCCTTTGGTCGGCAAACGTGACATTTTATTTCAGCAATTATTCAGCGGTATAAGTCTTATTAAATAGCTGCATATTTGTGCTTGTCTACTACAGAGAATGAGTCCACTCCTCGTCAACAACTGCTGGAGCATTTCTTACGTCAGTTGCAGAGGTGAGGGACACTAATTTAGTTTAATTTCTGCATCCACTTGTAATGTTGGACCTCTGTCAATGCCACAGCGCTGCTCCTGAAGGGGGCAGTATTAACCATAGACTGTAAAAAGTGAAATGTGAAGAAGGCTGTATTATAATTTGGTCTGTTGCATCAAGTCACAGCAAGATCTCTTCATATTGATCTTATTGACCTGATAGATAACAAACACTTCCACATAAAAACACAAGTCTAAACAAATCTAAATGCTGCTCCTGTTCTAAATAACTCTGACAGTGTATCACTTGTCTTTCCAGGAAAGACCCCCATGGATTCTTCTCATTCCCTGTAACAGATGCGATTGCTCCTGGTTACTCAATGATCATCAAACATCCTATGGACTTCAGCACCATGAAAGACAAGATTAGAAACAATGAGTACAACACAGTAACAGAATTCAAGGTGAGGACAGATTTCAACACATTCTCATCTTCAAATCGAGGCCTGGGGTGGTGAATATTTCTTTCCTTCCAATGTTTGCCCTCATACCTGTTTGAAAACTCTGGCCTTCAGGCGGACTTCAAACTAATGTGTGACAATGCCATGGTGTACAACCGACCAGAGACTGTCTACTATAAGGCTGCCAAGAAACTGCTCCATACGGGATTCAAGATGATGAGCAAGGTATTGAAATCACATGGACTAAAGACAAAAACACATTTCTTATAGTGTAAAATATAGCATATAGCAGCAACTTCCTACTGTCCCTTACATCCCATTTCCTTTCTTACCCATATACTGGCAGCAGATTAAGTCAAGTGTTGGTCCTTTTTTACTTCTGCACTGTGCACAGGAGCGTCTGTTGGCTCTCAAGCGCAGCATGTCTTTCATGCAAGACATGGATTTCACCCAGCAGGCAGCCATTTTGGGAGATGAGGACCTTACAGCTGATGTGACTCCTCCAGAGATAATCCCCATGCCAGTGGAATCTGCCAAGAAGTCCAGGAAACAACCAGTCAAGGACATGAAGGAAGTCATCAGGTACTCCTTATTTGTAACATCTCAATTTAATGTGAATATTTTTAGAGACTGAAGGACTGAAATGCTGTTAGAAAGGCTAGTAGGAAACTACTGAGCACCCTGTCAGTGTAATAATCCAGTAACATTATACTTCTCTTATTTCAGTTACCTGTATGAACCAGAGGGAAATGCTTGCAGCTTGACTGACAGCACAGCAGAGGAGCACGTTCTGGCACTAGTCGAACACTCTGCGGACGAAGCTCGGGATCGTATCACCCGATACATGCCAAACTCCAAGGTTTTCCATCTTACTTATTTTGTATAAACTTCCATTCATACATATGTTTCCACCATATATGGTTATATTCAGTGACACAAACGACCGACTCCTTCCTGTGTTTCCAGATGGGCCACTTGCGTAAAGAATCAGACGGTTCTCTTCTGTATACTGTTGTAAATCAGCTCGATCCTGATGCTGAAGGTTTGTTATCACTTTTAAATATCTTTCAAAACCCACTGTTCTTGCACTATCAGTATAATATTTATTATTTTTCTTAATTTCTTATGCAGAAGAGGAGACCCATAAAGTGGATCTGAGTTCTCTGTCAAATAAGCTTCTGCCTGGATTAACAACACTGGGTTTCAAAGATGACAGGAGACACAAAGGTATATCATAAAGTTCACTTTTTTTTGTTTAATTCACATTAGTCACTTTAATCATCTCATCCAATTAACACCAATTTAAAAATTCCCACAAAGTCTATGGCCTATAATTGATTCTGCTTATGTCTTGCTCTGTGTAGTGACCTTCCTGAGCAGCGCCTACAACATCCAGAGTCTTCAGAAGAACTCTGTCTTTCCAGACCTGCTGCCTGATGAGGTGGACATGCTCTATTCAGCCTATGGAGATGACACAGGGGTACAATGTGCTTTGAGGTAGGGGATTTATTTTTGTCTTCGGTGAAACTCTTTGGTGATAAAATCGTCTTCAATTTCAGCTTCTTATTTGTCCTTTTTTTAAATCACTCTCTCAGTATACAGGAGTTTGTCAAGGGCTGTGGAAGTGTCACCAAGCGGTGGGTTGATGGCCTTCTGGACAAGATGACTGCAGGTGATCACACTAAAGCTGTCAATCAGATCCGACAGGTATATGATCTGTACTTGAGCAATTTACACACATTACCTGAATCAAATGTATCCACCACCCACTGACACAAAAATGTAAAATTTTACGTTTCAGAAAAGAAACATTATGCAGAAACCCGATGAAGCCAAGTCCAACATCTGTGACATACAGGTATGCTGTAGCTTATAAGAGGCAATACTGCACTGAAATTGTTTTTGTAAAATAATATTGTGCTTGTCCACATGTGTTTGACTGTCCGACTCACACTGTGTGTTTTCCTTCAGTTGGGAGATAGCACCGGCCTGGGGGAGGGCAGCTCAGTCCTGGACTTCATGTCAATGAAGAACTATCCTGACATGTCTCTGGACATTTCCATGCTAAACTCATTAGGTGGTCAACTTCTATCAACACTCTGGGTGCATGTACACCAATAATTCAGTCATAATACGATTAAGCTAGTAATGCATTAATGTTGCAGTAAGCATAAGAGCAGTTAAATGTTAAAAGAAAGGGAAATAATAGCCATGTAAACACCCTAACCTCTTAATAAAACCCTCCAGCAGAGTTTTCACTACATCTTTTTCTGGGAAAATATCTTTGTAATGCTCTACTATCCTAAAGCTAGTATAAACAGAACAACTCAAAACACATTTGTACCTCAATTATCTGCTATGATGCCACTCTGATACACCATTGTAATTGTGGCAAATCTTATTCTAACACCATTAGAGTCATTTGTGTATTTTCATTTTATGTGTACCTCCTGGCCAGAATCTCACAAATAGATGTGTGTTTTTCCTCTTTGAGCTTCATTCAGTTCATTTCCTACTGCGATCTTACCTTCCCTCTTTCTTTATCAGGTAAATCGGTGAAAAAAGAACCCGGGAACGAGGAGGGCCAGCAGCATTTTGACGACGCAGACAAACTCCTGCAGGAGTTCCAGGAGGCTCAGGTGGACCGAGTTGGCTCCAGACCCTCATCCAATCTGTCGTCTCTCTCTAATGCCTCGGAGAGGGACCAGCACCACCTAGGTATAGGAGCAAGACTTAAAATTAGATGATCAGAAAGTAGCAGATTTACAATGTTTGTTATTGTCGTCAGTATGCTAACAAACCATGGCACTCTGTTGCTCAGGTCCTTGGTAAATATCAACTAAATGTTATACCTCTACTTCTTTTCTGCAGCATTTTCATTGCTTCCCACCCAACACAAACATCAGTGCAGCGACATAAGAACTGTGTTTTCTTTTATCCACAGGGAGCCCATCACACCTGGGTGTTGGGGACCAGTCGGAAATGGTTCACGATCCTTACGAGTTCCTGCAATCTCCGGAGCCAGAGAGCACAGGCAACAGCTGACCACACCCACTGCCTTCTTGTTATCCGGGTGTTAACAGCAGCGGGAACACTGTTTAAACACTGTGGAGACAGCAGGAGCCTGTGACCTCTTTTAAAGACTGAACATGATTGTACAGACTGTTTGTAGTGTGAATTGTGTGTGTTTTTTGTACGAGTGCAACTGCTGAAAAATAAATGCTTGCACCTGTATTTATAAATGCGTGTGGTTCAGTAAGCAAATGAAAAACTCTTATCAGCTGCAACTGTGAGAGTAGGTGTAAACGTAGGAACGTCTGGCAGTGATAGTCATCCAAATTTAATGCATTAGCGGTAAGAGGATGTTGTAACGTCCAGCTGCACTGAAGATGCACTGCTGAGTCCTCAGTTTTCTGATTACTGTAGGATGTCACATATCGTGCGAAGACACAACAGGGAAGTGAAAATAAAGCCCTATATATGTGGCTGAATTATACATTCAGTATAATGTAACAAGAGAAACATGAGGATGAAGGTTAGCAATAGAGGAGAGGCTTCTGAAAGCAGAAGTGTAATGTGCATATCTGAGTTTGCAGTTCCCTCTCGCGCTCATGTGAACGGAGCACCGGTTATTTTTGCGGAGCTTATGTTCTTCAGGGCGTAAAAGTGTGAGGAAGAACTGCAAAGAGTTTGAGTTTGACAGACAAGCTGCATGCGCGTATTTATCCTTCAGTGAGTGAAGGGCCACGATGAACAGCTGGGTATCTTGAGGAGAGCTGTAGTACACATGCGCAGCAGGGAGCACAGTTTCCATAGCGCTGCTCCGACCTGCTGAGTGAGTTGATTCTTCAACTTCTGACTCTCGTCCCTCGGTGACACAAATCCGAGGACATTGGACGATTTTATCCATGTTTACGGCTGCTTTTCTTTTAATAGTTTCGCGTTACCCTGCCGGTTTGTGCTCATTCATTATGTCAATTTTTTTTTGCTTTTTGAAGCACCTGCCCGGCTGACGAATTAATTATGGTATGTCAAGCGGTGAAAATCTCCGTTTGTCTTTGAACAGGAGCAAATATACATTTTTTTAATTTAACGGTCTCTGTCTCGGGAAAAAGTAAGTACTTCCTCATGGAGTAAAACTTAACATAAACCTATTATCCTATTGGTTATTACTGGCATGAATTTATTCTTTGTTTAAAGCCGTGGGCTGTTTGTGTATTTAGCACACAGTGCGGGGTGAGCTGCTGAAGTAGATAACCTTTAACTCAACATTAGCTAGTAGCTTTAGTTGTTAGGCAAAACAAAGACAACACAACCAACAGCTAGGATCAGTGAGAGAGGTTTATTGCCCTTTTTACTTGGTAGCTAGCGTTAATTCTCACTCACAGGTCTAATGCAGTGATGAGTAAAAATCATTGCTAACTCCTTTTAGCTGTAAAAAGCCCTAAACTTGTTGATTTCTGACTGGTTTGTTCCTCATTTAGAGAACTGAGTTTGAGTATAGCTTAAGTGTTGTATCAGGCATAAGACCAAGAGCAAAACATGTGATTACAAGGCCTTTTTTTTTTTTTTTTTTTTTTTTTTTTTAACAAAGAAAGGGATGTTGCACTTTGTGTAACTCGTAAACCCCAGATCAGCTGTTATGCGACAATATCCTCCTTGTTATTTATAAGCAGTGGCGCCTTTGTCGTTTATGGAGATGAATAAAAGCCTTCTACCACCCTTTATCATTGTATACACTCAGTTGTCAGATTATTGGGTACACCCTCCTAAAAATAATCCAACATAAAAGCCTAGCAATAAATCCTATGCTCATGAAGTTTTCAATGTTAATTTCTACTTTGAAACAGTTTAGAAAAGTGTTGATTCAACCTGTGTTATTATTTTGGGAACTGTAGTTTGTGCCGCAGTTGAATTGTGTTTCTGATATTTTGTCTGCTCTGTTTATACCAGTGAAGGTAGACAAAGCCTGTTGTATTAGTTGTCCATAATAGGTACACCTAGAGAAAACTAATGCAGCCTATGAATCTAGGTCCATCAGAGGGTGAACAGTCACTATCATTATGCTCAGCTCATTTTCCTAACTCATTTCCCCAGCAAATGTTGCCACACACTCTGCAGGAGCTAGACTTGTGCAGCTGGATGTTTGAAGATGCCCCGGAGGACTGTGTCTATTCTCTTTTTCTGTTGTCTTCTTCCACTGTAGATGAACTGCTTTAGTCAAAGGCTGAGACGCACGTCACCCATGCGGGGCAGCAGCAAAAATGAGCTGGTCCCCTCCAAACCTCCCAGGATGAACGGATGGTCGTGGCCCCCTCAAGTCTTCCAAGTGGTCGGCTGGTTGGTGTACGGCTACCTCGCGGTGGTCAGTTTCGGCATCTATATCCCTCTTCTGCCTCTGCCGTGGAACCATGTGCTCTATTCTGTATCCTTAACACACAGCTGTCATTGTAGCCGACTGTTAAGTGTGCAGCAGTGGGTCTTTCAGATTTGAATATGGAGCAAACATTAGCCTCTGCTATGCTTTTCTTTGGGCTGCTGGTCACAAGACAAGGATTTTGTTGTGTGGGCTGTCTGTATGGGCTCCAGTCACACCAGACGTGACTCTGTCTCTGTGTCTGTGGGCTCTATTAAGCCCAAAAGACATAATCACTGGTGTTTTTGTCACATGTTGAATGCTGCATGATGTCAACATACTAGTTCATTTAACTAAAGCTTCACTCAGCCATAAAAAAACAGTCGATTTCTTCAGACCCGACTTAATTTCTCACACAAAAGATCCACTTGTGTTCAACAGTTTGCAGTTTCTTGTTCATTTTTACTTGTGCCACTTGCTATTCTTTACTTTTATCACTTGCTGCTGTATTTTTCTAATATTACTACTACTTTCCTTGACTCTTGTTGTGTGCAGCTGACAGGAATAGCATTTATTGTGCACTTTTTCTCCCATGTTGCTGCTGTCACTATTGACCCAGCAGATGCCAGTGTCAGGGCCAAACAGAGCTACTCCACTCCAATGCCACTTTTTGACCGGACAAAGCAATCACATGTCATCCAGGACCTACACTGTTATCTATGTGATGTCAAAGTGTACGTATTCAAAGCTGTGGTCTTTAATGTGATTTGACTTTTTAAGTTAATAGAAATAACATTTGGCAATCATGAGAAAGCTGCATTTTAATGGTGTTAATCTAATTAATCTTCATGAAGTGGCCCCAAGGTAAAACACTGTGGTGTTTGCAACAAATGTGTGGAAGACTTTGATCACCATTGCAAATGGCTGAACACCTGTGTGGGTAGCAGAAACTACTGGTAAGATGATTTCTGTATCTGACTATATGGCTGATGTCTCCAATGAAATGTGGCATGCTACTGTATGTAAATTAACATTAGGTTTTGTGTGTTGCCTTCAGGTGCTTCTTTGTGGCACTGTCCTCTGCTACACTTGGTGTCTTCCTGCTTGTTGTTGTCATCTTGTTCATCTTTATTCAGCATTACCTGGACCCAAACAGTCTACGGACCGCTCCACAGTTTGATAGTGAGTCATCTCTGTTTTGAACTTTCTTTATCTGACTGAATAGACACAGCTTTGATGATATTTTAGTTATCTGGATCATTAAAACCTGTGTATGTGTGTTTCTGTAGATACGCTGGGGAATGGGACCTGGCTGGTGTTCTTACCATTAGCACCAATAAAGACTAGTTCAGCCGGTCTCCTTATATTAGCCTTTGTAACTGTCATGCTGAGCATCTCCTGCCTGCTGCTGCTCTGTCATCTGTTGGGTTTTCACTTTTACCTATGTGAGTCACAATCTTCAAAACAGACTTTTTGACAGGGCTATTTCTTCCCATTCATTGGTTCTCATATTTTTCCTCCGGTGTTTCTTCTCCTCTTGTCTATGCAGTTTATAAAGGCATTAGCACATATGATTATGTAAAGATGCAGCGCCAAAAAGAAGCTAGAAACCGGGACATCGAAGCAGGAAAAGCTACTGATGCCAAGACCCACGACAAGGCCCCACAGGTGAGACCTGTCCTTTGTCCCTCACTGTCAATCGCCTGTTCATTCCACCATGTCTGTAAAAATGTCTTTTTTTTTTCTTTCACAGAATCAAGAGAGCCCAATCGACTGTGAGCCAGCCTTATCGCAGAGTTCGAGGTAAAACTAATTCCTTATAGTTCTTGTTAAACTACTATTAAAGCTAATTTTGTAATGAAGTATGATCAAGGCTGCTCTGGTTTTCCTGCAGTACCTGCAAAATGGACAATAAAGGCCCACTCAGCAGCCGACTTTCAGAGTCTATATGTACAGAGGTAAGCATGTCAACTTACAGTGTATCTCCTTTGAATGATTTTACATGCATTAAATGTGTAATGTTATATTAAATTTTGTTTTTGTCCTAGTTGGAAAATTTCAGGAAATCATCAGAAAAGGAGAATAGTTTTCATTATGGAACAGAAAATCCTATACAGAACACAGAAAGTAAGTATGTGCTTGCACTTATTTATATAGATTAAAAAAGAACATTAGCTCATGCAGTTTGTAAATAATACTTATGTCTTTTTGGTTCCTGTGCATAAAAGGAGAAATGTCTATGAGTGATATCAAAAACTGGAAGCCTGATACTGATGAAGAGACTCAGAGCCCCAGTGTGAAGTCAGTTGACAGAGTTCCTGGAGTGCAGGACCCTCTTGGCAGCTCAGTTATGACCCCAGACGATTCCTAGCAGTAACTGATGTCTGTATGGCGAGGCATTGGGATATGCTGCTTTCTGGAATTATTTATTAAGAAATGATGCTTCATAAAACTGAGCCACATGACCATGGACCCATTGCTGACACGGACAGAGGATATGTTGGACTTTGATACACATCGTGGAAGACTTTTAAAAAATCTTGTGGACATTTTGTATGCAGTCTGAATAACTGTGGACACGTTATTGTGTTTTGTTCCGTTTGTATCTATGCTATGTGTTTTTATGACGGCTGAATTATTTAAAGTATTGTTTTATCTCACTGACCGGCACAGAGAGCCAAAGTCCAGCCCCACTCTCAGGTTAGCCTCTGTTCAACTAGCCTGAGTCAGATAGATAACAGATAGATAACAGCGTATGGTATGTTTAGCATCTTCCTGAAAAGCTGAAACATGATACTGTTCATATTCTATATTGTCATTTATGTGAATACCAAAGAGAACCTTAGATAGAAAAATACATTGTCTCACTGAAAGTAGTGGAGCAGATACTAGCTTGAAAAGTGGGCAGCACTTCAGCTCTCTGCTGCTGTTTTATTAACCGTTGTTTTCACAGAGCCAGCAGTTTAGCATCTGTTTTTAGTAAAATTTGATAGTAAACAATATAAATACACAATTTTTGCTCAATTTTTTTTCTTCTTTAGCCACTGGATCACACATTGGCACTATAGATAGCCTAAATCTCACCATCTCCAGCTTCTACACATTTCTCAGGTTTATGCCTATATTCTTAAACTAAATAGGTACTAATTGGATTGGCACAAAATATGATTTATCAGCTACACAGTCCCTGTGTGTTGTTGCATTTCTTTCTTTTCTAGCCATTCAAGATGGAAAAAATACATTGTCACTGCACAGATTAATGCAAGAGGATATGTGTAGGGGATGCTGAAATACTAAGAAATATGCCCTAGGACACATGAAATGAAATGGCTATCCTGAATAACAATCTCTGGTTGTGTCATCAGAGGAACAGCAAAATATTATTTACAAGTAAGGCAGTTTCAGACACGGGAAGACATAGGAATGGATGAGGAAATTGGAGGTAGAAATCATTCTGCCACAGAAATTGGTTGGAAGAAAACTGTTCCCAAGACATACATAACATATAAATAAAGCCATTTGACAGCAAAGCAATGCATGGCATTTTAGAGGGTAAGATTGCCAAGTGTTACAGGGCAGCAGAATAGGTTTAAAGGGTAAAGATTTGAAGAATACACAACCAGGACTATAAAGGATTGACCTGAAGGAAATAAAGAGGAGGTGGAGATGGTACATAAGAATGGCTCATCTGCGTTACTGCCATATTTGGAAGTGCAGCTTGTTAACCAACACAAACCACATCCTGGGCACCGACATGGTAAATTTCTACTTACTGTGTCAGTCATCCAGTTTGTGAATGGCGCTCCTCTACTCTTAAATGAATCTGCGGTACTTAAGCTCCACAGCACCTGGATGCTTTTATGCTCACGGCTACTGAGCAAGATGTTTCTAAGGGCCCTGGGTAGAGACCTGACTGAGACCTAAGACAACTGAACTGCTACTGGAACTGACAATTCAATAATGAGGTATGTATGTGTGTGTACAATCCTAGCAAGTCTGTCTGTATGTTTCATGAGGAACATGCATATTTCATTAAAAAAGACATTTACATATCTATTCAAGAGTTTGACGAGTGTGTTGTAGTAGACAATTTAAGTGTTGTCTGTGTATTCTTGTAGTGTTTGTCCTCATGTAAGCTGTCACATATTTTCACCACTAGAGGGCTGCAGAGATTGAGTGGCTTATGTGTTTTTAAGTTGATCAGATCTGTGTGTTTGAGTGGATTGTTGAGCAATCACTTGAACAATTTATCTTTATTCTTGTAGGTGAGAACACAGCACTTATAACACAATAATTTATTATAATGGCTTGAATTAAATGTTTTCCATATCTCTTATTATATTGTAAAGGATTACAGGGGCTTGATGGTATAGTAAGAAAAGGTATTACTAATTACATTAACAATGGCTCAGTTCCATTCCCTGTCATGGTTTCAGTGTCCCAGTAAGCCACGACAGTGACAACAGTGAGTCAGTATGCACACTGAAACTGAAACTGAAGCAGTTAATGTAATTCAACCATCATTAACTGTGTTATTTGCACCTGAGTTTTACCTGCTGTTACCACATGACGTGTTGTTTTGTAGGCTGAGTTTTGATCAGCAGCACTGAGGTGACAGCAACGTGGCCATTTTTCATTGTCAATCAACTGCAGTTTGTAAATAATAATGTTTAATCCTTCTGATTATTGTTTGTCACACCTAAAAAGCAAATTACTGTGTGTGGAAGTGACGCCAAAAGCTTGAAGCATTAAACTGAAGTTTACCAGTAAGACTTAACAAAATAAGACAACCATTAACCCATGTTGCAGTTACACAACTAAACAAGTTGTAATTATTCATGCTATTTATTATTTTCCAAGGAAAGGGGGAATAGCTATGAGAAACACCCAAATGCTGGAAGCCTGAGTCGAAGGAGGAGCTTCAGAAAAAAGCAGCTCTCATAAACTGTTTTTGACATTTCCTTCATGAAAAGAAAAAAGAGACCATACGCTTAAGGTATATTTCTTTAAAAAGCACTGAGGTTGACTTAGGCCGGATGCTACAGTTTTATAGACACAGACAGCAGTTTTTTTTCAGTCCAATTGACATTTTCTAATAGCTCAACACTGTTTTGTATCTTTTTACCAACAGTGGATGGTTTTGTGGTAAATGTTGATTTCACAAATGTGACAGAGAAACTGTTCAGCTGCTCAGTCTGATAGTAAAGCGACTAAACACACCATGTTTGCTCCGTCTGTGTGTGTGTGTTTGTGTTTTCAATTATGGCCTACTATTAACCACACAGTGGCGCAATCGAAGCAGCTTGAGCAAGAATATTATGTCATCAAGTGATTACACTCAGTCCAGGCTGCTTTCATCATGATGAACTCTGTCACTATTCTGAGCCCTTTCTTTTGCTCATAGGCATGCATGTTTTTGTTTTGTTTTTTCCCCATCTTTGAATTGTATATCAGAGTTAGCTACTACTACATCATTTGAACCATGAGCAAGGCTATGGGGTTACATAATGTCCATCCATTAGGCTCCCACTGGTTGTGTAACACATTAGTGTGCTGGACATCAGTAGAGCTGGGTTCAGAGGGCACACTTGAGTGGATATACATCCTTTTTGAGATGATGTTTGTGCATTTGTTTTGTCATTTCAGAATTTCTCATCGTGATATAACGTCCCTTGTCAATTCCATTCATTTTGGCCACCCACAGTCGAACCCATCAGCCTCAGGACAGCCAGGATCAGGGCAAACCCGGTTTAAAAAGATTCTGTTTTTATTGGTAGCTACTGTATTGTTGTTGCCTTTGGCCTAATACATTACCATCCTACACGGCTCGTGTTCACACAGGGATTTACACTGGTTATTTATTAATGAAGCTGCAATGATCCTCCATATAAAACCATCCACGTCCTTTGTTTACATCCTCCATCTCCGCCTCTCAGGGCACCTCAAGATGCTCCGAGCTCAAGCCGCTTGTTTACCAGCGCTCCGCTGAGCGCTGAGACACCATCACAGCCTCGAATAACGACGACGACGGCGAGGCAAGAAGCAAACAGCTCGTCGCACACGGCGGCAGCCAATCAGCGGGCTGGTTTCTCTTCAGCATCTCGGAGGGACTGAACCATCGGACAGACTTGAGCTCAGGCAGCGGGGAGGAAAGAGACTTGAAGGCTGCGCGACGCGCAATTATGGTTTTGTGAAATTCACACGGAGGTGGAGGATTTCATCATCAGGTGATTAAAACTGAATCTGAAATTCTTACTTTATCTACAGGAGCTAGTTTGGTCTCATGGTAGATGTACATGTTTTCACATTATGCAGAAATGAAGAATTTAATGACTGCATGTCAGCCTACACAAATTCAGCTAATTCCCGGAGGTGCTTTTTGTGCAGTTGTCATGTCTCTTTTGTTATTATTATTCAATACTGCTTTTGCAATATACGGCGCCTTTTGAGGTGTTTAAACATGTGGCAGCATGCTGTGCCCACACTTGAGCAAAATCGAAAGGGTTTTGCCTGTAATGCCATGTTCTGCACGAGCAGACATGACATTAGGTGCTGACAATAACAAACTGATCACGTGGACTCTGTGTGAATCTGGCATTTGCAAGTTTATGTAACATGTTTGGCTCAAGACACCCTGGTTAGACCAGTAGCTGCAGCCATGGCCTGTAACATAAACACAAGCATTTTCTCCTCTGTTTATGATTTAGACGCGGGCTCAATGAGAGAGACAGACAGAGTGAAGGGCTCTCCAATAAGCACCATTATTGGTTAGAAAGAATGATTGACAATGCATTTGGCCTGTGGCTGCAGCCTTTGTGCCAAGCTGTTGGTTTACATGGAGGTAGTTACATAATTATGCATGAAACAAAAAAAATATTTGTGCCCTCTTTTATTAGCTTCCTGATGCTCTGAGCTATTCCTATTTTAAGATTATTCTTTTTTAAAATAGTAATGAGTTGCGTGCATGAACAGAAAACAACATGTTCTGTTTCTGGACAGAAATATAAAGAGTATGATGTAATCTGAGAAGCGATTGATTGGCTAATTGCAAATGAATACTGTTAAAATTTGTATTAGATTCCATTGTGACACTGATCATCACCAGCAGGGACAGTCATTGATGCATTACGATGTAAAAGAAATGCTATTATAAAACAGTGCACCTCCACCATAAGAAAGATAATATGTTGATTTGTCTCCCAGTGAATGGCTCTGTAGCAGTGTTCTCCCCATAGGTTGAATTAGGTATGCATGAGAAGAAGACACAGTCACTGAGTTTGTCCCAGATTTCACTGTTCAAGGTTTCATTGCATTGGTCCAAGAGCCTTTGGGTTCTGTCACAAACACTTAACCTCAGAGTGTGAATTATCCCATTTTGTTTGTGATGACTCAAATTCAGGTCAGATTTACAAAATAAAATGATTGCTTTTGGGCAAAATGAATTGTTGTAGGCTGACAGCATTCTTTTTCTTTTTACTACACAAAACTGAAGGAAGAATTCTTTTTTCCACGTTCACCTTAACATTAACAGGGAACCCTTGCAATTGTGTGTTTCATTTTGGTGCTAGAGAAGAGACGGTTGTAACAGAGACATTAGATGGCGTTTCCAGAACGTTATGAATACTTTCAAATGAGTTATCTTAATTAATTGAGACATTATACTACACAGTCTGGCTTCTTAAAATCTTTAACCAGGCTCTGCTCAGAGCTAGTTTGCTGTTGGCTCAACAGGCCTTTCTCCATCTGAGCCATATCAGGGACACTTCTGCTGTCTCTGGCATCATGTAGTCCACTCAAATGTGGGGTTGCATAAGGACCCCTGGGCTTTCTTTACGCCGCCTTATACCTCTATTTGGCTTTCTGCTGCTGCCAACAATAACTGCTGTAGCCTGTTTCAAACGTCTTGTTTTTCTATAGCGCAACGCTTGCCAAGATCTTTGACTCACAGAGCAGTTAAAGGGTTTGGGGAGGCGAGGCCTGACAGAGACAGCGTGCTGGTGACCTCAGACCCAGGCTGCAGCAGCATACTGATGTCATGCCCCCGCTCGCTCTCTTTGTGTCTTTAGGGAGAGAGTTAGGGTGGAGACAGTGGTTGAACTGGGAAATGGTTAAGAGGTTGTGTTTAGTGCTGAGTCCATGTTAAAGGTTACAGTTAGCATTGTTCTTTTTGTGTGTGTGTGTGTGTGTTATGAAAAGGCCAAAACCAGTACAATGTGTTTATCTATCTCTCTGTGTTTTCCAACTTTCCTCATGCTACTGGTAGCACTTACCCCTAAGCCCATTTATCCCTACTAAAGACGTAAATCTTTAAAACTTAGACACAAATGTATAGTTTCTTTTTTTAAATACTGATGCCCTAAAATAGCTTATTGGGGCCTGAGTAATACAGACTTGGCACTGTATAAGATAGTTTACAGTGGAAATGCAGATGGGAAACATGGGTAAAGAGAGAGAGCAACAAAGCCCCCTGGCTGGAAGCGAACCGGACGCATACATGTCTTAAACCACCACAAACCTCACTCAAACAGTATAGGTGGGATTGACTTAAAATAAACCACAGACCCTGTTAGTAGTAATATTTTAATAGTTTAACACAACAATGTCAACAGAGGTTTATGGCGTAGTTACACAGTAAGTACTTGTTAGTAGGATCGATTTGTTGGGTCTTTTCATGGGATTTTTGACAGTAAGAAAAATTCTGAATATTGAATGCAGCCTGCCTTGTCCTTTAAAGATGGTGCATTGTTGGTTAACACTGTTCAGTCGTTCGTAGCGTGGCAGACGTGATGAATTATATTAGATGTATATCAGACTGCGGGGGGGTGGGGGGTTTCACTGTAGCGATGATACTCTCTGTTCTACATTTATGATTGACTGGCACGGTCACATTCCAGAGCCGCTGCCTGGAAAGGATTCTGACCTAGACCGAAAGCAGATGGGATCTCTGCATGCCCACTCACCGTGATGGCATGATAGAGGAGTAGGCTACTGTTAAACACTCTCCTCTCTCTCTCTCTCTCTCTCACATCACATCACTCTGACAACAGTGTCATCCTTTTGTGAGTTAAACACCATCTGCCAAACCAACAGTTACAACACAAATTTTGTATTTTTGGTGTTTAAGCTTTCATGTTGTCTACTGGCTGATCTTCTCCCTTGACAATGAATAGAATGTTCCAGTCATAGCAGCGCATTGTTGCTATGAATAGATGCAGTTCAAAATGGGTCAATTTATAGTTAAAGCACTCATCTGTGCAGTGTATTGCCAGAAGGCGAGTGTATGTAAGCATGCTGTCATCCAGTCACAGATTTGTCTCTGGAGATCTGCCCTTAACCAAATGGCTTCTTCTGTGTGTGTGTGTGTGTGTGTGTGTGTGTGTGTGTGGCAAAGTGGGGCAGAAAAAAATGCTGCTGCTAAAATGATATTTGTAATGATATGATATTATATTTGTCTAATTATTGTTCATATCAAACCATACATAGCTTTGATTTACACAGAAATCACTTGTTAAATCTGACAATGTTTAAGCCACCCTGTCAGTGTGTGTGCTAAGGCAAATACTGTACCAAACAGTATCCTCTCCATATTGTCTGTAATAATAAAAAGATCTGTCAGAGTACTACACTTCCTTTCATCTCAGTATGTGTTCTACTTCAGGCCACTGAACTCAGCATAGTGTTAATGACCTCTCTCTCATGTATTGAACGTGATGTGGATTGAGGAGGCTTGTTGTGCTGAGGACTTAGGCACTTGAAACGACTGACTATAAATCGGAGGAGGAGAGTGAAAAGCTTCCTTTGTTTCACATAGATTTTGCTGCTGTCATTGAAGCACAAAGGAAAACACACACAGCAAGTAGTTACTCTACTGAAAGGATGTGGATACCCACTGAGAATAAAGTCAACAACGATGGAACCTCAATGTGGGCATTACAGGAAGCTACTGTAGAAAACTGAGCCCAGTAACATCAAAATCTATATCACACGAACACACAAAGCTGATTTTAATGTATACCTACAGTAACGACCCACATTTTACTTCCCCTGGAGTATAGTATCATTTTGTTTACAAAGTAAATTCCCATCATATCATCATTAAACTTATAGTTTGAACTACTTCACACATAGGGTGTATAATGATCCAAAGAGTGTTGTGATTGTATTAGTATAAAAGTAACAAACTGGTTAGCATTTCCCAAGTAGGCTGGGTATTGGTAGTGATCTAGCAAATCATCAGCTGAATTTCAAAAGAGCTGTTGAAGTTCTTGAAGATGAAATACATCACGTAAATACTAATACTGTATAAATATGAGGGTGTTTTAAGAATTTATGTTCAGAACTTCAAATTGTTATATCACAAGAACTAATATTATTTTATTTGATAAATTGTTGTTAATATTTCACTGTTATAAAACTGCTGGACCAAACAGTTAACAAGGAAAAAATTAAACACTTACACTAAGTAATCACAGCTCACCTATAAACATCGACTGTACACATATTAATCAGAAAAGGTACTGGTATAAATATTCATTCGATACTTTTAAGAGTCTATATAGTATCATTCAATTCTGTGACGATGAAACCACTTATATACTTTATGCAGTTGTACTCCAATCGACACATACTCTATATATAGTTGAAAATAAGTTTCAGCCCCAGCAACCTCAGCTTACTCTATCTCGATTGTCTTGGCTAGAGTCCGATGACATACATGACTACAGAAACCCTGCCATCAATAGTGGCACCCGCGATGTCACCATGCTGCAGCGTGTGGAAGATGTGGGTATGGGTCAGACAGAGAAGCCACTCAGCACTGGACAATGGGTTCCAGTGCATAGCCTGAACGGCCACGGTTCACACAGATTATCAACTTTTTTCCCTAAGAACTGACAGATCCCTCATTATAATGGCTTTATGCAGTGTCAATCTTGGAACTTTTGCACCCATTTATGTCAACTGTACTTAGCAAGGTCACATTTGTGATTGCTGGCCACAGGGTCGTGGAAACAAAACCCTTCACTTTACACTGTGCCACTTGGGGAGAGTGAGAACTTTGTTGCTGACTTGAGGACTACTTGAAACTTCTCTTGTCACGTGAGAAAGGCGGTAATATTGGGACATGGCATTGCTCACCATCTCATTTGTATCTGTCGAATCCAGTAGCGGAAAAGAACAACTAGTTTTATAGACCTTTGTTGGGGTGTACTGCCATGGCAACATGTCCTTTAATGGCTGAGCTGAGTATGGGAACAGCTGGAGAGGTGAGCAGAGAACCATCACTTGCTACAAAATGTAGAGCAGGGTTTAATTAGCTTAACAGAAACTAGCAGAGGGTTTTTCTAGCTACTTGGAGTAACAATAATTTGGTTTTCCTGCTTTTCCCAATGAATGGATCGAAGTAAGTCCTTCAGTTGTGGTTGACGTGGTGAGACTATTTGAAGGTGCCATCCTGTTGTACATAGAAACGCAACCTGGACGATGATGTATAGGAGGAGAACTTGTACCAGAGTGAATGGAAACTATCCACAGCAAGGGAGAGGTGGGAAGTCGTTGCACAGCGAAAGCAAACTAGACTTTAAAGATGTGTCACAACAAACAGTAACTACACACAGAGTTATCTGAAGTAATTTGGAGGTAATGATGATTGAGGATTTTATCTTGCTCTTTGAAGTTGTGGTTGTTGTTGTTCACTCCACTCTGAAGCTTTTCTCTAAATGTAATCTGCATGTGTCAGACTGGATTAGACATGAATATTGTTAAATTGTGTTTATATTGGAGCTTGATAAAAGAGGAAGGGACCAGTGAAATATCAGCCTCTTGTAGCGACGCTTGTGTTTAATTGCTTTAACTTAGCTCCTTTTCCGGTTTTCCTCTTTTCTCGCCTCACATGTGCACAGACATCCTCTCCCGTTATTCACCTGCATTCTCATCTTTCCCACAGCACCAAGAGAAAACAAAAGTCAGCTAATCCAGGCACCGCGCAGAGGGAACCAAATTCTGCACAAGCATGGCAGACCAGAAGTAAGTTTTTTGAAGTCATCTACAGCATTAGAGCCTCACCTCAAATTCTGTGTGTGTTAGCTCAACAATTCTCTGCCTTCTTGGTTCCTGATTTGTGTGCCTTTTGAATTCCTACAGAGATCTATTTATGTCCTTCACCCTGTGCCAGAACACATAAGACATCTGCCCATTCACAGGCAGTGTGAGCACAGACACACCCTGGGAGAGTCTAATCTTGCCTGTAACATAGAAGTTCCTAGAAAAAGGACAACCAGAGACAAATTAGCGCTCATGTTTTGACCTTACGTGAGGGATGGTTTGTTTTCTCTTGCAGCAGAGTTTGTAGCTTGCAGAACAGGGCTAGATCAGATGTATTTCTGCCGAAACCCTTCTTCCTTCCTGGTGCATGATTTTCATCTTAGAAGCTGTATTTTGATCAACCCATCAGCTTCTGTAAATCTTGATAGGAATTATATAACGCTATACTTGATATATGTGTCTATGAGCATAATACCATGAAGGATTTCTAAAATCACTCATGTCTTTTACAGACCTTCTGAATATTCAGATATATGGTTTGAAGGGAGAAGGCCACAGTCCATCATATCAAACTTACAACGGTCCAATGGTCAGGATAATGTTGTAATTTTTTCCTCTCAGAGACAACAAATATAGATGACTTTAAAAGTCCAGATTTAGCCAAGCATCCTAACATCGCTCGCCCTTTACGGGCCGTGACAGTGAACAGTCCAGAGACCGAAGGCCCAAAAGGCTTTCAACCGAGTCTAACGGGACCACAGTGAAGGAGGTGGGTTCACACCGTGGAGGTGACGGGCTAGCGCCGGTCGCGCCACAGTCCATGGTGACACCCGCGCCACCGGCAAGGACATGCACGGCAAGAACTGGTCCAAACTCTGCAAGACCGGCGGCGTGATTGACGGCAAGAACATTTCACCCCACTGACGTGACATCGCTCTTCAGCAAAGTCATAAGAAACTTCACACATGTTGTTCTAAAGAATGTTGTGAAATCATTTTCAGCCAATGTGGAGTTTCAACCTTTGTTAATCTGACAACATCTGAGCCAGCTAAGATCTTTGTTACTATGCGCCACTGGCATGCCAATACACAGGCACAGCTTTACAATGTAGTGTTACATTACTGCTGCAGTGGCAGAGATGACTACAGGCTTAGTCACCCAGATCACATGCCCAAAAGGCCACTAATGGGAGCATCAGGCAAAAGAATTAGTATGGAGAACTGATTCAGGACTGTACTACAGGTATAAATGGCAAAGGTTGCTCATTTGTTTCATTAGCATCCATATAATTAAATCAATGTCATTTTCTTTAGCACACAGTCAAGAAAACAGACCAAATCCAATTACATAGCCCACACAGAAAGAGTAATGACTGAATGTTACTAGTATAATGTGTTTCCTCTATTTCGCCAGCAGTACTAGTCAGTGATGAGGTCAATTTAGAAAACCAAATTATAACATCAGCAATGACTTATTTGTTTGCTAAATACCATGTTCGGGCATATGCCCTTTATATTAAGTCAGCTTAGTGAAATAGCAGCACAGAGAGCAAGGAGCTGTGGTGGTCATCCTGTTTCTCTCTCCCTGCCAGGTCAAGATGATTAACCTTTACTGTTGATTTAAGTGAAGTTGACTCTGTCAGATGCGATGACCTCAATGTTATTCCACCAAAGAAAAACTTTCATCTGTACAGCTGTGTTTATGTTTACCGAAAGTGTACTGAGAGTCTGGGTTATTTGGCTGGTGTCACACCGACAGATGAGTGCAGATATATCTCCACACCACACAATATTAATACGTTAAATGCTTGCCCACATAACAGTAAGGTCAGCAGTCATTTCCGCGCCAGTATCAAAAGGATAGTAATGTAGATGTACATGTGGGCTTTTTATAATGTGGCTTGTGCATGGTTATTCTGTGTGAGATCTCATTCATACACAAAGCAGCTTTGAAGTTTTTTTTTTTTTTTCATATCCCAGCTGAATGATGTAAATAAAAATGATTCTGCCAGATGAGCACCAGAATAGACGTGCTTGGAAGCCACTCATCATCTTGTCTTGCTGTAGGAAGAGAGGTTGCTTGGGAATCTCACATGATTTAGTGGATTTTCCATCTTCTGCTGGGTGTGGTAAACTGTGTCTAATCTCAATATTTTGTAGTACACACTTATATACAGAGATTCCAAAGCCTATTTTAGTGTTATTTTCTGTTGGAACCGTTTATTCTGTCCTGTGTTTAGGAAGGATAAAAATATTTCAAAAAAACTGTTAGGTCACAAAATGTATTTGCAGGAGACTGTGGGTAACTACTGACTTATTGACTACTTTCACACCAAAGTGTTACAAATGGTTTAGTATTTTCATCTCTGATTTCTTGCACACCAAGTATGGTTAGACAGTCCATTTCAAAACTCAGAAAACATATTGAGCGAAATGGTGCAGGATTCTAATTTTGCAAAGACCACACATATGTATAATTAAACTGACTTACATATGTGACAGGCTTTGTTTATAACTTTAAGCATTACTACATGGTATAGCCAGCATTTCCACACCCATCCTTCCACCTTTATATATATCTTTGTGACTCATGAAAGTGTGTCCTGACAACCTATCAGGATATTCACAACACCATACCAAGATATTTAAGCATTGAAAAGATGGAGAATAATGAGAATTATGCAGACCAGTTACAAAATTAGTTAGCACAAGTCTTTTTTCAATAATTTGCATTATTTTTTGTAAGCAAAATGGACATTCTAAAGCAAAAGATAGTAAGAATTTGGCCTTAGAGGATTTTGCAGGTTTTCTATCATTTACATTTAATCATCCACACATGCCATCATTATTTCAGCCATCACTTACAGGCAACTGACAAAGGTAGTCAGCAAAGTATCTGTGGGGTTTTTTTTTGCCACCCACATCAACACTCTCACAGTTGGCACAGCAATGGCGTCATGTTACTGTTCTGAACATTTTTCTGTAAGACTAGAGAAGGAAACTTGAAGCTTAATTGTGATTGAAGTTTTTGTTTTATCCGTTTCACGGTATGCATTTGTGAACAATATAACTAATGATATTTTAAGCTTAAAAACAAAACAACAGAAAACAACAACAAAAAAACATGTTCCCTGTATATGCTTTTAAAAGTGTGTAGCAGCACTGTATACATTTAGTCCCTCGATGTGTGTTTGAATTGCATTTGAATGCAGCAGCCATTATCTGAGGCCTGAGGGTCTAATCAGGGCCCAGCAGACCAGCGCATTTTAGCCAGGCCCAGCCTGGGTGTAGTGTGTTGAGGAGGATAGTACAGGTCTGCACAAAGCGCAGCTGTATGCACACCCCCAGAGGCAACCAAATATGATAAAAAAAGAGGCACGACAGAGGTGCTGGGCCCATTTCATGTAGTTTCTGACTCCAGGCATGAATTTGTTGTAGGGTTGCCAGAGACAGATCTCCACTTTCCTTTTAATCAGGGTCAAAGTCTCTTGCTTGCACACGGTACTACAAACATCTTAATGAGCACTGGCTAATCACAGCATAGCCAATTAACCCTCATTTATCAGCGGTAAAGAGGCTCACACCACACTTAAGTCTCTGCTGTGCTGCCTTCGCCTGCTTAGAGCCTGGGTACACCACAGCACAAACCATGATGAGGTGAACCATGTAATAATTAATTACTTGTGCATGATCTACTTATGGTGGCTTGTATTTTCCAGCTTGTTGTAAGTCATCACTGAATTACCATTGTAGTAATGTGCAGGAGCATTGCATGAAACAGATTCAGGATTCTGCGTCAGATCCATATGGACTGTACTGCAGATGGGTTGAACTATGTAAATAAATGGCAGGTCAGCTACCACAGTATCCCAAACAGCCAAAAGTTCCACTCGCCGCCTAACTCGCCTTTAAACCGTATCACAGTCTCCTATTTGCTGTTTATGTTTAACCATTTTGTTTACTTTGGCAATTAGCTGAGTATGGAGACCAAGAGGACATTACAGTTATCTTCCTTGAATAGAAACAGTTGAAGTCCAGTTTTCCTCCTGACACAGACAGCATGGAACAGGCAGAGACTGGAGCTCTATATGTTCAACACGATGATTGCCCAAACAAAACCAGTCACTGGATGAGTCAAATTAATAATAAACCCAAACATCCCTGTTTATTGTAGCTTGTTGCTATGACAGCAGGTTGCCCGGTGACTGCAGGCTTTATAGGTTGTTGTTTAGGTGATTTATCACCACAGCAATGGCTGCTTGTGTTTAGCATTATGCACTTTAACATGGAAGTGAAACGGGCACGCAGCCAGTTAAACAACTAGATAATTCTCAGAAGGAGAATTTACTGATGATGATGATCTGTGGCATGGTATTGTCAGTGGTTACACAGTTTGAGCTAATACATGAGAATACAGTACTTCACAACACCTTCCTTCCAACACTTAGTTGCATTTGTGCAATTAAATGTCATATTAGACAGCTGAATGAAAGTTATCAGGCTCTAGGCCCCAGCACTGCTACTCAATTATACAGCTGAACACATGATACATGATATGAAGAGAGGTAGATATACAGCCTATAGCTGTGTGTGTAAGTCTGTGGAGTTGCTCAGACGACAGTTAAGCACAGAGACTCACTGGGGAGACGAGATCCAAACAGTAAAAGTTTTCAGTGTTTATCTCAGCAGGATACCATCTCTCCATGCTGTCTTACATCTGCTATGCTGAAGTGATTGCCACATCTGTGTGTAACCGCTGTCTGCTCTCATTTTAAGCTTCAAACTTACTGAGAGTACAGAAAGACCTGCTGATAAAGCAAAACCTAAACAGCATTTTTGTCCCCGGAGGCCTAATTGAAGAAACATCACGGGTTTAATGTGCTACTGTGACAAGTGTTGTTCATACTAAGCCTTTTCCACCTACATTTCAGGGAAGAAATCCTGTCGCACTATCACATTTGGACGAGTTCAAGGTTGCACTCGGGGAGCTGGCCAGGAAGAAATATAAAGAAAAGACTGGAGAGGAGGCCGAGAGGTCTCAAACTGATAGAAGGGAAGGCACCTATAATTGCAGGAGTCACGGTAAGACTCAAATGTTAGTAATACTGGACGCTGGCTACAGATCACATCATGTCCACCTGAATAAAGTCAACATGGTAAACTTCACAGAGCCGTGGCCTCGACAGTGAGCCGCCCACGGACACCACCAAGTTTACAGGGTCGCATAAGTGAGCGTTTTTGACGACACCGCCGCAAGGTAAGGCGACTAGCAGACATAGTTTCATACTTTGACACCGGATACAACATCATATGAAAGAAACAATAAACCCACCGTACAAACCTATGAGGGCGAAGAGAGGAAATAAACATTGATCAACTACTAGGATCATTTTCTATTTTAAAAAAAGAAAAGAGTATTCAAAAGGAAGCACAAAAGAATAGGATTTCATATTTTTCCTACTCATCTATTTTGTGTGTGTGAGAGAGATACAGTTTTTGAGTTCTCGAAGTGAGAACTGGAAAATTGTTTGCATCTATTTTTACCGTCATCACCAGCTGGTACATTCCGTCCACAACAGCGTTACTGCCAAATTGAAGAGAACAATGAGAGAAACTTTGCTTGCTAAGTGAACATCAGAAGCTTGTTGTTAAGGATAGGGCCTTATAATATTACGAGCAATGAACAACAACATGCCAAGAAAAACAAAAGTAAGCAACGGTTTGATGAATTAACAACATTGCACTTTTTAATGGAAATGTTTATATTTAAATAAGAAATGTATTTTAATTTGTTTCAGTCGAGAAGTTGCAATACTTAAACATAGATATTATCAGTGTTTATTCCTTTTGGAAACTTCAGCTGTTAATTCTACCCAAAGTTAATTGTTTGTCTGCCATCCCACTTTGCCAGCTGTTGTTAGTCTTTATAAATTTGCTGTCACTTTAATTTCATAAGCTCACATTGTTACGGAACACGGCCTTCAGCTCAAACCAAGAAAAACATATTGAGAGTCGTCAACTGGTTTTAAACTACTTTTTCAAAACATTGACTGAACTTTTTTTTTTCACCTGGTGTCTGCTTGCTTCTGTGAATATGAAAAACATAAAAGTAAATGTCCTGCTAAATCTTTACATAGCCTGCTTACAACAATTACATAGGACTCTCTCTTTACCTATAATTGCCTTTATTCAGAGCCAATTGTTTCGCATACACAGACCATTTTACAATATGCATTTCTCCAAATATTGTCTGGTGAATTTATTAAGGAAGCCTCTAACTACAGTAGATGGTTTCAGTTGTACAAGATTGTATTTTTTAACATTTTGCCTATATTGTTGCTTCCTCATCAGATTTCATACAGTTCTAATATATTTCGTGTAGATTGTGCATATTCTAAAAGAAAATACATGGCTTAATTTTATGACATATGCTCTTTTATTTCTCCGTATTATTAAATTTCGTAGTATGTTCTGTATATTGCATTTAATTCAGAAGCATAGATCTACAGTGCAGTTTGCTCATATCTGAACCATGTGTCAACAGAGATATGATTCGATTGAGCTGATTCTATTTGCTAAAATATATTAAGTGATGAACTGGATCGATAAACGTTATTGCTTTGAACTCATTATGTATCAACTTCAAAGTCAGCTACCCCTCTAATGTTTGGTTCATTGATAAAGAGCACCTGTTGTGTGGCACCGTCATCCAAGGTACAAATTCAACTAAAAACCAAAATAGGTTTTACCATAGATCCGATATACAGTATACTGAGATAAAGGAAAATTGCAAATGAGTAATATACTTTTGTAGAATAATGACGCCAACATAGTGACAGTGTTTCGCCACACTGTCACACACCTTCCGCAGCTCCTTGCCAGCTGATGAAGAACACCATCAGAGCAAAACCAGCAGTTATCATTGTGTTAGTTTTTGTCTGCTGCAGTAGCTTGAGTATGATCTGTTTTCTGTGCTTACGCCAAATATTGTGCACCTTTAATGGAGGAACAATATTGTCTATTTATTTTTCAAATAACCTTTAATGTACTATTGTGCCTCAGTGTATGCAGCGGTTTTCTGTTCTTGTTCTTAGACTTCTTATCGTGTGTTCATGATTTGTAGTGCTTATTGAAAATAAAAATCACAACCGGTAATTTCTGTTGAGCAGGTTACGTAAGCCAGTCAAAATATTATGTTTTCTGGTCTCTTATTGTTTTCAGGACACTGAACCTCCCACCAGCTGGGCACAACCAGTGACCCATAATATCCAAGTGAAAATAAAACTACATTTGATTCAGTTAATGTGAGAATCCACAACCCAGCCTGCCTACAGGTCTTGCATTAGTGTCTGTGAGAGCAGTGTGTGTGTGTGTGTGTGTGTGTGTGTGTGTGTGTGTGTGTGTGTGTGTGTGTGTGTAAGGTATGTGTGTGTGTAGCTTCCAACCCAAGTGAGAATAAAGTCACAGTGCAGCTGGAATCTAGATGCATTCATTCCAGGTACAAAGAGGAGACAACTGACCTAAAAAAAGCAAATAATAAAAACTGGGAAAAAAAACCCAAGAGAGACGCAGAATCTTGTCATTGAATCCAGGAAATACATCTCACTAACATTTTTCCCTAAACAATGTTAACATAACAGCCCACACACACTTACATACACAACCTTGTTTGAACAAATTGTCAACATTATTGTTTACATCACAAACACGCCTATACAATTTTTTTAAACAATCACACTACTAAAGGCTAGCAGCTATCACACACAAAAACAATGTACACTCACAGTGATATAAATAAAGTAAAAATGAATTTAAAATAGTCTTCAGCCCCAGGGCCTCATGCAGTGACTGCAATGGCTAATGTGGTGCCTACCATAGTCTCTCTTTGATATTTTCATACTGGTGTGCATCTTCTCATTCAAATTCCTTTAATTTTCCCCACTTCCTTCAGCTCAGCGAGCAAACACTGCTGGGTAGCCACCAGGACCTGCAGTACGCGGCACAGACACATTCAAATCACATAACTGACAGCAGCACTGATTAGGACGTTAGTACCGGGTGCAGGTCAGATGGGCATCTGCACTCTACCTGTGGCTTTTGGCATATCTCGACAGAGCCCTTGACTTTCTCAGCCCTGCACTTTCTCCCTCAGCCCCCGATCTCTTTCCTCAGCTCCTCCACTTCTGTCTGAGCCCCTACAGACACATAAATACAAGAGAATGGTATATGGACAGTGCAATGCTCATTCATGTGTGTATCTCATCATATTTAAACCCACCTTTAATCTGAGGATAGGGAACTTTCATCATAGACCCGAGATACCGTCGTTTAACTTGATGTGTTGCTTCTGTAGAGCGACACATTCTCCTCCAAGACAATCCTCAGCTGCTCATTTAGTTTGGTCTACAATGGAGAAGACAATAAAGATCAGTGCTTATCAAACTGTTAAAGTCCCTGAAGCTCAACTTTGTTTTCTGAGCCAAACCACCACAACCCAAGACAGTGAGTTTCTCCAGCTGAGCTGAGAGGTTACGGACTCTTGCTTCAGTTTCCTCCCGTGCCGCTTTGAAATCTCAGTGCACTTCAAGCCCGCCTTGTCCTGACCTCAGCCTCCCGGCTGGAAACATCGCCCATCATAGGAGAGGATCTGGACCGCCTGGGCTAGAGCCAAAAAAATAGAAATCCATGAGAAGACATTCATTATCTCAGGCCCTGTAATCAGATACCACATTCCCCCAAACTAAACTCCAACTCACACAGTGGTTGTTGTTATGATGTGCAGTGATCTCTCTCCGTCTGCGTTTGTCCACGTAGGATTGAGAAGATTCCAGGGGTTTCTGTAACTACCCTGGAGGTGAATTCAGAGATACTGTAAGTGGATATCAGAAGTGAAAACAACCCAAATATAATTTGTACTACAGGAGAGAGGGGAAGAAACCAGTGCACAAATTAGTAAGAAGACTATAACTTCCAACCCTTTTTTCTTTTCTTGCTTGTTGGCAGGCTGGAGCCCTTCTGCTTTGTTGAAGCTGGAGTAGTCAGTCTCGAGGATGTAAGATGGGGTTAGAAGGGTCGTACAGATTCAAACCAGGTCGCAGGTGGACTTGAGGACGGATACACAAATGAAGAACTGTGACGCTGACTTTGATCTGGAAAATGTTTGAAAACACTAATTTATCAACATACCACGAAAGTTAGATTTGGCATTTAGGAACTTGATGAGGGACTTGCTGGCTCTTACCAGGATTGGGGTGAAATGTCCCTAAGCAGCATGTCTGGTTTGTTTGGTGAAGTCCTGTTTTCAGGCATAGGTCCATGCTTCTACAGGGCCCGAAGGACACCTGGTCTTTCAGTCACTTTCAATGAGAAGAACTTTTTATGAGATGGACTTTTGTTTGTGGCACTTTGGACTCTGTGTTATCTGTTTAAATTACAAATCACACAATAAAACACTGATATTAACTGACCTTGACAGACAGACTGTGTCCATGGTTGAAAATAACAAGATCTGGCTTCTGTCTCCCACCCAGTGGTGGTTTTTGCCACATTGTCAACAACTGAAAAGACAGAACACAGGCTGCTGCAACTATTAATCATAGCCTGGAGTATCTATTCTAATTTGTTTGACCCATGTAAAGCTTTGGACTAAAGCAGAGAAAGTTGTTACTGAAACACAAAGTTTTGTTTCCAAGGATATTCACTGTTGCAATCTCTCCTACTAATAAAACACTCACATACACGCAAAATTTCTATAACTCTGACTGACTCTCTGCTAGGAAAGATCTGCAAAACTTTACCATACTTTGTGGGGGATACCTGAGGATAGATTTTGCTGTTTCCTTAAAAACAAAAACAAAACAAAAAAACAAGAGTAAATACAAATATATCATGTAAATGTATCATCATTGATACTGTTTCTACCTTACAGTAAAATAAAATCACCTGTTTTGAGTTGAACTCCTCTGTTCTGTAAAATCTTGTGATTCTTCCTTCCTAGGTTCTGAGACCAATATTATTTAAAACTCAACAGAAGTTTAAAACAAAAACATAAATTCAGCTGGTTTGGCTTTGAGCTGAGAATTATTTGCTGGTCTTGACATCTTACCATCTGCCTCCTTGTGAACAGAGTCAGAGATCACTTTGATCGCTATGATTCATCGCCACAAAGTTCAGTACAATATCATCAGTGTCAGCCAGAGGAGACTGGTTAAGCGGTCCACTGCAAAGCCAGTCTCTGATTACTGCTTCCAAGAACCACAAATAAGACCCATCAAGGTTGCTACCATTTTTCAATCTAAAGCCCTTTGTCTTCGTGGCTGTTTTCATCAAAACATTAAAAACATTGATAAATCTTATTTTTACTAGAGTAGATTTGAGTCATGGGAATCTATGAAGGATTAACAGTAATAGTAATATATTGCGCTACTATACTATTTCAAAACATTCCCCAAGGTTTCTTTGCCCCACCCACTGGCAAGAACAATTTCAGTATTTTCCATGTATGCCAGATCTTTAGCTGAGGCCTTTATCAAATATAATTTGAGCCGAAACTCATTTAAGTTGCCTTTGATGTTCTGTTTAATTTTTGGTCTTCAACCTCGATTTAGACAGGAGCTCCTCTGCTCAGGTAAATGTCAGAGGAAACTGTTATGGCAGCTGGCGCTCAGTGTCTCTGATTTAAACAGCTATCTGGAGAGCAATGAAGGACACTTATTAATACCAAAAACTTGGCTTATAAAGAGTGCATCCGCTGAAATAGCTAGCTAATGAGCTATGTGAGGTTGACATGGCATGCACCAGATAAGGCTTAGTTTGGGGAAACTTGGTCAGAGGGGTTGAGTCTGAGGTCCAGCCTCTCAGAGCTTGGCAGTCTACAGCACTTTTCACCTTCAAGGAGGGTGCAGTTACAGCACAGGATCAGCCTCTCCAGCTTTTTCATAAGTGTTGCACCCTGGGGAGAAAAACAACAGAGTTTAAGTTAGGTTAGACAAAACGTTTGATCAATTCGTTCCCAAAAATGATGTAAATTATAGCAATACATTTCTACCTATTTAATGTATTGGAAGAAGTACTATGATTTCATGGATTAGCGGCTAAAATGTTACCAGTAAACTAAATCCTTAAACCCCAATGACTGCCGGCTGGTCTGTCATTCAAATTATGCTGCACAGACAAACATTTTTGAACCCACAGAATTTTCAATGCAATGATGCTCAAGACATGAAGACTATTTCCATTTGCTATGTTAAAAAACACAGAAAAACATGCAGTCTTTTTTGCAAGAAGAAGAAAAAGCTTAAACAATTAGAGGGAGAAGAAGAAAAAGCGCAGAACCTTATCTTTGGTTCTGCACTTGACAGAGACGAGTGCATTGCAGACAGATCCAGAGACTTCAGACGGACAAAGTTGTTTAGCAAGTGTTTCCCAGATGTCTGATCTTTTTCCATAATAAGTCCTCGGAGGCTCAGTGAGCGGACACCTGTTTAAAAACAAAATTACCGCGTCACCCTGATCTGATGCTTTGGCTTGCACAGGTGACAGTTACTGCTAATTAGCTGTCATTAGCTTAGCTACTGACAAAAAAGCTACAATTGTTTTACATAACAAAGCCAAAACGTCATGGCTTGACTCTTGATGTTTGCTAGCATTTATTCCTCACATAACAAGTTTGTATTAGCACGAGACAATATTACCGAGACAGGGATGTTTTAACTGTAATCGTCCTGTATCCATTGCCCGTTAAACACCCGCCGCCATACTTTTCGAACTCTTGCTGCCTTGTGTACTGTCGGAAAAAATACATAATCTCAGAGCCGAGTGTTGCCCTTTACAAAGCATAGATTACAGCCCACAATAATATTTTATTGGTATTATTTATTGCTTGTTTTCTGTATGTGTTTATTTATTTTTTATTTTATATCAGTTTCAGTTGAAACAGACAAGCAAAACAAATTGTTGTTTATCGTTAGCCTCAAACAACCGCCATTAGCAAAATGGATAGAAATCTGTCAATGCTATATCTGAATTCTTTCAACCCATGAAGATTTTTTTTCTACAAAATTCATAAAATCCTTACTTTAATGTAGGCTACATCACTAAATATTGCTTTAAATATCGATGTTTTATAAATGGTGTGCATACATTTATTTTGTTCAAGTTTATTTATGAGCCAGTTTCATGCAAAAAGCAATTCAGTGCTTTACAAATGATGAAACAAAAACAACAGAAAGTACAACCAAGTAATTATTCAGTTGATTCATAAGACGTTTGTTAAATTTCCATGAAAGTTCCTATTATTCATTACGATAACTCTGTTTGCATAGTGCGTCAGAGTTTACGAGAATATATGAACCTGCCTGGTTACGCAGTGTCCAAATCCGCAGTTGTCACATGTCAAAACAAATGTATTTCTGTTCCCATCAAACTTTGGTCCTCTGTGTTGCTTAGCTTTTGCACTGACCTTATGAAAACACAAACCGACATTCGATATTGGTTACAGCTGTATTAGATAAATCAGACACAATTATTATGAGCAAAGCGCCCTTATCTGTCGCCGTTTTTTAACAGTAGCGTTACACATCGCGGATGTTTACTGGAGGACACTGGGCTTCAGGACAATGGTCCTTGTGTACAGAGTGGATAACATTGAAGTGTACCAACACTTTGTCTGCCACTGCGCTGTATTATTCTACAACCTTCAAGGTAGATATTATTCAGCATAGTGGATATTATAATTGGACGTAATTTAGGGCCGAGCTAGTCAATTACAAGCAGTTTAGTCATTGTTCACATAAATGCCAACTACAATGTTTTCTCTCTAATATGAGAAGATTTGCTTTTCTTCATTGATCATAGTTAACGGAATATTTTTAGTCTTGAAACTGTTTGATATCTGACATTGTATAGACTAAATGATTATTAAACCGGAGAAATAATCAGTAAAGTACTCAATGACTGAGTTAGTTGTGTCTCTGAGGTCTGGGTTTTCTCAGCTACCTTCACTGCCTTTCCATTTCCACATTTTTTCCATTAGGTGTTTTTAAGCCAAATTCACGTTCATCTGTAATACAATAAATATGCATTATACTGTTCTGTAAATTTTAATTAAAAGTTCCAGCCATTTGTTGCATTTCTCACTTTGTACTTTTTTTGCTACTGCCTCTGCATTCACCTCCCTCTCTCTCTCTGCAGAACCACAGAGCTCCTTCAGTAGGCTTTTTTCCTGTTGGACTCTCTGCAGCATTTGCTCCTTCCATCCTTCCAGTCATATATAGTACTTCCAGAGAGAAGCAGAGTGGGCTGGCGAGCTCTGGCTCCAGCGCTGGTTTCCTTCGACTTATGGCTCAGCTGTTCATATAACACAGCACATATTCTCCTGTGTGGCTCCTGCCTGCTGCTGGGATCAGGATCACCTCAGCAGATGTGTTTCCACAGTGATGAACCGCCTGGGCCTCGTCCTCCCTGTCCTGCTGCCTCACTGCTCTGCCTATTTGCTGGTAATGCTTTGGGGCCCCATGGAGTGGCCCTCAGCCTTCCTTCTCACTTGTGACTCCACAAGTTAAATCAACACTTTTGTCTGCCATTTCTCCAGCTGCTTCTGAGGACTGATGAAGTTGTTTTGAAAGGGTCCTTGTCGATAGGTTGTTGGGCCTCAACAGAAGCCCCACAAAGTTTTCTGATGTGACTGACCGATGTGGACATAGGCCTTTAGTAAATCCTTCAGTAGAGGGTCTGTGTGTTTAGTCAGAATCTGTGTATCTGTGCATTAAGACAAATTTGCCAGACAGAAATCTACGTGCCTAACTATTGCTACATTTTATTTGTGAGGAAGATTTAACTCAGATTTTAATGTAAGTTTCAGTTGAGTCAGCGTTCATTGGTCAGAAAATTAAATGTTATATTAATTTTGATAATAGATTAACCAAGCAATTTTTAATTGTGCCAACATTAGCTGGTCCAAGCTTCTCAGATTCAATATTTGCTGCTTCTGTCTTTTGTTATATCACTGTAAGTTGAATATCTTTGGGTTTAGAATGTGTTTGAACAAAACAAACCATTTGAAGATGTTACCTGCAAGTTGTGACAGGCCCTTTTCCTCTATTTTGTGATGTGTCATAGACTAAATAATTAAGCAACAATGGAGAGACAATTGATAGTGAAAATAACTACGCTGGTTGCAGCACTAGTTTTCTAAGCACTGGGGGGTCATAGACTAAAGGATAATATGCTTTTACATATGGACGCTAGTGGTGAATACAGCAACACAGTGTTAATTAACAAAACCAAAATTAATAAGAAAAATTAATATCACAATAAGCAGAATATCCTTATATAGTATTAATTTACATCATACAGCGGAAAATCAATTCAGATTATTAGTGATGGCAATTTTTTTACAACTCGAATTTCAAGTATTTAAGAAATAAACATGAAGAAAACAGTATTTATAATAAAGACAGCTAAATTGTGTATGAAATTACAAAGTCCCACAGTATGACAACAAAGACTTGCTTTGTGTTCACCCTTTAGAATTTGTGTGTTTTACTGGAATATACCAGAAGCCGTTACTCGGGTTGACCTTCATGGTCACCGTGTAATGCTGCACTTTTATTTATATGAACACACTTTTTTGCATGAGAGGACATGACCACATGCTTACCACTGACAGCCCAGGTGGCATTGTTTAGCCTTATTAGTCAGACTGAAGTGCCTGGGTGACATTTCTAGATGCCATCCAATTTATTCTGTGATCATTTCAGGCCGCCTTCCTCGTTACTGGCATCACGACACATCTCCCTGCTTACAGTTTTAGTGTTTCCAAAACATCCAGTTGCCTCAGAGTTCGTCCTGTTTGTTCTGCAGCCTCAGCAGTATCACTGTTAAAATATCTGCAGTGGTCTAAGCTTCCGCCCCACTTCACGTCATTATCATGCCCATTTGATAATTTATCAATGCACTCCTTTTTTATCACTTCCTTGATTTTTAGCTCCTTGTACGTCGACGGAAACCACCTCATCCGCTTGACTCACCACTGCTAAATGATGTCTGTAATGTTGTTTGTCCTTGCAAGGTATTGATATTCTCTACAGAGATTTGTAGTGGACGCTGCAGATTTTCTCTCAGGATTTCAGAGTTGTAAACAGCTGCCTCAGCAGTTTACTGCAGAGCATGTGCAAGCATCTGTGGCTCTGTGCCTGTCTGTGGATGGTGCCTTTGTCAAACCTCAGTCACAGACCAATGATATTTTCAACATAATCAATCATTTTTGTTAACATTTGTATTTAGCGCCAGTATAATTATGGTAAGTAAAAGTTTTGTAATGATCATTCGTCTATTTTTAAACATTTTTTTTGGCAGAGTGTGGAAGTACTTCAAAATGTCACATGCTGTACTTTATTTATTCTTTTATTGAATTGCTTTTCATCAACAAAATATTCATTTTCTACCAGCGGGATATGAAATTAACATGTCTTGAATAAATTATGTGACTGTTACTGTTACCCCAGTTACTGTGTGTAACTTTGACACTGCATTTCAAATATCTCTCAGCTCATCTTTCAGTTGTCCAGCTATTGTACCACTCTACAGTCCTTCTTCATCCAACATCTCAATATTTGCAAGCATCATGCAGTTGTCGAACCTGGCTCAGGCTGTTGGTATCAGCATCAGCCTCTTTTGCCAGCCTGGGGTCTTAGTCTTCAATATCTTTGTCTCTTCACTCCACCACCGCAGCGTGATAAAGAAACTGCAGTGAGCATGCTCACTGCAGATGCAGCCTGTAGATGGAGCTAATTGCGAGGAGGAGGAGGAGGAGGAGGAGAAGGAGGAGAAAGGGAGGAGAGAACGCTGAGAGGGAGTTGACACAGGAGCTGCACACAGCACCAGATGCTGTTGCAGCTCTGGAGTCAAGGTTCTGCATGGAAGACGACACGACAACACGAATGGAGTGCAAGAGGGGGGAATACAAATGATGGAATGTCAAATTGTCATCACCAAGAGAAGAAAATATGGATAAGGTAAAGAAGACAAAGCATTTGCATGAAGGACTAGAGACAGTTAAGATAGAAAAGGAGTCCTGTATTGAGACCAGTTTTTACCATCATGCATCCTTTAATTATCATTAAAACCACCGTCATAGAAATATCAACATAAAAAGCTTTTCTCCTGCATGACAGACATGAATGTGTATACTGTGTCATTTACAGAGACTCTGGATGTGGTGGATAAAATGCCTTTACTCCCTTTAGTCTACATCTTCACACTGGTCTTTAAGAAGGAGGAGGAGGAAGGCTTGAGGGGCGGTGGATCTTCCTCAGATGTACGCCTAGCCACATCATGTCCAGCCTCGGGGTCCTCTCTGTTGAAAGTGCGGGGAACATGCATGCATTACCTAATACATGACAGTTAAAAAGGTTGCATGCTCCCTCATAAAGGATGTCCATGTCTGGCTGTGTCACTGCATGTAACTGTATGCTTTTTTGTATGCAATGTATAAATGTTTTGTGCATGTCTGACCCTCATGTATGATGCTTTTCTCAGGAGCTAGACCTGTTTCATGGAAACAGAGCAGGAGGAAGGATGGCCACACCTCCAAAATGGGAAAAAAAAAGCTTGTGCTCGGCTTAGTGAATCAAGTGAGGCACAATAGCGTGATGAGAACAACATAAAGGCTGCTATGATATGTGATGTGATGGTTTCACGATTGACACTTATACACATTCCATCACTTTATTGTTTGTGACGGTTATTATCCAGGCAGCAGTACAGTGATGAAATGTCTGTGAGTGATGAAGGCTGAGGAAGATGGCTCGACATCCCAGCATGCACTCCTCTGGCTGCTTTTGTCCTTCAAACAGAATGTTCTGAAAAACAGATAGGGGCGGTCCAAGAATTGTCGCGATCAGATAAATCTATCAAAGGGAACAAATTAGCCCAGATGACAAAGAGGCTGTAGTTTCATCATTTTTCATCGTTGTATCTTACACGTAAGTCTGCAGATAAAAGTATAGGAAGATTCAGGGGAGGATGGGCGCAGTAGTTATTTGGATTAAGATTGAAAGATTTTTGCAGTGATTATGTGCGAACCGCGGGCACAGCACATAGAACCCATACACACATGCGCATCACGCACACACACACATTCAACTAAACTTTACCAAGAACACAGAGGAATTAATTGGACAAACTGCATCTTAAATTTAAGCAAAGTTAAAGCAAGTCCATTCTCTGTTGTATACAGATGGTGGTCATTTGTGATGAATTAGAGCATACAAAGACACACAAACAAACACACACACACCAAACTGTGGAATGTGACACCTTGGTCCAACCTCACTTCATGCCAACCTCACGGTGCCACACAGGCCACCCAACAACAGTTGTTATGAAAACTTTAAACTTCATCCATTTTCAACTGGGACAGTGGCAATACCTTGTCCAGTAATCACAGCACTGCAGTCATTTTAATTTACATGCCTTCACAGCAACAAAATGTCTTAACTAAATCCATTTAATTTGAAAATCAGCACGTTACGGGGTCATTACTTTGCAACAGCTCAAAATCAAGAAATCCCATATTGACTAGTGCAACTTAAATTATTTTCATTATCGGTTGAGCTGTAAATTATTTTTTTTTTCAAACAAGTGACTGTTTTGTTTTGACAAGTCTACAGGATTAAAACTCAAAACATTCAATGTACTATGATGTGAGACTAAAAAGTCCTTAAACACTCACATTTGAGCACCTGACACCATCAAATGTTTGTAGCATTTTGCCGGTAAAATGACTTAGTAATCATCAGATATATACTGTTCAAACTGTCTTAGATTGGTAAATCCATTGATTAATTGGTGCAGGTCTAACAGAAAACCTCCAATTTCAGTGTTTAAATACATACATTCTTGTTAACTAGAGTCTCCACCTAACTCTCTTTACATGAGAAATTGGAAAAAAAAATCCCATATCTGACTCTTCCAAAATGATAAAGCAAAGTAAATAACAAAAGTCACTGTTAACCTGGAAATCACACAGAGGAACTGTGGGCGCAAACCATCAAAACTGCATAAAAATCAGCATGAAGTACATATACTCACAGTTCAGTTTTGGTTATTATTAGAAAACAGAAGTCCGTGTAGAGAGGACAAGAATGAGCGAGTCATCACTCCCCTTCATCAACTCACACTGACCTTGAGGAGTTCATCACATCACCATCCCGGCTCACACAGCCTGAGCTACCGCTCTGCCCCATCCCAGCCAGTCTCGGCAGGCGGGTGAAAACCAGTCACCAGGGGTCTCGACTTAACCGTTCCTCTCCCAGGGGTGCTGTTTTGCGTTTCCAGCCTCAGGATTCAGACTGATTGCCTCACATCACAAATGCACACACACAGCTACTAGCCCTTATACTGCGTATGGCGCCCCCAGCCCCTGCCCCACTGCCATGCAATAGTCAGGACAATGTTTGAAAAGGCATGCATCTTAAATCAAATGTCCCGCCATAGCTGCACTCTTTTTCTTGATGTCTTTGTGTCAGGAATGAGATTCACCCCCCACCTACAGCAGCGTGGTGCAGCTGTTCCACCAACAGCCCGACCACACTCCCATGGTCTTTACTGCGAGGAAAGCCAGGAAAGAAACGTGCCACCTGTCACAGCCCTAATGTACCTTAGCCCCTGCTGTGTGGATGTCTCACTCCAACACAAAGCCAGTGTTTTTCTCTGGGCAGGCACAGGTGGTTGGAGGAGGCAAGAGTCGGGTCCCGTTGGCTCCCACAGTTCAAATCATCAGGGGGGAGTCCAGGAGAGGACACACTCAGTCTGACCAAAAGGCACATACAGTATAATGATGTATGTACTGTGGTAAATACACTGAATTATGACTCAAATTCTATAATAAAGAGACATAAGTGTACTAATAATGTTTAATAGGTAATCCCTGATAGCCAATCAAGCTTCTTCCCTTTAAAGTCTAATCTAATCTGTCCTGAAGGGAAGAACAGGATTTTTTCCCTATAGCCAAATACACTGATTTAATTATTCCGCACAGACTTGCCTGGGTACGCAATGCACCAATAAATCTGTTTCAACGAATCTAAAACATAGATTAACTACACACTGTAGCCTGACTTAGTTTGTCATATGAAGCATGTATATTGTATTTATTGTATTCTTTTTGAAATAATAGCCTCTCTATTAAGACAGTATAAACTTTTTCAAGCCAAAGGAGTAGCATAAAGTCCAGCATAAGCATTTCATAAGAATGTCTGTACTATTACATTTCCTGGTAACTGATAACCTGGTCATGTGACAGGATATTAAATGAGCCAAACGCCACTCGTGCCGTCCTGCTCTTTGAGGTTGAGTATAACTTACATATGTATGCTTCAAAATTCACTTAAATCTATTTTTAAAATCTCAACCTAGAACCTGAAAATGATGACTGCAGTCCTGTACATGAAACACTGTGCTAAAACAACAATGCTTTGCCCTTAAATTAAGAATTACAATTAATTGTGGCTGCAGCTCAACATTCTACATAAATAAAGCACATGCTGGTTCAAATCTGAAACAAACAATACACCTACCACCAAGACGAACAATGCCTCAGAGATCTGACAGCGGTTTGTGTGAATCCCAAAAACCAACTAGCAAAACTTGCCTCAGCAACACTGATTGTGAATCCAAATCGATCACAGCCAAATGCTGTTCAGCTGGTCTGAAAATCAGTACTCACCTCACTCTGCTATGCTGCTTTGATGTCTCCAACAACACATGGAGGAGTCACTGGCTCTCCTGGGCTCTGAAGGGCTGACAGCTGTGTCTAACCAGAGGAGGGACCAGCCCCAAGTCCTGAAGGAACCTGATGACATGTGTTCCATCAAGCACTGCTTTGTTGACTGAGGAGAATCACAATATTAAGGCTAGCCAGGCAGAAAGTTTCCCAGCCCCCAAGGCATCCCAATTCCTCGGCCGGGCGTAGCTTAGTCGTTTATCTGCACCCATCTCCCCTCCTGTGTGTGTGTACACACTGCGGGGAACAGAAACAGCTCAACTGACCTGCCATGTCTAACAGTCCTGAACAACTCCACTTTACCTGTGCTTTTTGATCCTCACGGTGCTATTCACAGTATCTTTAACACACACCAAAAGTTTTAATTGAAGGTTATATTTATTTCACGAATCAGTTCTATAATTTCTTCCATCCCCGCATTTTTCTGCTAACTTAAAGACTCTAGCGTCATCGCAAAACCAGTGAACTCTATTCTTCTGCTACTATAATAAAAATGAAGAAGGATTGGAATCCAATGTAACAATAATAAAGTGATTAAGAGCATCACCGCGATGATCTGCAGACAATGCAGGTCTATCAAATTACAAACTGCCTCTAGTATACAGTGGCACCAAGATCTCAGCCTGCATTGTTATATGGATTACTTGAGCCACTCAGCAAACACCTCCAGGTGTGCATTCCACACCAGGAGGGGAAGGTGGGAGCCACTCCTCTGAATCAATAAAAGCACCCCAGCTCTTTTCTCTCCCTTGAACTCTAATAATTTCCCCTAAGCAGAAGGGAACACCACTGGTGGGTTTAAGTGCTGAGGTCCTTTTAAATGGAGAGTCAAAGGCTTACCTCCCTAAAAATGTATACCTTCACTGGGGTGGAGTGTGGTGCACAAAGCCCCGGCTCGTTTATGCAGAACCTAAGAAGAAGGGAAGTGTGATGGGTGTGCGTCTTTTGTAGTCTGAACTGTACACCCTGGTCTCTGCAGGGTCTTTAATCTTTAGAGGAAGGAGCAGAAATTAGAGGCCCTGTCTCATGTCCCTCACATTGGACTGAACTGCCAAGGGCGTGTAAGCGTTCACATAAAATGAAGTCAAGTCAAGTTTGGGAGGATTAAGGTTGAACAGTCTGAAATGATGCGTAATATTTGAAGCCTGTCTGACATCTTGGGGACTACAGACTGAGAGGAAACAAACAAATCTGCCACCTCTCTCATTGAGTCAATTATTCAATTGGACTTTTAACAAGTCACAATACCAAACACTTTGTGGATTCCGAAATGTGAGGGTTCGGTTTGTTTTCCTTGGTCTCAAATCACTGTGGTGGAACAACCTTGTCAAAATAAAGTAGACATTTTACATTGTAGTTATAATTTGTTTTTCCAGCAGCATAAGGACAAGAAACAAATCTACGTATTTAATTTGCAATAAAGAAATAAATTAAGTCTTCTTTACAAACAGGCAGACAGACACAGTTTTTCACAAAACTGTCCAAGCTGAACGTTCAGCTTGTTAATTGTTTTCAGGCAGGGAAAAAAGATCAAGGCACAAACCCGTCCTCATTTCAGTAAACCTACAGACGTAGACACAGAGATAGCCATCACAGGACTCATTATAGACCATAGTCAATATCTCTGTACCTGATTGTTGTACAAAAAAAGCATATCTGGAGGACAGAGAGAGAGAGAGAGAGGGGGTGAGAGCGAGACAAGAGTTTGGGGGCGATAGGGAGGGCGAGGTGTTTCCTGTTTCCATAGCTCTAGTATACCAATCTCTCGAGATAGGGCCTATCAGGAGAAGAGGAATTGAGAACTCCTCAATGACAAAATGCAAGGATTTCTATACTCTCTACATGTATCTGTGTATCTGTCTCCGGGTCGTGGAAGAGGTATTCAGAATTTAGTAGTAATATCACAATGTAAGTACTCCAGACACACACACACACACACACATATAGATTATAAGTTGACCCATTGTTTATGTGTATTTATGGGTAAGTAGCCTTTTTACTTTACATATTTACATAATATTGAGCAATTTGGTGACAAACAGCTTCTCTAGAATTATGTCCTAAAATGCATATATATTTTCATGTTAGCAGTCAACCAGTTTCCACTGGTTGACATCCACTTTCACATATCTGATTAAGACAGGCAATCACACAAATGAGCATAACTTCATGGTGAGAAGAAGAATCTAGGCTATGCAAAAAATTCAAAACACAAAACTTTAAGTGTACAATCAATCTGTGAAAGTGCATATCGTAATTTCACTATTTAAAACTTTCCAACGCATATTTACATGGGGAAATTATTTACTTTAAGGGAAACATGTTGGTCTCTCCTTTCTTTCAGGAAGTCACAGGACTGATGGATGTTGCAAGCGCTGCTTTTCCTCATTTAAACAACATCCTCAAAACAAACAGAAAGGTTCTAAACATTTACACTGATGTGTTATTTGCATCCCAGCTATTTGGCGTATTTGTCTCCTTTTTGCAATTGAGGCGACTGTTGTTTTGCTAAAATTAAACACTTTCGCTCTGTTTGTGAGATTGTTGTCAGACTCCCGTAATTCCCTTCCTGTTTGGAGATGCAGTGGGAATAGACTCCTGAAATGATGTGGCTTTTGAAAGATGCTGAGTGTTGTGTGCTTAAAATGTTTACTTAACTCCCAGAGACAGTTCATCAACATTTTATCAGTTAAAACAGTTACAGTAAACTTGATTAAAAATATGGCTTCCACTCATTAATCTATAACTGTGTTAACTGCACCCTGAACAGCACACTGCCCTCCTCTATTGGCCAACACAAAACATTTAAGAACCTAACTTCCCTGCAGGATACAACATAACTAACACGTGCACAATAACTGGAGACTGGTGAGACTTTCTGTCTCTTGTATTTCACAGTGAATTAGGAAGCTTATAAATACCAGTCAACAACAATAGCAGGTAAGTTCCAATAAACCTTCTGTCCCTGGAAACAGAATCGAAATAAGTAAGAATATTAATAATCAGTTTGACAGCCCTGGTTTGTAATCAGCCTTTTTAGTTCATCTATTAGTATGCAGAAAGGCAGGAACAAGCTGAGCAGAGGTGGGGGTTGTGAGACAGAAAGATGGAGAGAAGAAGCCTGAGGGAGAAAAGAACCATCTGGCGGCCTTCATCCAGCAGCTCACATTGCCTGGCAACCTCAACACTAGACAGAGTGTGTACAGTGGTCTACTTGGGACTGCTTCTGCTTACTCACCAATAGGAGTAATGGCTTGCAAACAGTGTAAAACCACCACAGCCAGTTACAGATTTCCAACACTTTAAACTGTACGACAGACATTTGAGCTTTCAAGCACAGGGAAAGAACCACTCAGAGGAGCTTGTCAGAACTAGTTAGGTTTTTAATAAACTACACTGGCTGGCACTGCACTACTACCTGAAAACTAGTATCACCTCAATATAAACAGACTTTTAAAATTGTTTATGCGTTTTATTGGTACGCTACAAGCATGATAATGTATGCTTGATAACCGAACCTGTCTCGTCAATGACATTTGATTTTGGCGTTGAGTCAGCAGTTAACAACCTGAACTCCACGTGTTTTCAGATGGAAAGGGTGTTAAAAACAACATCATCTAGAAACAGCACTAATTGGTAGATTAATGTTAATTTAACTATTTCAAATATTGTAGTTACAATGAATATCTTGACAGCAAAGTTAATTGACAAAAGTGGCGGTTGGTTAATAATGAAAATCATCTGATGCAAGGAGAGCTACAGAGACAGGGAAGAACATCAGGATGCAGCAATACATCTGGGCATCCTAAAGTTCATATAGACATTATCGTCCCAGAGGAGATTTATTTCCACAGTCAGGGCGTGTTCCGCATAGCAACATACAGACAGACACCTCGCTGACACGCGGAAAAAGACTGTGTGTCATCCTCACACAGATCTGGAAGTACCATTAGCAACTTGATTTTTAAAAAACTAAGTTCTCTGTTTTCTGTCACCTCTTCTCCTCACATTCACCAGTGGGTTGGTGTGGTCACGCCTGTATCTGTCCAACAACATGTGGTTTTCCTTGCGTCAGAGAACTCTCGTCCAACAATGAACCAGACTCAAATTAGAGCAGAGACAACAAGTCGTCCTCCTTTGTGTCAGACTGAAGTCAGAATTAGTGAACCATTTTCCCTCAGATTCAAGTCTTGCTCAGCTTAGGAGCAATCAAGTGGAAATTGAGAATGAGGGGTTTGTGGGGTGGTCAGGGTTGGGGTGCAGGGGTAGAATGGAGCAATTGTTCAGATAAAGGCCCTCATGTTGAGCCAGCACAGTGTTCCTCTGGGAGGGTGAGTATGCTGGGATTTTACAGTAGCATTTCACTCCATTACTTTTTAGCACACTGTGCTGGTGAAAACCTGCAGGCTGCTGCAGAAATAGCGCCAAAGACAGGCCCAGGCGATCCTTATCAGTATTTTAAAAATATATATTTTAACCCAAATGTTCACGTAGACTTCTCTAGTTCACATTTACATGGAGGAACATTCAAATACCAGAGGGGTCCATCTCATATTTGTAGAATTTAATACTTCTCAAAAATGCTGTCTGCTTCACCCATGGACACCCAACAATATCAATATTCAAGTGAGATTCCTCCGTTGCCCCACGCCTACACAAGCAGACGGGCTCCCACTGACCTATTATGTTACTAAACTTTCTCATGCATGTCTTGAATGAAAGCCAGCGTATCGATGGTCTGAGGGATAATCACGTTTTCCTGAGACAGGCTTAGCTGCACACTAAATAAGCCGCACAGAAAAAAGGTTGGTCGAACAAAACTGTTGTATATACTGGGAAAAGAAGCTGAGTTCACAAAACTTCCTGAAAGCTTCGAGAAAGCAGAAATGTAATAAGGGTGAAAGCAAAACCATTAACTTTGTTCAATGCTGAAACAGCGAAAAGGTGTATTAAGGAGAGGTAAAGGAAGTACTTTTTCAGTGCTTCATGCACTTATTTTAACAACCTGCGAGGTCCACTACCTCTGTCTTTTGTCCTTCAACAGTGCCCTTGGCACATTTCAGAAGATACTTTGTCTCCAGAAACCGTCTCTCTCTCCACCGCTCCGGCACCAAAGTTTCCACTTTGTTACAGATCGGTGAAGCCTCCATGTCAGAACTTAATCTGCAACTTTTTCTGCATATGAAGCAACAATATACCAAAAATGTCAGCTGTTTTACAGCCAGAGTCTACCTTTTACTCACTTTGGGTGGGGGTGGTAGTTGACAGTGTATGGTCTGGGATTCTCCAGGGCGCACAAAGTGGATATTTGCATTAGACCGACCCCTCCCTCGCCTTTCATAGCTGCCATTGTTTGTCTCGAAGTCGGGGCTCCGGATTCAGTCCTTCCCTAAGTCCTGACGACCGGAGCAGGGAATGCTGCTTTCTCTGAGCTGAGCTGGCAATAAACAAAAAGCGCGTTGATGCGGAAGCGCCACGAAACTATTATACCAACAGTTTTATTTATTTATAACGCGTTCAATAAACTGGCCGTTTAAAACGTAACACAATTTCTTACATTTCCCTGAAGTTGCGTTCTCTTCAGTTCCATAAATGACAATTGGATCTACGTAGTGCATCCGGTCACGTGGAAACAGGCACGTTCAACAAAGTGACAGGCACGTGTTGATCTTCATGGTAATGGAAATGCCTAAATTAGCTGGTGCGGTGCCAAATACCCAGAGAGCAAACTAAAATCATTTTATAGTAAAGGATATTTGAACTATTTTCCTATGTATCTGAACAGATTAAAACAGAGTGTTTTCTTTCTTGTTGCAGCTGATAGGTGTATTTTTATGGCGTGTTTACAAACCTTTACCAACACCTTTATTCATGTACCATGTAGGCATGGCAGAGTATGTATGCTTTTTTTCTAAGTATTTGCCATGTTTATATTTACTTAATAGTTTCAACAGATGAGAACACACGTTTCCCATTTTTATTTATTCATATCTTGTGTGGGGCAGTTCCATACATTGCTTTGCAGCATCCTCTCAGTATCTCTGCACTTGCAACTAATGCTAATATTTGTACTACTAGCCACTATAGATGATAGATATTTGTTGCCACCTAGTGGCTGACTCAGGTCATCATTTACAAACTGGTGACCAGCTTCGCCCAGCCACACATTCATGGTGGTACAATTCATGTGCAGCCTTTTTTTCAGGAAAGCGCTTTGGGTGCTGAATAATGAAATAACTGAATTCCTATTAGAGTCCTTTGTAAGTCTAGTTTTCCCATTACACGTGTGCTGACGGTGCATGCAACTCAGTAGATTTGTCTTAAATCAAATTACCCCAAACTAATTGACACACAAGGGCCAGATGCTGCCTGCAAAATTACAGCAGTTGTAGCTACCTGTGGAATACAGGCTATTCCCTAGGCTTCCTATTACATGGAAAACAGAACCACCAGAGGTTATTAGCCTATACAGTGTGAAACCTTTGAGGAAATTCAACACAGCCACATATTATTAAAGTTCTCTTCCGATCCTTTGAGTTTGTGTTATGATCTTTTTACTTTTGACTAATCAGTTTCACACTTGTCCAAGACAGTGAGGAAGTGCAAATAGAAGAGACATGAGACAGTTCTGCTTTCAAAAATAAGGACTTTCTGTTATAGTCACCATCCTGTAACTATAAAACAACAAATGTAGTCGCGTAGAACTGTTGAAAGTTGTTGCTGTTCCCACAGAATATCCATCAAATGTAGCTGTCAGTGTGGAGCTTTTAATTTGCAGATGATGAAAAATTATCATCCCCTCTTCATGAGTTCTTATCTTCTACTCCCATCTTACCCATCCATCTATTTGTTTCTATTTCTATCCACACAGTGGCAGCAGATGCCCACCCTCCTCAAGTGTGAAATAAACAAAACTGTAGTAGCAATAATATAAATGAACTATAACGCTTTATTAAAATATATAAAAAGACAAAATACATATATACATAATTATATCCATGACGAATAACTGCATATACAATTCATAATTATACAATAAATGTGTTTACATATATAATTTTTATACATATAGCAAGATATTTTTTGCATTAAAACTGGCAGTGGTGATTTATACTCCCTCCCAAACGAAACCCTCTCAGTCCACATCAGGCCTCCCAGAGGAGAAGCCTCTGTGAAAAGCTTCGAGAGCAGCAGCACCTTTTACACCTGAGATCCATGTTTGGAAAGGTCTCACAGAACAACACACCTACACTGATATATAGCTTCTTGGGACTTAAACCAACATCAAGAGGAGAAAGAATGTTGGTCGAGAGTCCTTTGATCTATTTCTTTCTGGTATCTGTAACCTTACTGAAAACAGGCAATGATGCTTGTGGTCCCAACAGAAAATCGACAAAACTTCAAAGCTGTACCACACATCTTGTTGGGCCCCAATACATGATAACTTCAGAAAAACACATCCTTCTACCAGCCCAATGTCATCACACTACACCATTCCTCAGTACATCTAATCTCAGGATATATCTGTATAGCTTGCAAGACGAGAATGGAGAAGATCCTGGACAGAGCATGAGACACTCCCGTGGAACGACGTTAAGTCCTTCAGACTGGTGTGGTTGGTTGTGGTTGGTCCATTACAGTTCCAGTCGTAGCACACTGAGGGCGGTCATGTCTGGTGGTAATGGTGGTAGTGGTGGTGGTGGTGGTGTTCGTGGTGATGGTGGTGCTCGTGGCGTTGGACCACAGGAACCACAAACCCCGGGCTCCCGGGAGAGCCAGATGCCTGCTCTCTCTCCAGGTTCGGCAGTACAGAGGGCACAGGGTGTTGCTGCTGGGGTGTGGGCCTGAGGGGACAGCGGGGTTTTGGATGGGGACAGGGCTTCTCTGGCTTTGGCCCTCAGGCGTTTGCTGTGACTGTATTGCAGAGGGTGCTGGTGGTGGCCAGACGGTTGGAAGCAGTATGATGTGGTACACATCCTGACCTCCGTGGACTGCTGCGCTGCCACCATGCAGCATAGTTTGCAGAGGGGGGTGGTAGCCGTGACATTTAGTGGATTTGCCACCTCCACCGCCCCCATTATTCCCTCCGCTTCCCTTGTAGTTTCCTTTGGGCGATTTGAGGAACTGCGTGCCCTTGCTTCGGGACTCTGCGGGGTTGTAGCTGTCACCAATGATCTGTGAGCGGCGCTGGTGAATGACTTGGGTTTCTGGTTCCTGAGAGCGAGAGCGGCTTTGGCTCTGGCTCTGGGAGCTTCGACCATGAGGTTCCTGGGGAGGGAAGGCAGCGGTGGTTCCTGAAGGACAGGGCAGAGACAGCAGGTCAGTGGTTTGTATATTCAAAACTTTACTTAAAATTACTGTTGTTTCTCCTTTCAGCTTGCCAATGTACATCCTGTAAATTCACAACAACAAACTAGGCTATAAAACATAATGAAGACACTTACCTTCAAATCTGGAGGTGTAGTTCTCTATACCAGCCAGGTCCAGGTAGTGATTCCTCCTTTCTGTGTTCTCATCCACACAGTAATGCTGACCCTCAGCAGCTGGCGCCTCATTGCTCTGCCCTCTGCTGCTAAAAATGAATAAAACAATGAGTGGCCAAATCAGAATTCTGAGAATACTTTCAATAGTTTACACATTTAATCTGCAGGAATACAACACACAAAGGCAGCCTCTACACAAAATATCCTTGGTGGATGCAGACCTGATGTAGGATGACAGTCGTTTATCAGCTGAGCGCCCCTCCTCCTGGTGACAGCGATCTGAAGAGAGAAAGCACAAGAGCTTAGTCAGCACTAAGCTTTTTAGCAACATTCACACTGGGTTGTTTTTTTAAACATTCAATCCGCTTGAACCATAATTGTTTGCTAGATTTGCTGTTTAAAATGATCAGCTAGGCCTTCAAGGACGTTGTCATTTTCTGGCAAGTCTAAAAGTACTGTGTACACAGGCCATGAACCAGGCACTGTAAAACACAGACAGTGAAGGAAATTTATTTGAATATCTAAAGATTCACTGAAAAAGATATGAAAATACTGGCCACATTTGTTGATTGTCAAACGCACTGCAAAAACATCACAGCAGGTGACTGCTTGCTAAACACCAATGACATCACTAATATAAAAAGAATCCACAGATTGACCCCCAAATCTATTAGACTCTTCTCACAGCATATTGGGCTTATAAATCATGTCTGTTTTTATTTTCCCTTACCTGCCCCTGTTTCTCTTCTGTGGCACTTTGGCTCTGGAGTGACGGTCAGTTTGACACGCAGAGTCTTGCTCTTGTTGTGGCAGGAGTGATTCACAGAGGCATCCACCACATCATAGATGGTGTGCATCAGACTGGACATGTCCTATAGTGGCGGGAAGAACACAGTTTCTACTGTTGGCCCAAAGACAGATGACATTTGAAAGGGACAGGCTATCTATGTTAGCAGTAGTACTCTATGGCATATTCTACACCAAGGATACACTAATGACAGCCAAATCAAACATACCTCCTTTGTAACTTTCCCACTGTTGTCAAAGTCATAAAGGGTAAAGATCCACTCCTGACGGTTGTCGTCCTCCACAGATACATCACACTCCAAGTCCTGTGGATACAAACTTGTGTACTGAAAATCTATAATATACTTGAGACACCAAAACAATACAAAGGTGACTATGTGCTATTTTGCCACCATTGAGCTGCTCAGTGTTGGCTACACTTGTACAGTTCATATTTCAAAGACCAAACACAGCAGTATTTGTAACAACAGGGGGCAGCAAAGTACATCACATATACTCATCACAGCCATTGTCCACAGTGTGATTCATTAAAATTTTTCAAGAGGGAATAAGTGTTGTTTTTCTTAATTTTGCATGAGAAACCACTGCTAATGGGGAATTCATGACACCAGCCCCCCTGATCTAAATTCACATCAAATGCTGAAGGAGAATTATCTGCAGGTAAAATTAAAGGCTGCCTTACAAAGTAAAAACAACAGAAAAAGTCTGTCTGAGGAAAGGCAGGGAGCTTAGAGAAATCACATTTTTGTATGAATTCATGCACTCTGAGAGTTTTATGGCAGAGCAGTGGGCCAGCTAAATTTCCATTTCATTCATCACTTTTCAACAAAATCCATTCAGCTGCTTTCACCTTGTGTGGGGGGAGCAGAGAGAAAAGAGTTTAAGTGGGAAGCCCTTCCACTATGACCTTGTCTTTCTACCTTCTTCCAGGAAAATTAAGCGTAACCACTACTCTCAGTTACAACTTTTTGGCACTAACTACGATTCAGATGTATCTAGTAACATAGCCATAATTGGACAAATAAACATCTGGAATATAGGCCCTGCTGCAGGCATGGTGGAGAGCTGACGCTGTGTGAAAGGCAGAGTGCATTTACAAGGGAGGAGACCCCAGGGAGAGAAACAGTGTTTTATAGTTCTGTAATATCTCCTCAGCTCACATAACCAGCAATGATCACCAAAGGGCAGATCTAAGAACTTCTTTAAAACATGAAAGTCTAAACATTACAATCTATTTATTCTATTTATTGGTCCCCTAAATTCAATCAGGATATGGTCTGGAGCAGTTTCAACATACAGACACATGTTCTGTGCACAGGGTGAGGGCATACAGTGGTTACCCACCATGCATTTATTTTCTAACCTATGTTTAAATAACTTTCACTCGCTGAAGCACAAACCAGTTTCAACACTCTTGGCTCTCAGTGCGTGGCTTCGGAGAGGCCTTTTCCTGACCTGAAAAATCCTGTCATGTGAAGCAACACTCGTTCGCTGTTGCAAGTACTGATTTAATTTATTGTCTCTTGTTACACACAGCTTGTACTTCTTCCAGTGCTGAGGACCATGTCCAGATCCTCAGTCCATTGCAGACCTAACACAGATAGATAGGCACTAATGTTCCCCTTAATAATTATTGTCCCAGTCCAACTGAGCAGTAATTTTTTTGGGCTAAGAATCCTAACGTTGGCTCAATACACAGATTTCTTGCAGAACAGGCCTGGGCTGGCAACTGAACTCTGGACCCTCTTGCTATAAGTTACGCTGCCTCTCTGCTGCACACAGCTCATGCAATACACTTGTGAACTGTAGTGCAATAGAAAACTCAAATCACATTACAGAATAGCAGCATTGCCAGGTCATATAACCGCTTACATTCAGACTGATGCGTTTCTTCCCGGCGGCCTTGTTGGCATCTCTAAGTATCTCTCGCTCCCCGTCCTCTGAGTGCAGGTACTGCAGGTAGCTCTCGCAGCCCTCAGCCTTCTCAGGAGGAAGAACCACTGTCAGCACAAGAGCGACACATTTAATGTGGATTTTTCATCCAGAAGTTAGGGAACAGTTTGTGCGGTTCAGTGGCTACGCTTCCAGAGAAAAACCAAAACCATAAATTTGACTTAGATCTTGATTGTTCCTTTGCTTATATATGTGGTATCCCAACATGACAGCCCATTCATTTCAAAGAAAACATCTCAGCAAATGCACATAGCTCTACTCTTGTGTCCATAACACATGAGCATTGATGTCTCTCCTTGGCTCGCCCACTAAAGGAAACCAAAGCTATATCCTGGTATTAGACTTTGTGGCTTTTTAATAGCTCAAACTATAATTACAGATGCTATTACAGAGAATGTTCCTTATACTCATTACTTTTTGCACAATAAACACTAAATCAAAGACTATAATCTTGTGATAACATAACTTATGCATCGATCAGATGACAAATCATCAGCGTTTTTTCTTCAATCATCGTGCAAAATTGCACATAAGCATTTTCAAACAATGAATCCATGCTGTGATATTATTCAGATCTACATACTGGCTGTGTTATTTATGGAATCATTCATACTAATTGCTCATACATACTTATCTACCACACAACGTTAGATCTATTTTCTGCAGCATAAAATATTCAAAGACAGTTTATCAATGAGTGAAAAGACATCTTTCTGCACCTACCCTCTAGGGGACAGTGTTGATCTGTGAATTGTCCTTCCTTCGGCTCACCATTTGGAAACTCCTGGGACAAGGGAAGATATTAAAGACAGAGAGAGAGAGAGAGAGAGAGAGAGAGAGAGAGAGAGAGAGAGAGAGGAGAGGAGGAGGAGGGGGTCAGAGATGTAAGTGAATCTACAGTTCAGACCACAGACACAGAGAAAACAAACAGTTCCAGCTAAAGCATTTCCTACTCAGATGAGAGGGAGAGGGCTGGAGGCTCCAGTGCGGCCAAACACTTTGAACATCTGCACGCTTATTGTGTTTCACTGTCTGGGACACAGCGAGTGCGGGCCACAGCCAAGCTTTCAAGATTCCTCCAAGCCCTTCAAATGGACCCCTCCATCCATCAAAAAACCCCATAATGCACTTCATCATCTGAGCTCTCTCTCTTTCTCTCTCTCTTTCCCTCTCTCTTAGCCAACCTGTTTATTCTCATCCTGCTTGACATGGAACCCACTGAGAAGTGTTTGATGGAGGAAGCCCAGAGTTGTGGGGGGGGCGGGGTGCTTGGAGTTTTGTTGTACTTCTCATTGAAAACTTGACTCTGAGAAGTTTGGTTTATGTAAAACAAACCTCACAATGAGCTCTCAGCAACGTGCGTGTATTTATTTTGAATGGAGAATAATTGCCAGATGGAAATTTCCATGCAGATAGGATGGGACTGATTAATACACAATTCCATAGCCATAAAACAAAAGTGGGACAAAGGGGTGGAAGGGAAAAAGGCTGCTGTCATATGTGAATAATCTATATCCTGCATAAAACAGAACCACAGTGTATTCATAACCATCTCACATATGTGCTAATGCAGAGGCACACTGGGGCAAAGGCAACAGGGTCTCCATGTGCGCGCGCGCACATACACACACACACACACACACACAGCCACGGCCATTCTTTAATTACAACTGGATTGTGGAAACAATGAAAATTAAGTGCAGCACAGGCCCTAAACCACAAGTATTTAAACAACAAATGATTCATCTTATTTACGTCATTCTCAGTCCTCTAAGCTGCTCCACACACACTTTGAAATAAAATCTCACTAGATTGAATCAAGAAAGCCCACTGAAACGAGACAAATAAAAAACAGATAGATGCTAGAAAACAAAAGAACTCCATGTACCTTCAACAGCACCGAGGCTCAAGCAAGAGTCTGAACATCTGCATGCGTTTAGGTGAATGAGCCCTCCTCAAACCCCCCACCCACCCACCCACCCACCCTTCCTTCCCCTTCCCCTCTTTCTCAGAGTAATGACAGCGCCAGGGCCTGTGGTTCTATTTAACAATCTCATAGCCCGTGATTATTCCACACTTCAGAGGATGATACCTCCAAGCCTGTAATCTGGTCCTGACCTTCACCGCTGGGGGAGGGGTGTTGAGTCTCAGGGTCAAGGCTCGGACACCCCTCTCCTGCAAATTGGCCACCGGAGACACCAAGAGAGAGCATGGCAAAAGAATGGGAGTCGAGAGGAGGGGAGGGAAACAGGAGAGGGGCAGGAAGCAAGCGGGAGGAATAAAGAGGAGAGAAAGGAGCAGAGGAAAGAGGACACAAAGGGAGAAAGGAGGGAAGGAAACATAAGAGGAACAAAGATGGGAGAGGAGAAATGCAGATAAGAGTAGGGGCAGATGAGGATGAGGTTTGTTTGAAAGGAGATAGGGCCTATCTATTGCTTACTCCAGTTCCTGTGAGCTCAGAGAGAGAGTTGGAGGTGTTTTGTTTTTTTTAACAGACTCTAGAAGGCTTCTGGAAGAGGTGGGGACAACTGGTACCACTCCCTGGGCCCCAAACAAGCAGCATTCTTTAATCACCAAACACACACACACTCAAAACGAGATGAGCGCATGTGCGTCCCTATACACATCCATCTACCGTGGTTTCTGCAGCCAAGTTGTTGTTTCCTTTCCGGGCTGGATGCTTTTATCTCCCCTCTTTTGTACCGCAGTCCCTTAATGAAGGGCAGTGTGTAAGGAGGAGGGAGTTCACACAGACGCACTGTTCTGCAGCTCAGAGGAACATCAAAGACAACCATTGATTCTTCTCATCCTCGTTCCCATGAGGGAGCAGAGCAAGGTATAAGCACCTCTAAATGAAAGACAGGATTCGGCGTTAAATGTAATGAAACGAATCAATCAACCAACTGCCAAAAGTGAATCTTGCCTCTAATTAAAATTCAGATATCAGGAGACGTCTTGCTGAGTGCACAAGGAGAGGACCAGCAGGGCTTGTGTTGAACACATGGCTCTCTCCCCCACCCCACCTCCATGCTCATTACATCCATTGGGGGAGCTAATGAGAGAGCAGGCTGGGTCTGACCGCAGTCTGCAGTTTAACGTCTAAACACATGGCATCTCCATCCCCATCGCCCACGGTGTCGGGGCTCAAATCTGCCCACCACATGTGTAATTAACTGCATTCTGGCATCTAGCAGCTCTCATTCTTTCACTATCAGATCACAAAACTGCTCTGTAGGCAATGCAAACGTGTTATCATTTTGGAGCAAAGTGTTCCCACTGTTTTCCCACCAGTACACGTACACCTGAAACCCACCATGATATATATGCACGTCTATGCAGCACGTGATATTAGGTATGGGGAAGACAGATGAAACGCTGCATGTGCGGGACAGACAGCTTCAGCCAGAGTGACAGGGAAATGATAAGGTATTAGATCTCCCTTGTCTTAAAAACAGCGCATTGGAAATATGCACTGACAGCGTTCCATGTAAACAGGTTCTGTCTCCAAGATGCCTCGACATGAGAGACAGACAGAGAGGTGTGTGATGTTTGTTCCTGTTTAATGCAGCGGTTCTGCCAAGCTTCCCTAAAGCCTCAGCCTACTGCCAGACTTTTATGTGGGATAGGGTAACCAGGAGAAGCTTTCATAGCTCCCTACCAGGTGACATCAGACATCCCCCAGCAGTCTCTCTCTCTCTCTCTCTCTCTGCCTGCCTACCACCCATCCTCCCACTGGAAAACACTGCACATCTTTGTTCTCACATCCCCCCCCTCTAGCTCAGCCCCTAAATATAAGTATACACACTTCTTTTAGTCCATTCTTCAAACCATACGAAGCACAACTGATTTTGAAAATGGCATCTTCAAAAACAAGGCAGGCTAGCATGAAGATTGTTTACACAGTTCCACTGGCCTCGGGGTATGAAATATGGCAACTTGATCAGATGTGCGGATCCAAGTGCAAACATATACTGGAAGAAGTACAAAAACAGGATACTGTCTGGAAGCTTCCTCATATAATTTCAAAGCTATGTGGTTCTCTGGAGCACTTCAGATGGCTTAGTTTCATATAAAGTTGTAATTAGCATAAAAATAACTTAGCTGGCTATATACAGTACATTTAATTCTGATTCTGTCTCCTTTTTTTCTTTTTTTTTTCAAAAATGAGGCTTCTTTGCATTGTACTGTGCAGTTTCTTGTCCAATCCAGGCCAACAATCTCAGTTATTTCCTTAATTTGATGCAGAGAGTGCCTTGGGAGGCAAATACTGTGTGGCTAATGGTGGGAGTTCTGTACAGTTTCTAGAAACACAAAGTCACCTGCAACTGACACTTAAGAGGGCGCCACAGGAAAGCCTTGATGACCGCCAGCCAACCAGCATTCCTGCTCCATTAATTGGGGATAATTGTGGGGTTCCCCAATGATGAAAATGAGGATTGAATAGTATCAATATAAGAAGAGGAACACCAGTTCATAAACAAACTGCATACTCTTCACCACAGACTGAAACTGGAGAGGGAGTGGGGCCATTGAGAAATAAAAGCCCTCCATTCCAAAAGAAACCAACCTGGCCTTGACTCAAAACCAGATGTGAGTGGTTATACTAAAGAGAGGCAGAGTAAAAGAGAGAGGGAGACGAGGGGTGGGGAGAGGGGGGAAGGGGCTGGGGGCTGAAAATATGGGGAGCTAAAGAGAGAGGGCCGGTTGCACAACTTTTGTCTCCTCTCTTGCAAGACAGTAAAAGAACAATGTGTTGGTCTCTTGACGGCTGAGCAGAAAGCCCCCTCTCCTTTTGGTTCAACTGGCCTCGGCTTTCATTCCAAGTCAGGGTAATTATGGTGCTCAGAGTCAACAGAGCACACTGGCTTCAGCTAGCAGTGAGTAGCAATATTAAAACAAACAGTACTGCACATACTGCTGGATCTGAGCTAGCCTGCCTAATAATGTTCACTTTAATCACAATATAAACACAACCTGAAAGCATGTTCTTTATAATTCAGCTTATGACCATGCGCTGTTGTCATGACCGAGCCAAGGACCCTCAGTGAGGGTTTGGAGAGTTTTCAAGTTTAGCCACAAAAATCATAACCTTGCCTTTTCGATACTTGTCATTACTGGGCAGCTAAAATTTGCCTTTGTCCACTAATTAGGGGTCTTCTATCTATGTATCAGTGTGCCATGACATGTCTTTCTATGAATGGAAATGAGAGCAGAGCAAAATGCCTTCCTGTTATCTGGACTGGTCCCATGGGGCCAAGATGGCCCAGATATGGCCCTTTCAGGGTAGTGGGACTCTCTCTGAGGTCAAACAGGAGGTAAAAAACTCTCCCTTGGCAGGACATGAATCACCAGGGCGAAGCCTCTACGGTCCTAGTATAACAACAGCTGTGAGGAGAGATGAGCATGCTTGCCTGTCTATGTAAGAGCAGCACGTAAAACCACTGAAAGTCAGCCGCTCCCCTTCAATCAGGAGAGACTATCTCCTAAACTCTGCATGCCCCTCCTCACCCCTCCTCACCCTATCACTGCTCTTTCTTTCACTTTGATTATGACCTGCTGGATGGCATAAACAAAGATTAGCATCACTGGCTGACCACCCTGCATCTGTCACCGGTGCTGTAATCAGCTTGCCTTCATTAAAGTGGGCTTTGATAGGAGTGCCCTCCTCTCAGCTGTCACACAGGCAGCTACTGTAGGGACTTGGAAACCATGTGCTTCATACCAGTGACTGGAATCGCACTCGTGAATATGGGATAGGCAAATGTATTAAATTATAGACATAGTAGATCATAACACAGTTAATACATGTGATCAGTTACTGGAAAGAGATAAACAGTGGCTGTCATGGTTCACTATATCTGAAACACAAACAACTGGAGTAAGGTTTAAAATTTAGTGCCACACACATTATGACAGCACCACAGAGAGCATGTTGCTTTAATTCAGAGGTAACGGGGCTTGGTGGTGTAATGTAATAGTCTCTCCGTGAACTTTTATATGACCAGTGCCATGTGTTATGCGCGCTCAAACATTTAATGATCGACCCGAACAAAAGTACAGTAAAACTGGTTCTTTTAACAGTCAAAAATGACACCGTCTTTTCATTTTATTTTGTTTGGGGATCTTAGCAAGTTAAAACCTGAGACATGTTTTGGCTTTAAAGGAGTGTTTTCAAAGAATGAAATGTCCAACAAGTCAGGTCTGACAACAGTGAGCTCATGTTAAGGCATACTAAGTATTAAGAGCTAAAACTAATTTTACTTACTATGTTATATAAAGGCAAATTAACTCAGTCTATCGATTACTTTTTCAATCAACTGACTAATAAGCCCATGAGCTGACGGAAAATAGAGAAAATATTTGCCACAATTTCCCTGATCCCAAGGCAACGTCCAGGATCAACAGGGAAAAGCAGTAAATCCTCACATTTGAGAAGCTGGAACAAAAGCAAAAGTTTGGTGGTTTTACTTGATAAATGATAAATCAGTTATATAGATTACCAAAATTTTCTTTCAATCAGCTAATCAACTTTTCAAATAATCTTTTCAGCACCAAAATAACCTCTACTCTAGTACCAGACGCCAAAAGAAAAAAAAAGATGTACCCAGATACTAGATAGGAGACACACGGAATATATTTTGAGCACACACGCACACCCTGACAAACAAAAAAGAGGCGAGTGCACAAGGCGACGGCATATCAAAGCCAGTGTGGGACAGGCGGTTAGACTCAAACAGGATGTTCCTCTGTTTCTGGCCTCCATGTGAAATTCTGTAAGCTCCCGCGCAGGCCCCTGGCTCTTAAGCCTGGCCAATGGGGAGCACGCCCAGGCTGATAAAGCTGAGGGGATTTGTTCCACATTCCACAGGCCCTTTAAACAACACAGCAGATCTCAAAACGCCAGGTTGTGGGTGAGGTGACCGCAACGTCAATCCCATTACGGTCCAAAGCAACGCCATCTCTCACGCAGTCGCTACTTCTCTCCACAAGTGTCCACCTGAGCGGTATCTGAAACTGATCGGCTGCAATTATCTCACGTGGTTTTGTGTAAATAAACTCTTCGGAATGGTTGTCTGTCTGTTACAGTCACCCTCTCCACCCCGTCTGGTCTTGCTGGGTGAAAACAATTCAACACAGTCACTCTCACCTATAAGGGCACTTTTTGCGTACTGTAGTTAGTGTCAGGTTTCCGGCTGTCTTGTCTAGTATTGAGATGTCAGTTATAATTGCTCTCACCTGCGAGATAACCACCAACACCACTGTTTTCACTGCTTGTATTGTTAAGCTGCAAGGGATTTGAGTCATGGCTTTGAAAACCCAGACTGTCAGTTCATAGGGGCGAGGCTCTGTGGTTGGAGGCTGGAGGAGCTACAGGCGTTACAGTGCTCCTGTGGGTGACTGAGAAATGTAAACAAACCATGTTGGGGAAGGACAGCTGCGCACCAGTGTGGAGGAGCAGCAACATCGCCCAAGGTTTTTACATGTAGAGTGGTTCCCAACCATGTGTGTTTGATGTACCCCCACGGCACTGTCAGATGAGCTCAAGTACCCCCTCATGAACACTACCTGTCATGTTCTAAACACGTTCTTGTAGGTGGATTATAAAGTGAATGTTTTGACAACATTTTTTCCTTACAATTGAATTGTCAGTGTGTAGGCTGCCTAGGTCAAGTTTGTATTTGCACTGTTAGTGACAGACGCAGACAATTTATCCATTACTTTTAACTATTTAAACTGTTTATTCATCACTTTTAGCTAACTTTTTCATTACTTCTAACTATTTCAACCTTTACTATCTGCAGTTATTTAACTGTGGCCACTGTTCATCCTTTTATTTTCACAGCTTCAACACAGTAGCTGTTTCAGTCTTTTATCCATTATATGTAACGTGTTAGCAACCTTTTCCAACTTCTCTGATTGCTCGCTAACTAGTTTTCACCCACTCTCAACTGCAACACATGGAGACCGGCTCGGGTTGGTGGTGGGCAGCTTAAACATAAATTTGCTAAAAACATGAACCATGTCAATTTGTAATCATAGTTGGCTGTTTACTTTCCTCCTTCATAAGGATATGTTTTAATCAAATTATAATTTCTAATTGTTACATTAGTTAGTTGAGTTTATCTGAGTTAGTTCATCATACCCCCCCATCATACAGTACTTGAGTGATGCTGTCTGTCTAATCCACAATGATTTTTTTTTTGGCTGCTCACTTAAGGCTCTGAGGCTCTTCTGCTGTCAGTGGATGAGCTGCCCGCTGGTTTCCTGAACATGTTTTCCTGCAGGATAGGAACAGGTTCAGGGTCAAAACCAAAGCTCTACAGTCCACTGGTTACTGCTCCCTATGGGTAACTTGTACAGAGAAGTACAGATCCATATGACTGACCATGATAAGAGGAGCTTATGCAGCCGTGACCAATCAGCCAGTAATGTAGCATGAACGCTCAACACATCCATCTGGGAGGCACATTGGGTAAACAGAGACGGACGGCTGTTGTACTGTACTATTATTGCCTTCAGCCCTCAGGGGGAGATGAGACTTGCTGGTTAGAGACAGCCAAAATATAGAGTTCAGTGCAGCAGGATGCAACAAATAACCAAGGTAGACAGGCGAGCGCACAGGCAGAGCCTCTAATGACTCATCTGCTATAGCCTAACTATTTTCAATGACACTTGCCAAACCTCAGTTCCTAGGAGACACCACTTGTTTGCATAATTGGTACTGTTCCTCCTTACTATGAAATACTAAAGACTTGAGGCAGATTTCTGCACATTTTTGGCATAAACTAATTTAAATCTAACACACAAGAAAAAACATATTCAAAATGGCTGAACCTCTTTTATCTCCCGTCTCTCTCTCTCTCTCTCTCTCATTGTTGTTGTATAACTCTCTCTGACCGACCGGCGCTGCCGTCTTCCCCAGCTGGTAGGGATTGCCAGTCTGAAAGACCACGAGAATTCTTGACACTGCAAGAACCGGCTTAATTCCAAGCTGTGAAGTTCCTCACAGGCCTGGAACTGGACAGGGGGTCATCCCAGGGTCAACACCAAGTGTTTTCCTGAGGATTCCTAAAAATACACTCCTGCTGGGTGCAGGAAGCAGAGGAGACTCCGCGATCTTCAGACGATGAGAAGGAAGCCTGGATATGTAAAATGGACCATTGCCAAAGGGCCACTGGCTGTAATGCTTTGGCATGTGAGATGCAACTTCCCATGAAAAAGAGGACAAGGTTGAAAGCTGAAGATGAACAGATGAGATGTGGGGGGGGGGGGGGGGGGGGAGAAAGTAGCACATGCGCCAATTACTGATGCACCAAAACCATGCAAAGCTCATTCGTATTTCTGTTGAATTATTCTCAAAGAAAATTACTGGTCAAAAAAATAAAAAGGATATGAGGGTGTGCATATGATGAATTACTTTTGAAACCATAGCTACAAGACAAGAATTTTAAACCCTCGTGGTGCAAACCACGAAGTATAATTTTTATTTGTGACACAAGGCGGAAATATGTCAAGTAGAAATTTTGAGGCCGCAGTCGGTGAGACTGTAACATCTGTGCTTCCTCCGTTTGGACTGAAGCTGCCATGTGTGCACTTTAGTGACCTAACAGACTAGCTGTGTGTGTCTGAAGCACAGTTCCCCAGTGTGAAATTCTGGAACGTAATTCATCCATGGCACAAGCTGAGATCAAAAGGCTATGGTGCAGAGGGCAGCTCAGCTCAGCTCCACCTCCTTCTCCGGCTCAGTTTTTTGCAGCAGAGCGCACAGAGAGCTGCTGCTTTCACAGCCATAATTACTGGAAACCGGGGGCTGCGAGGCCATGAAAGAGTCTGCACTTAAACATGAGCTGGGTTAGCTTAGCTTAGCTGCTTGTATATTCTTATCTTATCTCAGGTATAAGGCTACAAGCAGGACGGAGCCTTGCTCTCTATCACATGCATGTCTGGAGGCACTCCACTTAAAACCACTAAGTGTGACACTTAAATGTTTGATAAATGTTCTTGAAGGTGGATTTATGCTTCAAAAAGCAGAGGGGGCTGATGTGCAGTAACACCATAAAAGCTATGAGATAATCAGGTGCTACCAGGATAGACCAGTTCTCAAAGCTGAGCACATGGCACTGGGGGTAAAAGTTCAGATATTCTGATAGACTGGCATTCTTAAAGTGATAGCATCAGTCGGCCCCTATCAACACAAAGAAGTAGGTACTGGTTATAAAGTAAGACCATGCAGAGTGACTATATTGGAGAATTTTGCTGCGTTCGCTTATTGGCGTCACCAACTTTCAAAAGCAGATTTTCTGTGAGTTCAGTGGATATTTTGGTATGTTGTAAGCTGAGAACTTTTTAAAAAATAAAACCGTACACTGCAAGTCACTCAGCAGCGATATCACGAAATAAAATCCAGATTTAGAAGACGGCGTTGTCTTTGTGAAGCTATATGAGCAGATGGTGCCTCTGAAAGGTTTTCAGTGAAGGGGGGGGGGGGGGCTGCATCACTGAGAGAACTGCTGTTTATTTGAAATGAGCCTTTAGGTAAACATGTTACATGGCACACAGGGCCAGGTCAGCTTTTGAAGTGGACGGGCTCAGGAAAGAAATGGGTGGGGAAAGAAAAGAAGGCTGCCTTCAGAGGAAATGAGAACAGTGGCCTCTTTCAGCACTGTTTCATCCTCTCCCTCCCTCTCTGTCACATATAGAAAGAGCACAAAAGGTGTTTGGGTGTATAAATACACCGCCGCTGAATGTGAGAACCGCTTATTTCTTCTGAAACACATAAGAAGAATCGCTCTGAAACCATTATTTCCTAAATTTAATTCCCCTGAAAAATTACCACCCATGACAAAAATAAACCACTTCCTTTTAGTGGAGACCCATTGAGGGTTCTGATGACGGGAACAGGTTTGTGTAACAAAAGCAAGTTTGCAGCCATTCCCCCTTGGAGAGGAATGTGATGTGCAGAAGGAGGGCCAGGCCTGTGCTGTCTGCAGAGCCCGGATCCAAGCTTTGAAGCTGCTAGTGTGTTTCAACAGCTAACCACTTTCAGATGGGACTGTGGCGTTTTATGAGCTGAGTAATAGCGATACCTACACATGTGCAGGCTTGGGGTCCCAAAGAGGGGGAGGCTCAGCTCAGAGCAGAGAGAAAGATGCCTAACTCCTCGGGGGTCTGGGTTTGGGTGTGTTTGATAAATCTTGCACTATGGCATTCTGTATATGAAATTGGATGACAGGAAGATGGATATTGTGTAAAGTCTGTTCACCTATGAACGCAGCTTTGCTATAAATTCCACTTTTTTTTGTCAAGGCAACCTTGCCCATCAAATGAACTTAAGGTAACAACTCCTCGTATGGAATAAACACTGGAAATCATGGCAAAACTCCACCTAGAGTTTAGAACACTGAGCGTAACACTAAGAATGCCTGATTTATATGTAAAGAATACTTTGAAAAGAAGCCTTCGCCTCAAGCAGCACAGCATCACAACAATGAGTAACAATGCCAGCAGCTCTGGGTACCCACCACTGGGCTTTTTTTAAGCATACAGGAAGCCAGAGTTTGTGGTGTTTCACTCTCCAGCCTCAAACCTAGCAGGGCGTCAGGTTCAGGAATGTGGAGCAAGGATGAAGTTTCGAAGTATTCAGGGGTGACTTTGAAGGCTTTTTATACACAGAAAGTCTATGTAACCTACCACAGGGCAAAAGAGGGGGGTTGCAGATTGCATCACAACATGAACAGCACTGATGAGTGGCTCAGAAACACTCAACAACTTAATTTTACATAGATTCCAGTCACATCATTTTGGTTCTGGCTTCGCTGTTCTCATTCTGCTCTGTCCTTCTGTATTAGATTTTTTCTCACGCGCAAACAAAAAAAGTAGAGGTATTCACGTCTAGGATTTATAGCTATGAGCTTATTGTGCTGCATGCTGCTATTTGGTTTCCTCAGTGCTTGTATTGTGGAATATATGTCAGCATCTGACCTTTGTGGAGACAATCTCAAGTTTCCACTGGCTGAATTCATAGGATAACAAACTCATGTCCAAAAGAGGAATCCCCTGTCCTTGTTAAGCAAACAAGCAAAACCTCAGTCTCCCTTTCAATCTGCAAATATTTAAAGAAACAAAATATTGAACAAAAATAGATCTGCAATGTCTCCTCTGATGATGTTCAGGTTATACATGGAGACTGAAGCGTCCTGTGTCCTCCCCAAGCTCATCACATGCACTGTACTCACTGAAGATGTAATTAAAACAATGTAATCAATTAACAATGGCTATAATGACAGCATATAATAACACAACCAACAACCATAACTGAAAAAATATAATATTCCCCTGGCTGCTCTAAGGCTTGCGAAATGAAGTCCACTTGGAAAAGAGCTAAAGCTTTCTAAGGGGGAACAGGGGTTTATGTGGAAACATACCTTACACACTAAAATGTAATAACCTTTGAGTCTCCCGGTGTTTTACTTGGCTGGGAGAAGCTCAAGATCAAACACAGACTTGGATCCAGCAGCCTTTGCCAAAAATGTCAGCGCTAAGCACTGGGCTCCAGCTTCAGGTATTTTCTTTCCCCTGGCAGGGAGCAAAAGCGAAGACATAGACCAGTGTTAACCCTCGGCGGGGCTGCCCCAAACAGCCACCAGCGCGCTAATCGCGCAGAGGAAGTGAGGTCTCCCCCCTGTCATCGGTGACCATGCACGTCCAGGTCATGTGGAGTCGCTGAAAACCTGGGATGGGCTACTTTCAGGAAGTTAAGATAGTCACGTACGATTGCATGCGTGATGACTTGCTGCAATCCGGTCCTGTAATGCTTCACATATCTCTCTGAAGTATGCAAAGAAGATATCTCATAAATATCATGAAAAGCAGTGACAAGAAATAAGTGACTTCAAAGTGCCGATGATGGGGCTGACATATCTCTAAAGGCGACAGAGTCTCATTCCATATGTCTGCAGATAAGAGCTCCAATAATGAAGGAAGTGGAGCGACTGTCATTGCTCTTGTCTAAATATACAGTATTCTCCTGGAAGCTGTAGGAGAAACTTAAATCATTATGTATGCTATCAAATATAACCAGCTGTATGGTATACAGTATCTGTGGGTGAAATGCTGTCATAGTACGACTACAGCTGTCATAATGTTGCCTCTTTAAAACCAAAGAGCCTGTCAACAAGCAATAGCCGCATATATTTATTTTGATGGATGACATTGCGCTGTATTGCATTACGTCAAAAGTTGGGCTGGGTTCAACTTTTTTGCCGGACAACCCTGTGATTTTTTTGCCAGAGCCCCCTGTGTTGGCACCCAGCTGCACTGCCATACTGGATCCATTTAAATGAATGAGAGAGCTGTGTTTTTTTCACACAGGGCTACTCTCAGTTTCAATGTGGGCTTATAGGTGCGTGCAGACTGATCTTCTTATTCCTGGGCAGCATCAGGCTAGCTGTTTCCCCATGTTTCCAGCCTTTTGCTAAACTAAGCTGCTGACTGTACCTTCATATTTACTATACAGGCAGGAGAGTAGTATCAATCTTCTCATCCAACCCTCAGCAAGAAACCATTTTTTACTCCAAAGTGTTAAACTATTCCTTTAAGAGACAATGTTTAGATTACCAATGGTGCAAAATTGGCAACTGTCTCAGGGCTAAAGGCCTCATGTTCTCTGTGTGACAGTGAGTGGGTATGAGTTTGATTACAGCACGTGCAAATTTTAGTGGTTTAACGATTCTCCAAATCCACAGTTCAGTTAATACCTTGTTTCTTTGTTTTTCTGCAATATCGCAGTTCCGTCTTCTTGTATCGCTATCTGGACATTTTGTATCGTGGTTTGGTTTCAGAATCATTACATCCTAGCAAATTGCATTGAATGCACCACTAACGTGCAATGTGAACAACCAAATTATTGAGCAAGGAGTGTTTCTAATTTTCCTCATCTTGGGACTTGTCTGTTTAAAATTCTAGTTTGACTCAATAATTCTAGAAGTGGAGGAGTTTAACAGGGCCCATAGCTCATTGAATGGAGTTAATGAAGCCCTTGATTTATGCCAAAGAACTGAAGTGAACCAGTATTATTGATGACTCTTTGTTCCCTCCTGATGGCCAAAAGGGGCCTCCTTAGGTGTACACAGCTCACAATTAGTGAGCAAACTTGCTTCAAGTACTTCAGGCAGTATAAATATCTGGAAAATAAACATTTAATCTGCCTGCAGTGTTCTAATATCTTTCTCCGTGGGCACAGGCCACACAAACCACCCCTTCTCGCTCTCTCATTCCTCCTGAAACGCCACAGACCAGAAGCTGACCTCTGACTCATAGGGTTAGTCATGTAGTGATACACACTTGCACGCTTGATACACACAAACATGAAAGAACGGCTAAAACAAGCATCTCACACTTGTGACTAGTGTTGAGGCCAACCAGGTGATGATGTTCACACTGCTCTGGACAAACTGTGACCAACATAGAGGGGGAAAAAATTGATTTGCATGTTTGTAGAGGTTAATAAAAGGGTATGGTGAGATCAATGGTCATCACCAAACAATGCAGGGGACAAAGCCGGATGAGGCCTCCACATTACTCCACACCACTACCTTCAAAGCCCCTCAAATATCTCCCCAGAAAAAAACACCTTATAAAACATACCCTCCTCCTCCTCCTCCTCCTCCTCCTCTTTTCTCTCCCATACCCTCTCTCACCTTCCCACCACAGCCCCTCTCCTGCTCCAGGTTTGCTGCTTCAAACCGGAACAGATGTCTGCGGGGCCGTGCAGAACCCGCTGTTTCTGGATGCCAGCCCATACTTTCATTCAGAGATGAAGGCTCACAGCTCGCCTTCACGTAGAGCCAATTTCAAAAAAAAAGTGGTGGAAAAAAACAAACTCAAGTATGGTCGCTAAGCGGGTACATATACTTAGGCACACCTTTTTGTCTCCTCTCCACTATATGTCCTGGTGGCTACATGGGAGGGACAGGCACAGCATTGTAGTTTATGAAAGGCAGTGGCCAGCGGACAATTAACAGTAGAATCCTTCTCAAAAGTCTCGGGGGTACTCGGAGACCTCAGGAGCTGCACAATTACATCCACTCAGGTAAAACTCCAATTAAAAAGGAGACTCGGTTTCGCTTGTGGCTGTGTACTGAAAAATGAAATGTCATTTGAGGGCCTGACACCAGATTGCACAACTATCCAGCCTCAGTCCAAATCAAATACTGCTAACTCAAAATTAACGCTGGTGACTAGAAGATATACCCAATGCCTTGGCCAGGTGTCAAATAAAACATCCATTTAGGCAGGATGCAAATGAGACTTTTATATAAGGGAAAATCTTGTTACAGGTTAATGAATATTAAAAAACGATAGCTTTGGTGGACAATGAGCTGCTTTGGGAACTCACTCTTAAGCCCTAATTTATTATTGAGGGTGAGTGCTATAACTCTCAAAGTCAAAATAAATTTTGCGTCTCAGAGCTTTAGCACATCAACTACATCAAACAGATCCCTGACCTTTTGCCAAGTGTGATATTATTAACCTTTTCAAAGTGGAATAATAAGGTCTTGTTCGTGGAATCTAAAATGTTGGCCTCCTCTTCACAGGCAAATCTGTGGGAGGTTTTGAGACAAAGATGGTGCTGAAAGGCACAGGTCAGGCTGTCATTATTTGGGCATCCAAGCATGTCTGTTTGGAAGCTCAGCTGTGGTTGTGCGTAATGAGGGATCTGGGCTGTTGATATGTTGATGTTCAGAGGTGAAACACAGTGAACCCTTCACAGAGCTCTTCCACCTAATGAATTTACAGGTTTGGATAAGTGGGGTTGGAGTTTTCCTGCGTTTTTACATATTCCAACCACAGACTTAAAGCTCATTTTGGTGAGTGGATGACTGTGCCTTGGACTGCCACTGATCTCTCACCTGTAATGTTTTGAGCATTCATGGTGTGGACAGGTATTTTGGCTACAAACAAGTGTCAAAACCGTTGATGTCTGTAACCAGGATGAGCCGGTCATCCTGCTGAATCTCTTCACCAATACCACACTTCAAAATATGGATGATATATTTCTGCCAGCTGCAATCTTATGTGAAATATCAATATTTGAACGGTCTTTGCATCCTTTGATCTTTATTATTTCTGTTAACGACAGTATTGCAATTTGTTGAATAAGTAACTGCTTTATTGAGGGAGATTGATGGTTTAAGAATGGTGTGCGAGCATGGGCTCTTGGCTCTTATTGGTGCCTTGTTTACCCCACCCCCACCGATACTCATCCTAAGCCCATCCCAGATGAGCAGGAGGATAGAGGGAGCGAGGTTGGAGGCTCCTGATATCAGGCCCTTTTATAACTCGCAGCTCTGTTTGGGGTGCAGCCCAGACAGCTCAGGAATCTCCTCCCCCATTTGACGTGGGAGGGGGAATAGTCAGAGCCAACTGTGTTGCAGTCTTCCTGCAGACTCTTAAGCAATTTTAAATGGTCCTACATCAATTGTACTAAGTGTGTGGAAACTACTGTCTAGTAGGAAGGCTTTTACAGAAATACTCAGGAGGAAAATGGCTGAAATTAATTTAAAACTAAAATCCTAAAGAAAAAAATCACTTAGCATTACTGCTACTTTTGTTTTGTTGGACATCTAATGTGGTCTAAACCCCCAGACATCTAGAACCCTTATCCAATAATTATATCTGGAAAACTGACGTGAATTCAATTCTTGGGAATTAATTAACAGTGTGTGTAGAATCGGGTGAGAAATGGTATTACTATTTTACAGCAAGAGATATGCTGAAAAGCACTGTCTGTTAGAGCCAGGGGAAACTAAGCGGCATGAAGACATCCCAGAGATCCATCTTTATGTTAATGTGGTGTGACTCATTTCAAACAGCATGAATAGAAAGCTGTCACTGCGTAAAAGCAGGCATATATTAGTTTGCAGTACAACCAGCGACCATATCGCATAGTATCAATTTCACTCACTTAGTACCGGTTTTTGTATATTTAAGTGTTTGCAATATGGGCTTCAGCTAACATTTCATTTACATACAGATTGCACTCATGATTAATCATTTGGGCTGTAGTGTCCAAAATAGTGAAAAATGACTGTTACACTTTCCAAAAAGCTAGTGATCATTGGGTTTCTAGTTTTGATCAAACATCTCCACAAAACCTAAAAATATTCAGCTTATGGTCACATAAAACGAAAAAACACGTCGGTGATCTTACATATGTACCAATAAAAGAAATCCAAGAACTCTAAATAATAGAATAGCCTTAATGATATGAGAATAATATCATAATTTGCATAATATATACAACTGAGTAGTATTAGAAGTTTCTTGTCTCTACTCAACCAATCCTGACAGTTTCAAAAGAAAGTCAAACTAGTATTAGGATTAGATTAAGCGCTGTTATCCAGTTCTGGTCTGTGAACAAGCCTCTAATATAACCAATAATGACAAAACATAAATCAGGGGCATGACTTTTGATAGAAGTGAGGTGGGTCCCTCCCTACTAATATAGGCAAACTTGTACCTTTGGTTTCCTTCGGGGAGTGTGAACTCAGACTCCTCTGAAGCAGGTAAAGTTCTTTTAATTTGCCATGAGTGGGCGGTTTATAGCCCACAGTATAATCATAACTCTTCCCACTATTACAACCACCACCCCTCACAGTTGTCCGTACCTCATGAACTTCCCACTTTCTGTCTGCAGGCTCAGGACTCTGGTACCCCCTCAAAACGACACGTTAATTAGTGATGTAATGTTATGCCACAGAGGGGCTGCCCACTGGGAGCTGCACTAGAATGGGGAGGCATTGAGGAAAAAGACACAGCTGAGTCACGATGCCAGCAGCCACAAGAGCAAACTTTATATCTTCAGTCTGAGAAACGACTACCTTTCCATCCAGCCTGTGTACATGTGTGTGTGTGCGTGTGTCTATGTGCATGCTGCTTTGCCAAGCCGCCTTCACACGGGGCTCATAACTGTCCTGTATCAGTGATTCACAGCAGGGAATAACCGCCGCACTGTTGTGCCGGAGCCAGACATGACAGAAAAACAACAACTCTACAACTTTGCGAAGACATCATGTCTTCACACATGCTGTGAATACAGTTTGCTTCCCCTCAATCCAAAGTTCTGGCTCATCTTTCAGGACAGGGAATGTAACGGCTTCAACGAACAACTTTGAAGTACTTGACAGATCAATCCCATCAGCAAATACACACCTCCACACCTGGCGCACCACAGTAATGAGTTTGTTCATGCAAATCCTATTAAACAAACATGAAGATGGATACAGTGTTCAGTGCTTTCACTCATCTATATTACATTATATATCATTAAAATCCATTTTACTTTGTGGTAAGTCGATAAAGTATGTTACCTAGTCTAAACTACAATAGCCTGGACAGTTAAATTTCCATCAACAAGCTACTTTTATGTTTTGGCTTGTTATCAAAAAGTCAATTTATAAGTTTAAAAATAAAGCCTGATACCTGCATGTTCTTCAGCTTGTGATCCGTCGCGCTGTACCTCTCCTCCTCCATCCTCTCCGGAGAAGGCGTTCCCTGACAAAACTGTCTCCTGAGCCAAGATGGCTTACACCGATCAGCAGCTATTAATCTAAACCTGCGGTATATTGGAATTATCAATACATTTTATAAACCTTAATTATACAAAAATGATCTATCCTCACCTTCAGGGTTTTCTCTGCGCTTACACATGCCCAAACCCCGTCATGAAACAAGGGATGTAAAAACAGACAAACGTTGGTTTTGTAAAATTATAAACTAAATACTTAATCTTTGTGTGTGTGTCCGTCGGTGCTCGATGCATCATCTTACCATGTTTTGACTGAGTTTGTATTCTTAAGACCCTCTTCCCTGGATCAATACAGACACTCCGAGAAATCCGACCCAGGATAAAACAGTCACTGACTCAACATGGTCACATTGTGTTTGTTTTGCAGGAAAAAACTCCAACTTCATCCAAGGCGGGTCATTAATCGCGCGTCTTCATTGAAGCATCAGCTGTCTGTGCAGAAACAAGAGGTCTGTAAAACGGTCAATGGGAGACGAGGCGCCCCAACTGTCTGTCTCAGACTTCCGCTGGTCAACTGAATGTGAGTCCTTTGAACACAACTAACAGAGACCGAGGAGCAGTCGGACCCGCAGAAATATACAGTACTTCAGTTCAGACTTCCAAAATAAAACGCCTAATTGACCAAGTGTTGTAAACAGCTTCCATGTAGTAAACATCAAGTAAAAATGTGGGGAGATGTGCCAAATATTTATGGGAAGGAAAAGAGGCTCCAAATAAAATTGCTTGACATAAGAAGACAAAAAAGGTTCAATTTAATTTGGGGAATTTTGATCACACTGTAGATGACGAGAATAAGCTTTTACACTAACTTTTGTGGTTTGGTGGCTTCCAGTATACTCACGTTAATGTTCAGTACATATATTTCTTTATTGCTCAAAATCCATTTAGTCATCATCTACTTAACCACAATGAAGGATGTACATTATTGTCTTATGAAATTTTGCGTCATTTTCACAATGATTAATCAAACCAATCAGTTGTTTGATTAACTTATTACTCTCTTGATCTTAAAGGAATGTGAAAAGCATTCCCATTTACTGGTTATTGTTATATAGGCCAAGTCACAATGAAACACTGCAAATCAGTCAGTGAACTCAGCATTTTTCCCCTCTCTCACCTTTGTTGTCCTTCATCTGAAGTTGCCTGATCTAATGAAAAGTTTCCTTCAACCATTTAAATGTTTACAATCAGTTTTGTACTGACCATTTAACTAACTGTAGTAAATGTAAATAAATGTGGGACCCTGTGTAGAATATTTTTTAATTTAATTCAGTTTGTTTTTAAGTTTTGGTCTTGCGCCTGAATGTTTTCATTTAATTTTTCAATTGCTATTATTTTGAAAGCCATTTATTTGTGTTCCAGTTTTCTCAGGTTTTGTTCTGGCTTGTCGTGTGCAGCCAGACGTTAAACCACGCGTCCTCCTGATGACATAATTTTCAACTCCATTCATGGTTTGTGAGATTTGCATTTACAACGAGCACACTTTTATTATTTCATTAATTCATTTCATTATTTTATTAATCACATTGGTTTCAGACTCATTTATATCTCAGGTTACTCTCAGTAAACTGGTTTAAACTTCAAAATTGAGTGTATTACTAATGTTGTTAAATCACAAAACAGTGAAATAAATCTGTCTCCCACATGGGTCTATGGTTATATATAAACAGAGCATCATTGTGCTGAACTACTTCAACCCACATGACATTAAGGTTTGTTAAGGTGCGTTTGACCTTGTTCCCTCCTGTAAGGAAAACACACAAGGTTCAATTGATGGTAACAACCTTATTATTAAGTGGCTGACTATACTACTGTCTGCAGACAGTCAATTATAGTCATTGTTGTTGTTTTGGTATGTGCACAACAGTGCTAAAGATAAACCGTTTGTTTATAAAGAGAACTGGGAAGAACATACCATTCAACCTACCAGACATCAAAAGATTTGCAGTTTTTTTTTTTGTTTCCTTAGCTGGGTGACCCAATACAGGACCCAGCAACTGGACACATGCCAAAAGAGTTATGAATATTCACTTACTTAGGCAACCTTTTGCTCAGTATGTTGGTGTTTGTAAATGTTACTCCTGTGCAGATTGCATTTAAACCAGAAGAATGTTTTGATTTCTGCATGTTATCGAGGCATAAACTGTTATTATACCTGGCGTCAATTGCTCACTCATTCACTCACTGCTCCAAGTGCTGCTGTCATGTAAATTACAGCCCATCTTCTTTCTTTATTACCTAAATAATTGGAGCTCTATATGAACATAAGAGGAATATATTCTCAGTGCTTCTGGAAGACATCTTATTTTCTTTGAGAAATAGTACTGTATCACCAATTAACCTAGTTTCCTGCACCATACCTTGATGAATGTGGAGTGCATATAAGCTCTTCCTGTCAATTTGTCTGCCATTTGACTCTCACAGACACAACTCTCAGATCACTGTCTCTCTGGCTGTCAGGAGGAACCGACATTTGCATTGCTCATTGATGGCGCTTTCTTTGATCCACCTTTTGCAGTGCCTAATTATCTTGCATTTCTTTATATAGCAGGCTCTGATTCTATACTCTTTACAAGCCTGCCTCTTTCTCCTGCTCCCTCTAACATCGTTTAAGTCAGATGACAAAACATAGGGGCATAGAAATGTCTAGGCCTCAAGCAAAACAACCTTCTTGTAGAGTCTCTGACAGGAGTGGATTTAGACTGAGGAACAGAGGTTGTCTTTTAGAACATGTTCACTTGGGTAAAAGTCTGGTTTTATCACCAAAGGCTGTCATGTGAATGAAGATTGAGGGGCTAACGGTTGTACTTTTATAGGCTCTTGTTATGTATTTATACAGAGGATGTGGATCATTACTGGCAAGTTCAGATGTTTCTAACCTTGTGTCAATCGGTGATATCACACTTTAAAACAGCTATGTAAATCATAAGCTCTTTAAAACTTCAGTTTAATCTTTACTCTTGCATAAATGGTGATAGTTTCCGTGCTCTTGTGTGCATACCCAGTTCAGTTCCCCATAACGTACCTATAAGCATGTATAGGTTAGTCCCTCTATGTGATCACCATTGCTTTGTGCAGTCATATTTATTCTTTCAGCCATGTACCTGAACAACGGTTGGGGAGGATAAACATCAGACTGTTTGTTTTTGTTTGGAGTTTTCTGACATTTCAAACAGCTTGGAAACAGTGATAAAACCCCTGCAACAATAAGAGCTTTTGACTTTTCTTGCTCTCGTCTTGATTGCCTTTTTAACAGCTGCCTGGTTTTGGACCAACTACAGTCAAAAGAAAAAAAAGGCCTCCAGACAGAGCAATTATGGTTTTATTTACAATGCCTGTTCCTACAACTTTCCTTTTCTCTCCAATCTCATCTTTCTCTCCACTTTGTGATCATCAGATTAGAAAAGGAAGCTTCCTCGTCACGTTATCTCACATAAAACCGACCGTTATAATTGTGATGTACTTGAACAATTAGGTGTAAAAGATACTGTGACATTGAAGGGATAATTCACACAAACAACAATTAAGTTTCCTCAATGAAATGAAGGCTTTTTTTGTGCGAGGGGAAATCCATTCTTGGTTTTTTGTGAAACCCAGTACTTAAGAAAGATTGGAGAAAGAGCATAAAGAAAGTATAAATCTTTTGTTTGATCTCAATGATAGACTGTTGCCAGTAAAATCAAATCCAGCAAAATTTCATGTGAAATATGCTCAATAAAACCATAACAGAGGTCATTTGAAGGTGACAGCGATATGATTAGTGTGAATAAAAGATGAACTCAATGTTGCTTTCTTTTTACATTTCAGGAACAGCCTACAGAATCCACCTTTAGTGGTGGAGTGAAAACTGTTGCTCAACAACAAACAAAGACACATTGTCTGAACCCGGCAGCTGACATGCAAAAGCAGCAGAGCATTCACAGAATGAAACATGCTCATACTTGAACAATGGAGCCACTGATCTGTTCATGTAAACTGTGCAAATGACAATTACATTTCAAAGCGGAATCATCTTTCAACAGTTTGTTTTAGGTCAAATTGGTGTCAAACACACGCTGCCAGACGTATAACCGTGTGTGACTTTCAATCCCGGTACTGAAGGCCTGTCTCATAAAGGAAGACTACAGTGTTGGCAGCAAATGTTTCCTTTACTTCCAGATTTTGCACACTAACATTTTATGTTGTGGGGTTTCTGGTTTACTCAACAATTTGATAACGTTATTATCGGGTTATATGAGACAAAGCTCAATATCGCTTTGCAATCTGGTTTTACTGCACTGTGGGTATTTTCACTTGTGCGATTATCATGTATCTCATAAAATAAACTATATAAATCAGTCTTTCCATGTGTAAACTGTGTGAAAGCGTAGTCGCCACAAGTGGAGAGCCCAAAGGCTTTTAAATCTCTGAAGTAACATCTGCTTCAACTGCAGCATTTCTAAAACACATAGTAGAAACAATGTTATTTATTACAATGTTATATACAAAATAAAGTTGTAATGAACACACTTGAATACATAGTTTCAGAGGTTGATGTTAGCATAAATATAGAACTGACAATGAAAAATTAACATTTTGTTCAACTAATGGATTAGAGAAATGTCCCTTTTAAAACGCATGAACAGAGGTTAAAAAAAAGTGTGTTAAGCTGACAGTTCACTTTTGGACATAAGATGGTGTCCTGCATGGACATTAGCTCAGTCAATAGATGCATGGAGATAGCTTGTCAGACAGAAATAAGCAGTGCTAAATGGAGCAAGTTAACCAAAACAACAACCTAACATAGTATAACACAATGCGTTGAGGCTTCAGACCCATTGTGGAACAGCCGTTCATTTCTGTCCTGACAAGCTGCTTCAGTAGGATATCTCAACAAAACTACTCTGGCCACATCTGTGCATCCAGCATCACCAAGAGAAACTTATGCCAATAAATACTCAAACCATCAGCCAACATGAGGGATAAAAAAAAAAAAGCCTTGAGTTAAAGCTGTATGTACATAGAAATATCAAACACTTTGAAAATGAGAAGTAAACAGTTAATAGCACATAGAAAATTCAAGCACTAGGCACTCATTTACAACCAAACTGCCTTGACTTGGTCTTCTAAAGGTAGCACCAACAAAATTGCGAATAAAGACTTTCCTTATAGATAGCATTTGTTAAAATATTGTAATTTGCCAATACAGTATATTCAACGTGGTGCTGGAAAATAGGATGATTTGAAGGGTATGCTTAAAAAACAAACAAAAAAAAAAGATGTAAGGGTTGTGGTGCAAACCACAAAACAGGGCACAGGATTGAGCTCACAAACAATCATGTGTCAGCCTTGAGCTTACTATAATAAATTCAGATACCGTTGACCAGGTTCTTTTCCTCCCCTCTGTTTATCCACCGCTCGATCCTGGCCTCCAGAAACCTCTCAAGGGTCACTGCCGGTGACTACAGACAAATAAACTACATTAAAAAAACAATATAACTTTTTAAAGATATACTCTGTCAAGCGAATCAAATCTTACCTTCACAAACAGCATGGGCTTAAATGGTAACTTCCTGAATTGTATTCCCACTCAAACCTTTGTACTGGGAATGAAAACAAAACAAAACAGCCAGCCTCTGGCTGTTTCAGTTCTCACTGACACTCGTGTAATGAGCACAACACAGACAGCGTGATTTGGGTGCTATTGCATTATGGGAGGCTGCACTCACGTGTAATGTTCACTTGAGTTCAGGCTGTGTTCAGACACCTCACTCTTAGCGAACCCCCATAGTCTGAGCTCAAACATGGTAAACAGCTGCTGCGAGGGGTAGATGCTTTATTTTCATGCCGTAATCACACATCATGAGGCAAATTTATCAACTCTCTACTATTGAATTAAAAGTTTTGCTTCTGTAATGTTGTTGTTTATGAATGTTTTTGTGAAACGTACTAAAAACAAACCCTAAACAATATACTGTTTGTTGAGAAATGACATATTTAGATTTTGCCTCTACACACATTACAAAAACTAGATCACTACTTAACTGATCAGTAAGTTAGTACTGAGTAAAAAAATAAATAAATTCATGCAAACAAGTGGAAAAATGCTGCGAAGCATGTTTCAATACAAGAGAATTTCAGTACAAATGACAGGAAACCATCCCACTTCCTTCTTTCATTAATCTCAGTCAAATGTGTTTTGATTAAGTGCTGTGTTTTGTTTTCCTGAAATGTTGTTTTTGAATCTTCTGTTCTGTTTGTTAATGGACTGGTATAGCACTTTTATCCTTAGCATTTGCCCTTCATTCCAGCCATTCACACACACACCACCACACAGTAGTCTAGCCTTATATTGGGAGTGTCTTGACCAACCTTGATTATGAGTAGCCCAGCTCTACCTGCTGATACACCCTCATGGCTAACAAAAACTGGGTCTTGTGTCAAGATACTAATATTCAATACTACAGTATTTCTACAAAATTCCTTGTAGAATAGAACAATTATCACACACTGGTCTGGTGTGTTTTACCCCAAAGTTTGAACATGGGGCTCATTGTTGGGAAGATAAATGTGTTTTGCATTAAATAAAAAAATATTTACTGCAGATTGTTTGGTCACCTTCATTGGCTCCTAAAGGGCAGGAAGGTGGGTGTTGTAGATGCCCTTCGGATGGTGGTCCGATGCTGTGATGTCGGCTCTGTCCTGGCCAAAATTAGTCTTTTCTGTCTACGGTGGAGGTTGTCAGGATCACAACATTTGAATGTCTGACACAAGGACAGTGGGACAAAATAAAGAATCCGATGGTAAGTTTACAGCAAAATAGTGATGGTGGGTACGATTTAAAGGCTCCTATCTCATGCTTCTTGGAAGAGATCTGACATTATACCTTATACTTTTGCTTTCGACGTTTGATCTGATCAGCAGGTGGGGAACAAGTTGACTACTCGAATGGCGTCAGAGGGCTCTGTTCCGCCTGGCAAGCATTCTAGCTGCTACTCTCACCTTTACAATGGTAAAACAACCTCAGTCACAGCCCAGAAACACTTCTGAACAAAATTGCTGACGCCTGCCGATTAACAAAGGAGTCTTGTATTAATGAACATGGACACAAATCTATAGACGGCCATGAGACCAGGTTCATTTCTGGGGCTCGAACTGGACCAGTTTAAGCAGATTTTTACCTCGCTAAAGACAAACACAGAGCATCACATCATAGTGGTTATTTGGATCTTTTGAAACATCTTAAACCAACTTGCCACTCTGTAACAAAGGCCCAGCATGATTAGCTCCCAAATCATTATCAGTTTATCCGAAGTCCTCAAACAGTTTAACATAAAAGGGCCCCAGGTGTACCTCTGAAAACCACTTTGAAAACAGCTGTATTTATCTCATTAATTAGCCATAAGAATACCTGCAGGAGGTGCATGGTGAAATAAGAAAGAGCAGGTGGAATTACTGCTGGTTTCACTAAATTGAGGTCTGCCTTACCGACTCGACAGCTTGATTGACAGCTTCTGGGCAAGGCTTTGCTGATGGCGTTTTCCCTGTGCCTGGGGTCCTGGAATGCGGCAGACACCGGTGATAAATCAGTTGTTGCCACATCATCTCTAGCATGACAATCATAAAATTACCGTCCTGGTTATTTACCATGAAGCAATCACGACGGTTCGCGAAATCAGGTTGCTGTCAACATTTTGTCACAGAAGTAAATTGTTGTTGTGACTGTCCAGAACAAAAGAAAATATGAAATTTGGCCGTATAGAAGTTGTCGCCGTGTTCTCTCATATCACAGCTACTATTTTTTATTTTTATTTTTTACCTGGTTTTGGCTCCTCTCATATACAGGCTCTCCCAAATCCTGATTACTAGCTCATTAAACATGAATCAAGTCATTTAGGGAATAATTTGAAGAAGCATAGACTGATTAAATACAACAATTGTACAAAGGATGTTTACCATGCTTACAGTGCAAATTATAAAATTAAAATAAAGAAAATGTAATAAGTTGTCCCTACCTTCATTTATTTTTCAACTATGGAACAGTTAGCTTAGTTGTACAGAAACCATAAAGAAAGCTGACCACAGCTTTATTTACAATACGTTTGAAGCCCACTGGTATTAACCTCTTCTCATACATGATGTACATTCATATCAATTAATTTGAAATTGGGTAGCCCCATTTAAATTATACTGAATCATATTATGCTTATCTGATGATAGAACACTTGTTTACGCTGTTAGAATAATCTGTTTCTATTGATAAGTCTGACTTCAACTGGAAATACATCATCTGAAAACAAGATTTTTCTAAACGTATAACTATTCGTGCACTATCCTCCCTCCCTATTCATTATTACCTGCTGGCAACAACCAGTGATTTACGGCTAAGTTCCTCCTTCGTCTTCCAAACTGAGCGCAGAGACCGTCCCTCATTCAGAGTGAAGATGTGGTGAGCAGACATTTTTCAAATCAAGGGGCTAGTAGAAATAAAGTGAAGAAAAAAACATAAATAAATTATGATATAGTATTACTTCTTTCTGAGAAAAGTTAGAAATTCCCAAAAATGTTAACAAAGAAATCCAAAATAGACCTGTGTTATCATTTCCTCAAGATCAACAATAACACGATCATGTTCCTGAGAGAATACCATCAAACTCTGTCCACCTGTAGTTTACCAAAAACCATACTAACTGGCGATTCAGTAGAGCCAGAACATGTGCATCTTCACCTCAGACAGTTTGGCTGTGCTGAAACATGAACAAGAACAGAAACATACAATGAACAAGAAGATATGGCTGCAATTATAATTTATTTAGCATGTGCACCAAAATGTTTTATTTGTGACTGCATGTTTCACATCTGATAGCTGATAATTTTTAGTACCAGTGCTTATTTCTGTAGTCACCACGAAATATACAAACCAAACTAGCTTTTCAGACATGCAATAGCATACATTATGAGGTGTGTGAATAACTGGGAAAAGATTATTCAAATGACCAAAAAAATATCTTTTGTTACTACAAAACAGCGTATTACTACATTCCAATCTACCTGACCTTTTTCCTCCCTTGAAACTTGTAGTCCAGCTAAACACATGCTGCATTTATGGTAGGTACTCTAAAGTGGACATGATCAGATTATTGTTTTTTGAAATGTATTGGTAACAATTTATGTAACCAGCAAGACTTTAAGTAATTTTTAAACAATGCAAATATTCACTGTTACCAGCTATTAGTTTCTGTTAACTACAACAGTAAACAGCATCTTTACATTTTTTATGAAATATTTTTTAGCATATTACTGTAGGATTGATGGCCAGAGGCTTTCTCCACTGTTTTCTGTCATTTTATTCACCAATCAATAATATAATGAATTATTAAAATGATTATCAGACACGGTGATAATAGAAAATAACTGTATGCTAGCCCTCAATTCTCTGGTGGTGGATATATTTTAAGTTTTTCTATTAGCAAATGACTTGACACACAAAACAAATTACTTTAAATCAAGAAGCACAATATAAGCTAAAACAATTAGGTCTTAAAACTAGATGACACAGGTTCTTCTAGGGCCAGGATGATGGAGGGACTTGTCAAAGCGATAGTGTGCTTCAGTGTTGCTTGCTACAACATATTACTGATTCATCAAATTCATTTTAACCTCAGGGGTTCAGGGCCGGTTGTTAAACCAGCCTTACATGGAGCTTCTTACATGTATTCAGTGACAAGTTTTGAACTACTGAGCTAACCCACTGTGTGATTTAACATGGACCTCCACATTGATGTTTTGTTTCTGGTTTCCCATCTCCATTCCTGTAAAACTGTGGACACCAAAGCAACATTCAGAACATTAAAGCAGCACACATTGGCAGATGTGAAAAGATAAATAAATCTACTTCACACCCACACACTCCTAGCTAATGATAGCTGAGAAAGAGTTGTAGTCAGATGTTGTTGTTGGTGTTGTAGCTAGCTAACATAGCTGGCTAACGTTAACACCCGTTTCCTACATCGATAAAACTGAAATCCTACCTTACAACTTTTACGTTTGTCAAACGTTGTCTTATCGACCAAATTGTGGTGCTCCGAAACCTGGCAGTCCTCAGTGCTGTCAGTCAGAGGCCGACAGTTTATTGAATTCAGCGCGCTGATTCGTTACCGGTTATTACATCCTGTGTGTCAGAGATCACATCCGCCTACCGCTAGCTTTGTTTATTTGCAAAGATTTCTTTATCTAAGGCGACTATTGACTAACTGTATCAACGTGCACAGGAACAAGCGCACGACTGGATATAACTTACTGTAGAGACATGGGAAAAACACAAGAAACATAAACCAGGTGGAGAACAGTTGTTTATTTTTTGAATGCATCTTTTACTATTAACTTTTGCCGCAGCGCTTGCTCCAGCTAGCTTTAAGCATCTTAACCTAACCTGTTGGTGTCAATCATCTACAATCTAAGTTAATAATCTGTTACGATTAAAAATATTGCCAGTTGTTTCTATTTGTATTAAGTTGTATTCAGTTAAATCAACTAGTTAGTTAATTTATATCTGATTTTCACATCTATATCATCATTTTATAATTAGGGTTGGGGTTATTATTTGGTTTATAATAGTCACAGGGTGGTGAAGTACAACTGCTATGGTTACCTCAACAAAACAACACAGCAGAGTACAACCCAATCACACAACATTAAATAGGGGATATTTTGCAGTTACATCTTGGAAGTCTCTCTTCTCTTCTCTCTCTTCTTCTGAATTACTTGTTGGCGTCTGAAGTATTATCACACGAAGCAGATTAGGCCTATTGACCGATGTTCACCTAAACCTGCAACTCACCTAACACCACTGATTCCATCTGAGCTGTCACCTTTATCTTGTTTGTTTGGTTGCAGACTATGAGGACAAGGCTCTTGAGAAGCCCCTTAGCTTGTGCTCAAAGTTGGAGAGTAAGGTGACTGAGCTCCGGTTAGGGCCATGACTCCAGCTACTACGATGACAGGTCAGACCACAGGCGAGAAGCATACAGGAGAAAAAGAAAAGAAGAAGAAATCAGAAAGGACAAAAAGACAAGTATGTGGGCGATGAAAGAAAATGACAGCGAAGGTTGGTTGACAGAAGAACATTTATCCACCTGATAAATGTATTTGTTTGGTACTATATTAAATTGATCCTTCATCACACAGGAGGAAAGGAAGAAGAGAGAGAGCAGAATGCAGATCAGGGGTGGCACAGCAACTTCTGCAGTGCTAGTGTGCCTGTTGAACCTTTCACCTTGTCCAAGAAACTATAAGTATTACATTAGAGGTGGTAACTCGCCCCAAAATATCACCATCAAATTCTTATTGATTACTTTGACAAGACACTCACATATATTTCTTATCAGCCTGAAGAGAGAAAAGAAAAGAGAGGTTTGAGATGGAGTCTGAAGTGGAGGAATTTCTTAAGTGTGAAGGTGGAAGTAGAGCAGCAGGGAGACAGACCAGTCAGAGCATGCAGGACCACAGCAAGGTAAGATACTCATCTGCTGGCTGACACAGATCTTTGGTCAAGCCAAAGCGTATTTATTTCAGCAATTATTCAATGGTATAAGTCTTATTAAATAGCTGCATATTTGTATACATCTACTACAGAATGAGTCCACTCTCGTCAACAACTGCTGGAGCATTTCTTACGTCAATTGCAGAAGTGAGGGACACTAATTTAGTTGAATTTCTGCATCCACACTTTGTAATATTTGGATTATCTATCAATGCCACAAGCGCTGCTCCTGAAGGGCAGTATTAACCATAGACTGTAAAAAGAAGTGAAATGTGAAGGCTGTATTATAATTTGGTCTATTTGCATCAAGTCACAGCAAGATCTCTTCATATTGATCTATTGACCTGATGAATATAACACTTCCACATAAAACACAAGTCTAAACAAATCTAAATGCTGCTCCTGTTTCTAAATAACTCTGACAGTGTCCTTGTCTTTCAGGAAAAAGACCCATGGATTCTTCTCATTCCCTGTAACAAGATCGATTCTCCTGGACACTCAATGATCATCAAACATCCTGGACTGGCACCATGAAAGACCTGAATTAGAAACAATGGGTACTTTGGTAACAGAATTCCAAGGTGAGGACAGTTCTTGTTCTCATATTCAAGTCGGGGCCTGGGGTGGGTGAATATTTTCTTTCCTTCAATGTTTGCCCTCATACCTGTTTGAAAATAAGCAAGTGGACTTCAAACTAATGTGTGACAATGCTGCATAGTGTACAACCGTGAGACTATCTACTATAGGCTGCCAAGAAACTGCTCCATCACAGGTTCAAGATGATGAGCAAGGTATTGAAATCACATGGACTAAAGGAACAAAACACATTTCTTGCAGTGTAAATATATAGCAACTTCCTACTGTCACTTACATCCGTTGCCTACCCTTATAGCAGATTCAGTCAAGTGTTTAATTCTTTTAACTTCTGCACTGTACTGGGGCGTCTGTTGACTCTCAAGCGCGGCATGTCTCATATACAAGACATGGATTTCGCAACAGGCAGCCATTTTGGGAGATGGGACGCAGCGATGCAGCTCCTCCAGAATAATCCACCCATGCCAGTGGAATCTGCCAAGAAGTCAGGAAACAATGATCAAGGACATGAAGAGTCATCAAATTACTCACTTATTTGTAACATCTCAATTTAATGTGAATATTTTTAGAGACTGAAGGACTGAAATGCTGTTAAGAAGGCTGGTAGGAAACTACTGGTACACCTATCAGTGTAATAATCCAGTAACATTATACTTCTCTTATTTCAGTGCCTGCTTATGAACCAGAGAAATACTTGCAGCTTATTTGAAAACCTTTAGCAAGAGAACGTTCTGGCACTAGTCGAGACACTCTGCGAATGACTCGAGGATAAATATCACCCGATACATGCAAACTCAGGTTTTTCCATCTTACTTATTTTGTATAAACTTCCATTCATACATATTTCTACTTATGGTTATATTCAGTGACACAAGCGACCGACTCCTTCCTGTGTTTTTAGATGGGCCACTTACGTAAGTCGACGGTTCTCTTCAACATACTGTTGTAAATCAACGATCCTGATGTGAAGGTTTCATTATCACTTTTAAATATCTTTCAAAGAATATATTTCTTGCACTATCAATTATAATATTTATTATTTTCTTAATTTCTTTTATGCAGGGAACCCATAAGTGGATCAGGTTCTCTGTCAAATAAGCTCTGCCCTGGATTAACAACACTGGGTTTCAAGATGACAGGAGACTGAGGTATATCCATAAAGTTCACTTTTTTTTTTTGTTTAATTCACATTAGTCACTTTAATCATCTCATCCAATTAACTTGCCAATTTAAAAATTCCCACAAAGTCTATGGCCTATAATTGATTCTGCTTATATCTTGCTCTGTGCTGTGACAGCCCTGAGCAGGCGCCACCACAACATCAGAGTCTGAAGAACTGTCTTTTTCAGACCTGCTGCCTGATGAGGTGGGCATACTCTATTCAGCCCTATGGAGATGACACAAGGGGTACAATGTATGCTTTGAGGTGAGGATTTATTTTTGTCTAGGGTGAAACTCTTTGGTGATAAATCGTCTTCGTTCCAGCTCTTATTTGTCCTTTTTTAAATCACTCTCTCCAGTATACAGGAGTTTGTCAAGGGCTGTGGAAGTGTCCATGCGGTGGGTTGATGACGCTTCTGGACAAGGGCTGAGCACAGGTGATCACAAGCTGTCAATCAGATCCATTGAGTATAGTCTGTGCCAGGCAATTCCCACATTACCTGATAAATGTCCACCCGCAACACAAAATGTAATTTTGTTCCAGAAAAGAAACATTATGCAGAAACGGTGAAGCCAAGTCCAACATCTATGACATACAGGTATGCTGTAGCAGCTTATAAGAGCAATACTGCACTGAAATTGTTTTGTAAAATAATATTGTGCTTGTCCATGTGTTTGACTATCAAACTCACTGTGCTTTCCTTCCAGTTGGGAATGGCGACCTGAGGGAGGGCAGCTCAGTCCCTGGACTTCATCAATGAAGAACTATCCTGACATGTCTCTGGACATTTCCATGCTAAACTCATTGGTGAATTAACTATCAACCTCTGGGTGCATGTACACCAATAATTCAGTCATATCTGATTAAGCTAGTAATGCATTAATGTTGCAGTAGCACTTAAGAGCAGTTAAATGTTGAAAGGAAATAATGACATGTAAACACTAACCTCTTAATAAAACCCTCCAGCAGAGTTTTCATCTTTCGGAAAATATCTTTTATATCCTAAAGCTAGTATAAAACAGAACAACTCAAAACACATTTTGTGCCTCAATTATCTGCTATGATGCCACTCTGATACACCATTTATGGTGGCAAATCTTATTCTAACACCATTAGAGTCATTTGTGTATTTCATTTTATGTACCTCCTGTTGAGAATCTCACAAATAGATGTGTGTTTTTCCTCTTACGAGCTTCATTCAGTTCATTTCTCTTGATCTTACCTTCCCTCTTTCTTTATCAGGTAATCGGTGAAAAAGAACCCGGGAGCGAGGGAGGCCCGCGCCAGCATTTGTGACGCAGATAGCTCCGCAAATTTCCAGGGCTCAGGTGGGCGGTTGACTTGAACCCTCATCCAATCTGTCGTCTCTACTCTAATGCCTCGGAGAGGACCAGCACCACCTAGTATGAACAAGACTTAAGAATTAGATGATCAATGGATTTACAATGTTTGTTATTGTCGTCAGTATGCTAACAAACCATGGCACTCTGTTGCTCAGGTCCTTGGTAAATATCAGCTAAATGTATACCTCTTCTTTTCTGCAGCATTTTCATTGCTTCCCACCCAACACAAACATCAGTGCAGCGACGCAAACTATGTTTTCTTTTATCCACAGGGAGCCCATCACACCTGGGTGTTGGGGACCAGTCGGAAATAGTTCGATCGCCACGGTTCCTGCAATCTCCAGACCTTGAGGCACAGGCAACGGCTGACCACCACTGCCTTCTTGTCAGGTGTTAACAGCAATGGGAACACTGTTTAAACACTGTGGAGACAGCAGAACCTGCTTGATGACCTCTTTTAAAGACTGAACATGATTGTACAGACTGTTTGTAGTGTGGTGTGTGTGTTTTGTCTGAGGTGCAACTGCTGAAAATAAATACTTGCACCTGTATTTATAAATGCGTGTGGTTCAGTAAGCAAATGAAAAACTCTTATCAGCTGCAACTGTGAGTAGGTGTAAGCGTAGAACGTCTGGCAGTGATAGTCATCCAAATTTAATACGTGTGGTAAGAGGATGTTATGACGTCAACTGCACTGGTACACTGCTGAGTCCCTCAGTTTTCTGATTGCAGCAGGATGTCACATATGATGCGAAGACACAACAGGGAAGTGAAAATAAAGCCCTATATGTGTGGCTGAATTATACATTCAGTATAATGCCAACAAGAGAAACATGAGGATGAGGTTAGCAATGAAGGAGAGGCTGAAAGCAGAAGTGTAATGTGCATATCTGAGTTTGCAGTTCCTCTCGCTCATGTGAGCAGGCACGGTTATTTTGCGGAGCTATGTTCTTCAGGGCGTAAAGTGTGAGGAAGAACTGCAAAGAGTTTGAGTTTGACGAACCGAAGCTGCATGCGTATTTATCCTTCAGTGAGTGAAAGGGCCACGATGAACAGCTGGGTATGCGAGGAAACTGTGGTACACATGCGCAGCAGAACTGCCAGTTTCCTGGCGCTGCTCCGACTGCTGGAGTGAGTTGATTCAGCAACTTCTGACTCTCGTCCCTCGGTGACACCGTCGAGGACATTGGACGATTTATCCATGTTTACGGCTGCTTTTCTTTTAATAGTTTCGCGTTACCACTGCGGTTTGTACTCATTCATTATGTCAATTTTTTTGCTTTTTGGAAGCACCTGCCCAATGACAATTAATTATGGTATGTCAAGCGGTGAAAATCTCCGTTTGTCTAACGAACAGGAGCAAATATACATTTTTTTAATTTAACGGTCTCTGTCTCAGGAAAAAGTAAGTACTTCCTCGTGGGTAAAACTTAACATAAGCCTATTATCCTATTGGTTATGCAGCATGAATTTATTCTTTGTTTAAAGCCGTGGAGCTGTTTGTGTATTGCTTTACAGTGCGGGGTGAGCTGCTGAAGTAGATAACCTTTAACTCAACATTAGCTAGTAGCTTTGGTTGTTAGGCAAAACAAGACAACAACCAACAGCTACTAGGATCAGTGAGGAAGAGGTTGTGCCCTTTTTGCTTGGTAACTGGCGTTAATTCTCCTCTCACAGGTCCTAATGCAGTGATGGTAAAAATCATTGCTAACTCCTTTTAGCTGTAAAAAGCCCTAAACTTGTTGATTTCTGACTAGTTGTTCCTCATTTAGAACTGAGTTTGAAGTATAACCAGTGTTGTATCAGGCATAAGACCAAGAGCAAAACATGTGATTACAAGGCCTTTTTTTTTTTTTTTTTTTTTTTTTTTTTTTTTTTTTTAACAAAAGAAGGGATGTTGCACTTTGTGTAACTCGTAAACTAGATCAGCTGTTGTGAAACAATATCCTCCTTGTTATTTATAAACAGTGGCACCCTTTGTCGTTTATGGAGATGAATAAAAAGCCTTCTACCACCCTTTATCATTGTATGCACTCAGTTGTCAGATTATTGGGTACACCTCCTAAAATAATCCAACATAAAAGCCTAACAATAAATCTATGCTCTTGAAGTTTTCAGCAATGTTAATTTCTACTTTGAAACAGTTTAGAAAGAGTGTTGATTCAACCTGTGTTATTATTTTTGGGAACTGTAGTTTGTGCACTTGGTTGAATTGTGTTTCTGATATTTTGTCTGCTCTATTTATGCAGTGAGGTGAATAAAGCCTGTTGTGATAGTTGTCCATAATAGGTACACCTAGAAAACTAATGCAGCCCTGAATCTAGGTCCATCAGGGTGAACAGTCACTATCATTATGCTCAACTCTCATTTCCTAACTCATTTCCCAACAAATGTTGCCACACACTCTGGGAACTAGACTTGTGTGCAGCTGGATGTTTGAAGATGCCGGAGGACCTGTGTCTATTCTCTTTTCTGTTGTCTTCTTCCACTGTAGATGAACTGCTGGTCAAGGCTGAGGCATACGTCACCATGCAGGGCAACAGCAAAAAATGAGCTGGTCCCTCAAACCCTCCCAGGATGAGCGGATGGTGGTGGCCCCCTCAAGTCTTCCAAGTGGTGGCTGTGGTTGGTGTCACGGCTACCTGTGATGGTCAGTTCGGCATCTATATCCCTCTTCTGCCTCTGCCGTGGAACCATGCTCTATTCTGTATCCTTAACACACAGCTGTCATTGCTGGCCGACTGTTAAGTGTGCAGCGAGTGGGTCTTTTCAGATTTGAATATGGAGCAAACATTGGCCTCTGCTATGCTTTTCTTTGGGCTGCTGGTCTAGACAAGGATTTTGTTGTGTGGAGGCTGTCTGTGGAGCCAGTCACACCAGGCGACTCTCTGTGTCTATGGGCTCTATTGGCCAAAAGACATAATCACTGGTATTTTGTCACATGTTGAATGTGCATGATGTCCTTATACTAGTTCATTTAACTAAGCTTCACTCAGCCATAAAAACAGTCGATTTCTTCAGACCCGACTTAATTTCTCACAAAGATCCACTTGTGTTCCAACAGTTTGCAGTTTCTTGTTCATTTTACTTACATGCCACTTGCTGTTCTTCCTTTTTATCACTTGCTGCTGTATTTTTCTAATATTACTACTCCTTGACTCTTGTTGTGCAGCTGACAGGAATAGCATTTGTGTGCACTTTTTCTCCCATGTGCTGCTGTCACTATTGACCCAGCAGATGCAGTGTCAGGGCCAAACAGAGCTACTCCACTCCAATGCCACTTGCGGCCGGACAAAGCAATCCATGTCGTCAGGACCTACACTGTTATCTATGTGATGTCCAAAGTGTACGTATTCAAAGCTGGTCTTTAATGTGATTTGACTTTTTAAGTTAATAGAAATAACATTTAGCAATCATGAGAAAGCTGCATTTTAATGGTGTTAATCTAATTAATCTTCATGAAGTGGCCCCAAGGGTAAACACTGTGGTGTTTGCAACAAATGTGGGGCGCGTTACATTGCAAATGGCTGAACACCTGTGTGGGTAGCAGAAACTACTGGTAGGGTGGTTCTGTATCTGACTATATATTTAGTGTCTCAATGAAATGTAGCATGCTACTGTATGTAAATTAACATTAGGTTTATTATGTGCCTTCAAGGTGCTTCTTTGGCACTGTCCTCTGCTACCTTGAGTGTCTTCCTGCTTGTTGTTGTCATCTTGTTCATCTTTATTCAGCATTACCTGGACCAAACAGTCTACGGACACTCCACAGTTGATAGTGAGTCATCTCTGTTTTGAACTTTCTTTATCTGACTGAATAGACACAGCTTTGATGATATTTAGTTATCTGGATCATTAAAACCTGTGTATGTGTGTTTCTGTAGATCACAGCTGGGGAATGGGACCTAGCTGGAGTATTCTTACCATTAACACCAATAAAGACTAGTTCAACCCGGTCTATATATTGCTTTGTAACTGTCGCGACATCTCTGCCTGCTGCTGCTCTGTCATCTGTTGATTTCCTTTTTACCTATGTGGTACAATCTTCACGAAACAGACTTTTGACAGACTATTTCTTCCCATTCATTGGTTCTCTATTTTTCACTCGGTGTTTCTTCTCCTCTTGTCTATACAGTTTATAAAGGCATTGCTTTGTATGATTGCCATAAAGATGCAGCGCCAAAGAAGCTAGAAACGGACATGAAGCAGGAAAAGCTACTGATGCAAGACCCACGACCAGGCCCTGGTGAGACCTGTCTGTCCCTCACTGTCAATATTCGTTACCATGTCTGTAAAATGTCTTTTTTTCTTTCACAGAATCAAAGAGGCCCAATCGACTGTGAGCCATTGCTTATACATGAGTTCAGTGGAAGCAATTCCTTATAGTTCTTGTTAAACTACTATTAAAAGCTAATTTTGTAATGAAGTATGATCAAAGGCTGCTCTGTGGTTTTCCTGCAGTATATACCAAAATGGACAATAAAGCCCACTCAGCCGACTTTCAGAGAGTCTATATGTACAGAGGTAATATGTCAACTTACAAGTGTATCTCCTTTGAATGATTTCCATGCATTAAATGTACAATGTTATATTAAATTTGTTTGTCCTGGTTGATTTCAGGAAATCATCAGAAAAGAGAATAGTTTTCATTATGGAACAGAAAATCCTATACAAATTTACAGAAAAGTAAATATATTGCTTGCACTTATTGCTCTCGTTAAAAAGAACGATAGCTCATTACCCGGTTTGTAAATAATACTTATGTCTTTTGGTTCACCAATACTTAAAAGGAAATGTCTATGGTGATATCAAAACTGGAAGCCTGATACTGATGAAGAGACTCAAACCCCAGTGTGAGTCAATTGACAGAGTTCCTGGAGTGCAGGACCCTCTTGGCAGCTCAGTTATGACCCCAGACGATTCCTAGCAGTAACTGATGTCTGTATGGCGAGGCAGGATATACTAACTGGGTGTTATTAAATGATGTATAAACGTTACCTGACCATGGACCATTGCTGACACGGACAGAGGATATGTTGGACTTGATACATCGTGGAAGACTTTTAAAAATCTTGTGGACATTTTGTATGCAGTCTGAATAACTGTGGACCGTTATTGTGTTTGTTCAGTTTATGTATCTATGCTATATGTTTATGTTGAATTATTTAAATGTTTATCTCGCAGCCCGGCTGAAGGCCAAGTCCAGCCCCTCTCAGGTTAGCCTCTGTTCAACTAGCCTGAGTCAGATAGATAACAGATAGATAACAGCGTATGGTATGTTTATCTTCAAGCTGAGCATGATACTGTTCATATTCTATATTATCATTATGTGAATACCAAAGAGAACCTTAGATAGAAAAAATACGTTGTCTCACTGAAAGTAGTGGAACAGATACTAGCTTGAAAAGTGGGCGCACTTCAGCTCTCTGCTGCTGTTTGCTAACGTTGTTTTCACAGAATGACAGTTTAGCATCTGTTTTAGTAAATTTGATAGTAAATAATATAAATACACAATTTTTGCTCAATTTTTCTTCTTTGTACTAGATCCACGTGGCACTATAGATAACTTCCTAAATCACCATCTCCAACTTCTACACATTTCTCAGGTTTGTACTATAATTGTAAACTAAATAGGTACTAATTGATTGTACAAAATATGATTTATCAACTACACACAGTCCCTGTGTGTTGTTGCATTCTTTCTTTTCTAGCCATTCAAGATGGAAAAAAATACATTGTCTTTCACAGATTAATGCAAGAGGATATGTGGGGGATGCTGAAATACTAAGAAATACTTCAGTACATGAAATGAAATGACTATCCTGAATAACAATCTCTAGTTTGTGTCATCAGGAACAGCAAAATATTATTTACAAGTAAAGAACTTCCAGTTTCAGACACGGAAGACATAGAATGGATGAGGAAATTGGGTGAAATCATTCTGCAGAAATTGGTTGGAAGAAAACTTATTTCCCAAGACATACATAACATATAAGCCAACCATTTGACAGCAAAGCAATGCATGGCATTTAGAGGTAAGATTGCCAGTGTTACAGAGACATGGGGAATAGGTTTAAAAATTAAAAGATTTGAAGAATACACAACCAGGACTATAAGGTTGACCTGAAGAAATAAAGAGGAGAATTGGAATGGTACATAAGAATGAAACCATCTGCGTTACTGCCATGTTGGAAGTGCAACGTTAACCAACACAAACCATCCTGGGGCACCGACACTTGAGTAAATTTCTACTTACTGTCAGTCATCCAGTTTGTGAATGGCCTCCTCTGCTCTTAAATGAATCTAAGTACTTAGCTCCCAGCACCTGGATGCTTTTATGCTCCATGACTACTGAGCAAGATGTTTCTAAGGCCCTGGTGAGACCTGACTGAGACCTAAGACAACTGAACTGCTACTGGAACAGCAATTCCAATAATGAGGGGTATGTATGTGTGGCCTGATACAGCAAGTCTGTCTGTATGTTTCATGAGGAACATGCATATTTCGTAAAGACATTTATATCTATTCAAAGAGTTTGACAGGTGTTAATATTTATGAACAATTTAAGTGTTGTCTGTGTATTCTTATGATGTTTGTCCTCATAGCTGTCTGCATATTTTCACCACTAGAGGCTGCAGAGATTGAGTGGCTTATGTGTTTTAAGTTGATCAGATCTGTGTGTTTGGTGGATTGTTGAGCAATCACTTGAACAATTTATCTTTATTCTTGTGGGGTGAGAACACAGCACTTATAACACAATAATTTTATTATAATGACGAATTAAATGTTTTTCCATATCTCTATTATATTGCTAAAGGATTACAGGGCTTGATGGTATAGTAGAAAAGGTGACTACTAATTACATTAACAATAGCTCAGTTCCATTCCCACATGTCATGGTTCAGTGTCCCAGTAAGCCACGACAGTGACAACAGTGATCGAGTATACACTGAGCAGAAACTGAAGCAGTTAATGTAATTCAACCATCATTAACTGTGTTATTTGCACCTGAGTTTCCTGCTGTTACCATGATGTTGTTTTGTAGGCTGAGTTTTGATCAGCAGCACTTTAAGGTGACAACAACGTGGCCATTTTCATTGTCAATCAACTGCAGTTTGTAAATAATAATGCTTAATCATACAGTTATTGTTTGTCCCACCTAAAAGCAAATTACTGTGACGTGAGTGGCGTAAAAGCTTAAAACATTAAACTGAGGATTTACCAGTAAAAGACAACAAAATAGAGCAACCATTAACCATGTTGCAGTTACACAACTAAACAAGTTGTAATTATTCATACTATTTATTATTTTCCAAGGGAAAGGGGCTAATGAGAAACACCCAAATGCTGGAAGCCTGGTCGAAGGAGGAGCTTCAGAAAAGCAGCTCATAAACTGTTTTGACGTTTCCTTCATGAAAAAGAAAAAAAAGGACCATCGCTTAAGGTATATTTCTTTAAAAAGCACTATGAAGGTTGACTTAGGCGGATGCTGCAGTTTATAGACACAGACAGCAGTTTTTTCAGTCCAATTGACATTTCCTGACAAGCTCAACACTGTTTTGTACACACCAACAATTGGATGGTTTTGTGGTAAATCTTGGTTTCACAAATGTGACAGAGAAACTGTTCAGCTGCTCAGTCCCTGATAGTAAACGACTAAACACACCATGTTTTGCTCCGTCTGTGCTGTGTGTTTGTGTTTTCAGTGGCCTACTATAACCACAGTGGCGCAATCAGAAGCAACGGGCAAAGATATTACTGTCATCAAGTGATTACATCGGTCCAGGCTGCTTTCATCACGATGAACTCTGTCACTATTCTGAGCCTTTCTTTGCTCATAGGCATGCATGTTTTTGTTTTGTTTTCCCCACATCTTTGAATTGTATATCAGAGTTAGCTACTACATCATTTGAACCATAGGCAAGGCTGAGGTTATAATGTCCATCCATTAGGCTCCCACTGGTTGTGTAACACATTAGTGTGCTGGACATCAGTGAGCTGGGTTCAGAGGCACTGCCAGGTGGATAATACATCCTTTTTGAGATGATGTTGTGCATTGTTTTGTCATTTCAAATTTCTCATCGTGATATAACATCCCTTATCCAATTCCATTCATTTTGGCCACCCACAGTGAGCCATCAGCCTCAGGACAGCCAGGATCAGGGCAAACCCGGTTTAAAAGATTCTGTTTTTATTGGTAGCTACCTTATTGTTGTTGCCTTTGGCCTAATACGTACCATCCTACGGCTCGTGTTCACACGAGATTTACTGGTTATTTATTAATGAAGCTACAATGATCACTCATAAAACCATCCACGTCCTTTGTTTGTCTCCATCTCCACCGCCTCTCAGGGCGCCGCAAAGATGCTCGAGCCGACCGCTTGTTTACCAGCGCTCCGCTGAGCGCTGAACACATCAGCCTCGAATAGCAACGACGACGGCGAGGCAGAAGCAAACAATCGTCGCACGGCGGCAGCCAATCAGGCTGGTTTCTCTTCAGCATCTCGGAGGGACTGAACCATCGGACAGACTTGAGCTCAGGCAGCGGGAGAAAGAGACTTCAGAAGGCTGCGCGACGCACAATTATAGTTTGTGAAATTCACACAGGTGGAGATTTCATCATCAGGTGATTAAAACTGAATCTGAAATTCTTACTGTCTACAGGAGCTAGTTTGGTCATAGTAGATGTCATGTTTTCACATTGTAAAAATGAAGAATTTAATGACTACATGTCAGCCTACAAATTCAGCTAATTCCAGGTGCTTTTGTACAGTTGTCATGTCTCTTTTGTTATTATTATTCAATACTGCTTTTGCAATATGCAGCATATACAGGGTGTTTAAACATGTGGCAGCATGCTGTGCCCACTTGAGCAAAATCGAAGGTTTTGCCTGTAATGTATGTTCTGCAAGCAGACATGACGACAAATTGTGACAATAACAAACTGATCACGTGGACTCTGTGTGAATCTGGCGTTGCAAGTTTATGTAACTGTTTGGCTCAAGACACCCTGGTTGAACCAGTAGCTGCAACCATAATATAACATAAACACAAGCATTTTCTCCTCTGTTTATGATTTAGACATGAGCTCAATGAAGACAGACAGGTGAAGGGCTCTCAATAAGCACCATTATTGGTTAGAAGAATGATTGACAATGCATTTGGCCTGTGGCTGCAGCCTTTAATGCCAAGCTGTTGGTTTTACATGGAGAGTAGTTACATAATTATGCATGAAACAAAAATATTTGTACCCTCTTTTTATTAACTTCCTGATATGAGCTATTCCTATTTTAAGATTATTCTTTTTAAAATAGTAATAGATTTGTGATGCACTGAACAGAAAACAACATGTTCTGTTCTGGACAGAAATATAAAGTATGATGTAATCTCAGGAAAGCGTTGATTGGCTAATTGCAAATGAATACTGTTACAGGTGTATTAAATTCGTATGACACTGATACATCACCAACGAGACGATCATTGATGCATTACGATGTAAAAATACTGTTATAAAAACAGTGCACCTCCACCATAAGAAAGATAATATGTTGATTTGTCTCCCAGTGAATGGCTCTGGCAGTGTTCTCCCCATAGGTTGAATTAGGTATGCATGAAGAAGACACAGTCACTGAGTTTGTCCCAGATTTACTGTTCAAGGTTTTGTGCATTGGTCCAAGAGCCTTTAGGGTTTCTGTCTAGTATAACCTCAAGTGTAGATTATCCCATTTGTTTGTGATGTCAAATTCAGATTAGTTACAAAATAAAATGATTGCTTTTGGGCAAAATGAATTGTTGTAGGCTGACAACATTCTTTTCTTTACTACACAAAACTGAAGGAAGAATTCTTTTCCACGTTCACCTTAACATTAACAGGAACCCTTGCTGATTGTGTGTTCATTTGGTGCTAGAGAAGAGGCAGTTTATGAGAGACATTAGATGAAGTTTCCAGAGCGTTGAATACTTTCAAATGAGTTATCTTAATTAATTGAGACATTATACTACACAGTCTGAAAGCTTCTTAAAATCTTTGTGGGCTCACACTCAGAGCTAGTTGCTGTTGGCTCAACAGCCTTCTCCATCTGAGCCATATCAGGACACTTCTGCTGTCTCTGGCATCATATAGTCCCACTCAAATGTGGGGTTCGCCATAAAAATTTCTTTGGGCTTTCTTTCGCCGCCTTATACCTCTATTTGGCTTTCTGCTGCTGCTTTCTGTCTTTCTGCTGTAATATATTTCAAACGTCTTGTTTTCTATGAGCGCAGCGCTTGCCAGGATCTTGACTCACAAAACGTTAAAAGGGTTTGAGGGAGGCGAGGCCACAACAGACAGCGTACTGGTGACCTCAGACCCAGGCTGCAGCAGCATACTGATGTCATGCCGCTCGCTCTCTTCTGACGCCTTTAGGAAGTTAGGGTGGAGACAGTGGTTGAACTGAAATGGTTAAGAGGATGTGTTGAGTGCTGGTCCATGTTAAAGGTTACAGTTAGCATTCTTTTGTGTGTGTGTGTGTGTTATGAAAAGGCCAAAACCAATTGATATGTTTATCTATCTCTGTGTTTTCCAACTTTCCTCATGCTACTGGTAGCACTTACTAAACATTATCCCTACTAAAGTAATATAATCTTTAAAACTTGAACACAAATGTATAGTTTCTTTTTTTAAATATGATGCCTAAAATAGCTTATTGGGGCCTGAGTAATACAGACTTGGCACTGTATAAGATAGTTTACAGTGGAAATGCAGATGGGAAACATGGGTAAAGAGAGAGCAACAAAAGCCCCTGGCTGGAAAGCGAGCAGACGCATACATGTCTTAAACCACCTGACCTCCTCAAACAGTATGATGGGATTGACTTAAAATAAACCACAGACCCTGTGTTAGTAATATTTTAATAGTTTAACACAACAATGTCAACAGGAGTTTATGGCGTAGTTACACAGTAAGTACTTGTTAGTAGGATCGATTTGTTGGGTCTTTCCTTGGGATTTTTGACAATGAAAAATTCTGAATATTGAATGCAGCCTGCCTTGTCCTTTAAAGATGGTGCATTGTTGGGTTAACACTGTTCAATCGTTAAATGGCGTGGCGGGCGTGATGAATTATATTAGATGTATATCAGACTGCGGGGTGGGGGTTTCCTGTAGCGATGATACTCTCTGTTCTACATTTATGATTGACTAGCACGGTCACATTCCAGAGCCGCTGCCTGGAAAGGATTCTGACCTAGACGGCAGCAGATGGGATCTCTACGCTGCCTCCGTGATGGCATGATAGAGGAGTAGGCTACTATTAAACACTCTCCTCTCTCTCTCTCTCTCTCACATCACATCACTCTGACAACAGTGTCATCCTTTTTGTGGGTTAAACACCATCTGCCAAACCAACAGTTTACAACACAAATTTTGTATTTTTGTTTAAGCTTTTTCATATTTGTCTACTATTTCAAGTCTTCTCCATGACAATGAATAGAATGTTCCAGTCATAGCAAGCGCATTATTTGCTATGAATAGATGCAGTTCAAAAATGGGTCAATTTATAGTTCATACTCATCTATTGCAGAGTGTATTGCCAGAAAGGCGAGTGTATGTAAGCATGCTGTCATCCCAGTCACAGATTTGTCTCTGGAGATCACCCGCCAACAAATGGCTTCTTCTGTGTGTGTGTGTGTGTGTGTGTGTGTGTGTGTGTGGCAAAGTGGGGCAGAAAAAAAAAATTCTTTGCTGCTAAAATGATATTTGGTGATATGATATTATATTTGTCTAATTATTGTTCATATCAAACCATACATAGCTTTGATTTTAGAAATCACTTATTGGAAATCTGACAATGTTTAAACCACCTGTCAGTGTGTGTGCTAAAGGCAAATACTGTACCAAACAGTATCTCTCCATATTGTCTGTAATAATAAAGATCTGTCAAGAGTACTACACTTAACTTTCATCTCAGTATGTATTCTACTGAGCCACTGAACTCAGCACAGTGTTAGTGACCTCTCTCATGTATTGAGCGTGATGTGGATTGAGGAGGCTTGTTGTGCTGAGGACTTAGGCACTTGGTGACCTTGACTATAAATCGGAGGAGGAGAGTGAAAAGCTTCCTGTTTCACATAGATTTGCTGCTGTCATTGAGCACAAGGAAAACACACAGCAAGTTACTCTACTGAAAGGATGTGGATACCCACTGAGAATAAAGTCAACAACGATGGAACCTCAATGTGGGCATTACAGGAAGCTACTGTAGAAAACTGAGCCCAGTAACATCAAAATCTATATGACACGAACACACAAAGCTGATTTTGATGTATACCTACAGTAACGACCCACATTTTACTTCCCCTGGAGTACAGTATCATTTTGTTTACAAAGTAAATTCCCATCATATCATCATTAAACTTATAGTTTGAACTACTTCACACATAGGGTGTATAATGATCCAAAGAGTGTTGTGATTGTATTAGTATAAAAGTAACAAACTGGTTGGCATTTCCCAAGTAGGCTGGGTATTGGTAGTGATCTAGCAAATCAGCTGAATTTCAAAAAAGAGCCCAAGCCAGTTCTTGAAGATGAAAATACATCACGTAAATACTAATACTGTATAAATATGAGGTGTTTTTAAGAATTTATGTTCAGAACTTCAAATTGTTATATCACAAGAACTAATATTTTGTTGATAAATTGCTACTTTGTTTCATATTATAAAACTGTTGACCAAACAGGTAACAAGGAAAAATTAAATAATTTACACTAAGTAATCCCACAGCCTACCACATATATCGACTGTACACATATTAATTGTGAAAAGGCACTGGTATAAATATTCATCTTGATAGCACAAGAGTCTATAGTATCATTCAATTGTGATTGATGAAACCACTTATATACTTTATGCAGTTGTACTCACAGTTATACTCTATATATGGTTGAAAATAAAGTTTCCAGCCTCAACAACCTCGCCTCTATCTGATTGTCTTGGCCCAGAGTCTCGATGACATATGACTACAAGAAACTCCTGCCATCAATAGTGGCCTCTCGATGTCACCATGCGTGTATGTGTGAAGATGTGGGTATAGGTCAGACAAGCCACTAGCACTGGACAATGGGTTTCCCAGTGTGCATAGCTCTGAATGCCATTGTTCTGGATAATAATCTCTTTTTCCTAAAATTGACATCCCCTCATTATAATGGCTTTATGCAGTGTCAATCTTGGAACTTTTGTGCCATTTAAGTGTCCAACTGTACTTACTTAGAGTGCATTTGTGATTGCTGGCCACAGGGTCGTGGAAACAAAACCCTTCACCCCACTGTGCCACTGGGGTGAGTGAAAAGAACTTTGTTGCTGACTTGAGGACTCACTTGAAACTTTGCTTTCGCTGGGCAATGATTGTAGTCATTGGGACATGTGTTGCTCTGGTTTTGCATCTCATTTGTATCTGGCCGAGCGGTGTAGCGCCCAACAACTATAGTTTTATAGACTTTGTTGGGGTGTGCGCCAGCAACACATGTCCTTTAATGATGCTGGAGCTGGGTGGCAGGAACAGCTGAGAGGTGAGCAGAGAGAACCATCACTTGCTACAAATGTAGAGCAGGGTTTAATTAGCTTAACAGAAACTAGCAGAGGGTTTTTTCTAGCTATTTTGAGTAACAATAATTTGGTTTTCCTGCTTTTTCCCAAATGAATCTGGACTGAAGTAGTCCTTCAGTTGTGGTTGACGTGTGAGACTGAGCTGAGAGGTGCTGTCCTGTTGTACATGAAAATACCGTCTGGGCGATGTGTATAGAGAGATCCCTGTACTCAGGTAGATGAAATCATCCACAGCAAGGAGAGAGGTGAAATCGTTTGCTGGCAGGCAAAACTTAGACTTAAAGGTGTCCCAACAAACAGTAACATACAGGAGCTATCTGGAAGTAATTTAGGTAATGATTGAGGGGATTTTTTATCTTGCTCTTTTTGATTGTGGTTGTTATTCCTCCTCTAGGCTTTCCTTAAATGTATCTGCATGTGTCAGACTGGATTAGACATTAGTCATTGTTAATTGTGTTTTATATTGGAGCTTGATAAAAAGAGGAAGGGACCAGTGAAATACTGTACTTCTTGTAGCGGCCTTTGTGTTTAGTGCTAACTTCATTCTTTTCGGTTTTCCTCTTTCTAGCTCTCCACATGTGCACAGACATCCTCTCACGTTATTCACCTGCATTCTCATCTTTCCCACAGCACCAAGAAAACAAAAGTCAGCTAATCCCGGGCACAGCGCGGAAGACAAATTCCTGCACAAGCATGGCAGACCAAGTAAGTTTTTGAAGTCATCTACAGCATTAGAGCCTGCCTCAAATTCTGTATATTGTCAAATACCCTCTGCTCTTGGTTCCTGATTTGTGCCCCAATTCCAGAATCTATTTATATCCTTCACCTCTGTGCCAGAACATAAGACATCCTGCCCATTCACAGGCAGTGTGAGCACAGACACACACCTCTGGAGAGTCTAATCTTGCCTGTAACATAAAAGTTCCTTAGAAAAAGGGACAGCCAGAGACAAATTAATAAGCCATGTTTGACAAGAGGCGTGAGGATGGTTTGTTTTCTGCAACAGAGTTTGCTTGGCTTGCAGAACAGGCGAGATGAATGTATTTCTGCAGCCCTCTTCTTCCTTCCTGGTGTACAGATTTTCATCTTGTAGCTTTTGATTTGATCCAACTCCATCCAGCTTTTCTGTAAATCTTAGTAGGAATTATGGCGTTGCTACTTGATATACAGTCTATGAGCATAATACCACATTGGCTGATTTCTAAAATCATATGTTCTTTTACAGACCTCTTCTGAATATTCAGATATATGGTTTGAAGGGTAAGCGTCACATAGTCCATCACATTACCTAAACTTCAATGAATCAATGAATTGAATAATGTTGTAATTCTTTTCCCTCTCAGAGACAACATAGATGACTTTAAAGATCCGAACAATAAACATCTATTTCAGCTCGACGCTACGACGCGCTATTAGACAGTCCAGAGACCGGCGTCAAAGGCTCCTTTGGGTCTAGGGACCAGTGAAGGAGGTGTGGGTTCGTCTACGGTGGAGGTGACGGCTTTGGAAGAGTCGTTTGACTTTGCCATCCATGGTGACACCAGCGCTACCGGCAGGACATGCCGCAGCAGAACTGGTCAAACTCTGCAAGGACTGCGGCGTGATTGTGGCAAAACATCACCCTGCTGGCGTGGACATACGTCTTCCAGCAAAGTCAAGTGAAGGCACACACATGTTGTTCTAAGAATGTTGTGAAATCATTTCAGCCAATGTGAGTTTTAACTTTTGTTAATCTGACAACATCTAGGCCAGCTAAAGATCTTGTTGCCCGCGTGCCACTGGCATGCACTACAGAGCTGCTCTTTTTACAATGTAGTGTTACATTACTGTTACGGTAACAGCAGAGATGACTACGGAAAAACGATCACCCAGATGTATGCCCAAAGCCCGCTAATGTGGAGCATTGTGGTGACAAAGAATTAAGATGAGAACTGATTCGGGACTGCAACACTACGGGTATAAATGGCAAAGGTTGTTGTCATTTTGTTTCATTAGCATCCATATAATTAAATCAATGTCATTTTCTTTAGCACACAGTCAAGAAAAACAGACACCAACCTAATTGTACAGATGGCCCACACAGAAAGAGCAATGACTGAATGTTGCATTGTAGGCAGCATAATGTGTTTCCTCATATTTCATTAAAGTAAGTAACATTAAGTCAGTGATGATAGTCAATTTAGAAAACCACCATAATATCAGCAATGACTTTATTTGTTGCTATGGAATACTATGTTTTGGGCATATTGCTATTCTTTTTTATTAAAGTGGCTTGGGTGAAACAGCAATATGCAAGGCAAGAGCCAGGAGTGGCTCATCCTGTTTCTCCTGGGCGCATTGATTAATCGCTGCTGCTTGATTTAAGTGAAGTTGACTCTAATGATAAGATGTGACCTCAATGTTATTCCACCAAAGGAAAAAAAACTTTTCATCTGTACAGCTGTGTTTATGTTTTACCGGTACTGAGAGTCTGCTATTTGGCTGGTGTCACACTGACAGATGGCGCGACATATTCCACACCATTAAATATTAATATTGTTAAATGTATTGCCCACATACAGTAGGTTCGTGCAGTCATTTCTAAAGTGCCACAGAATAAAGATATTAATGTAGATGTAAGAAAGGACAGGGCTTTTTATAATGTGGGCTTGTACATAGATGACCTGGAGATCTTCATTCATACACAAAGCAGCTTTGAAGTTTTTTTTTTTCATCCCAGTTGAATGATGAATAAAAAATGATTCTGCTAGACAGCACCAGAATAAGAACTACGGCTGGAAGCCACTCATCATCTTGTCTTGCTGTAGGGAAGAGGTTGCTTGGGAATCTCACACGTTGGTGGATTTTCCATCTTCTGCTGGTGTGTAACCAAAGTTCAATCTCAATCATTTGTGTACACACTTATATACAGAGATTCCAAAATGGTTTTAGTGTTATTTTCTGGTTGAAACTGTTGTTCCTGTCCTGTGTTTAGGAAGGATAAAATATTTTAAAAAACTGTTATAGTCTGTTAAAATGTATTTGCAGGAGACTTGGGTAACTGCAGCTTACTGACTACTTTCAACAAATTAAAGTGTTAAGTAAATGGTTTTATATTTTCATCTCTGATTTCTTGCACAAGTAGAGACATGCATAGACAGTCCATTTCAAAACCTCAGAAAAACATGTTACTGGAGCTACAGAAACATGCAGTGGCAGGATTCAATTCTCAAAGACCACACATATGGCACACTTAAACTGACTTACATATGTGACATATTTGTTTATAACTTTAAGCATTATCATATACAGTATAGTCCATAGCATTTCCACACCCCATCCTTCCACTTATATATCTTTGTGACTCATGAAAAGCAGTCCTGACAACCTACTGCACATTCACAACACCATGCTCAAAGATATTTTAAGGATTTAGCTGCAGGATATAACAATGGAGAATGGAATATGCAGACTAAAGCATAAAATTAGCTACAGTACAAGTCTTTTCACAATTTGCATTATTTTTGTGCTTAAAATGGACATTCTGTGCTGAAAGATAGTAAGTAACATGGCCTTAGAGGATTTGCAGGTTTTCTATCATTTACATTTAATCATCCACACATGCCATCATTATTTCGTAGCCATCACTTCTTACAGTAAACTGGACAAAAGTGTGAAGCCAAAGAAGTATCTGTGGGGGTTTTTTTTGTTTTTTTTCACCCACATCAACACCTTCACAGTTGGCATGGCAATGGGCGTTCATGTTTACTGTTCTGAACATTTTTCTTGGCAAGACTAGAGAAGGAACTTGAAGCTGACTGTGGGATTGAAGCTTGTTTACATCCTGCTCTATTGGTGAGCAGTATTTAGAAAAGTGTGAACAATATGGCGTAACCACTTTGGACATTTAAGCTTAAAAAAACAAAACAACAGAAAAACAACAACAAAAAAAAAACATGTTCCCTGTGACATGCTTTTTGTGCAGTGTGTGTAATCTGTGCAGCACTGTATACATTTAGTCCTCGGATGTGTGTTTGAATTGCATTTGAATGCAGGCTTTGTCATCTGAGGCCTAGAGGGTCTAATCAGGGTCCCAGGTAGACCAGCGTGCATTTTGAAGCAGCCTCACAGCTCTGCAGTGTGTTGAGGAGGATAGTACAGTAAAATCTGCACAAAGCGTGTGCTGTATGCACACTTCAGAGGCAACCACAGGATAAAAAGAGGTACGGACAAGAGGGGGTTGGGCTCATTTTCATGTAGTTTCTGACTCCAGGCATGACTGAGCCAGGATGGGTTGCCATGCCAGAGATGCAGATCTCCACTTTCCTTTTAATCAGGGTCAAAGTTCTTTGCTTGCACACGAAAAATTAAACATCTTAATGAGCACTGGCTAATCACAGCATGGCTGAATTAACCCTCATTTATTGCGGGTAAAGAGGTCTGCTACACCACACTTAAGTCTCTGCTGTGCCGTCTGCCTGCTTAGAGCCAGAACACCACAGCATAAACTATGGATGAGGTAGAAATCTGGCGTGGGCTAATTAATTACTAGCATGATTCACTTATGGTGGCTTCATTTTCCAGGCTTTGGTTGTGTTTCCTCATCACTGAACACGATTGTAGGCTGTGCAGGAGCATTTCTGCATGAAACAGATTCAGATTCTGTGTCAGATCCATATGGATCATGCACTGCAGATGGTTGAACTATGTAAATAAACAGCAGGTCAGCTACCACAGTATCCCAAAATAAAATAAAAGTTCCACTCGCCCTCTAACCTTTGTCCTTTAAACCGTATCACAGTCTCCTCAGATTTGCTGTTTATGCAGCTTAACCATTTGTTTACTTTGGCAAATTTAATAGCTGAGTATGGAGGATCTGCAGAGGACACACAGTTATCTTCCTTGAACAGAAACAGCAGCTGGAAGTCCAGTTTTCCCTCTGACAATAGACAGCATGGAACAGGCGCAGAGGACTGGAGCTCTCATATGTTCAACACTGATGGATTGCCCAAACAAAACCAGTCACTGGATGAGTCAAATTAATAATAAACCCAAACATCCCTGTTTATTGTAGCTTGTTGCTATGACAGCAGGTTGCCCCGGGTGACTGCAGGCTTTATAGGTTGTTGTTTAGGTGATTTATCACCACAGCAATGGCTGTTTGTGTTTGTGTTACTATGCACTTTTAACATGGAAGTGAAACGGGCACGCAGCCAGTTAAACAACTAGAGCACTCTCAGAAGGAGAATGATTGATGATGATGATCTGTGGCATGGTATTGTCAGTGGTTACAACAGTTTGAGCTAATACATGAGAATACAGTACTTCACAACACCTTTCCTTCCAACACTTAGTTGCATTCAGCAGGTCTAAATGTTCATATTAGACAGCTGGAATGAAAAACATCAGGGCTCTAGGCCCTGTGCACTGCTACTCAACTATACAGCTGAACACATGATACATGATATGAAGAGACAGTAACATATACAGCCTACAGCTGTGTGTGTAAGTCTGTGGAGTTGCTCAGACGACAGTTAAGTACAGAGACTCACTGGGAGACGAGATCCAAACAGTAAAAGTTTTCTCAGTGTTTATCTCAGCAGGATACCATCTCCATGCTGTCTTACATCTGCCATGCTGAAGTGATCACACATCTGTGTGTACACCGCTGTCTGCTCTCATTTTAAGCTTTCAAACTTTACTGAGAGGCTGTAGAAAAGACCTGCTGATAAAGCAAACCTAAATACAGCATTTTTGTCCCCGGAGGCTCAATTTAGCAGAAACATCTTGCTGGGTTTAATGTGCTATACTGTGACAAGTGTTATTCCATACTTAAGCTCCTTTTCCACCTACATTTCAGGAAGAAATCCTGTCGCACCATCACATTTGACGAGTTCAAGGTTGCACTCGGGGAGCTGGCCAGGAAGAAATATAAAGAAAAGACTGGAGAGGAGGCCGAGGCAGAGGTCCTCAAACTGATAGAAGGGAAGGCACCTATAATTGCAGGAGTCACGGTAAGACTCAAAATGTTAGTAATACTGACGTCATTACAGATCACATCATGTCCACCTGGAATAAAGTCAAACGTTTTGCAAACTTCCTCACAGAGAGCTGTGGCTTCCCCGACAGTGAGCCGCCTCACGGACACCACCAAGTTTACAGGGTCGCACAAGGAGCGTTTTGACGACACCGGCCGCGGGAAGGGTAAGGCGGGACGAGTAGACATAGTCGACACTTCTGGATACGTCTCGGGATACAAACATCAAGGGTCATATGAAAAGAAAGTCAATAAACCCACCGTGGCCAAACCCATGTGAGGGCGAAGATGAGGAAATAAACATTTGATCAACTACTAGGATCATTTTCTATTTTAAAAAAAAGAAAAAAAGAGTACTCAAAGGAAGCACAAAAGAATAGGATTTCATATATTTTTCCCGCCCATCTATTTTGTGTGTGTGTGAGAGAGAGAGATATGTTTTTGAGTTCCTCTCTTTGTCAAGTGTGAGAACTGGAAAATTGTTTACATCTATTTTTACGAAGTCATCACCAGCTGGTACATTCCTGTCCAATAGCAAGTTACTGCCAAACACTGAAGAGAACAAATGAGAGAAACTTTGCTTTGCTATGAATACTGAAGCTTTGTTGTTATGATAGGGCCTTATAATATTTATTGAGCACAATGAACAACAACATGCCAAGAAAAACAAAAGTGGGGCAACGGTTTGATGAATTAACAACATTGCACTTTTTAATGGAAATGTTTCTATTCCCATATTTAGCCGAAGAAATGCATTTTTAATTTGTTTCAATGACAGTTGGCACACATTTTCAACATAGATATTATCAGTGTTTATTCCTTTTGGAAACTTCAGTTGTTAATTCTATCCTGTGTTAATTGTTTGTCTGCCATCCCCACTTGTCAGCTGTTGTTAGGTCTTTATAAATTTGCTGTTCATTTCTTAATTTCATAAGCTCACATTGTCATTTGAATAATTTGCCTTCAGCTCAAACCAAGAAAAATATATTGAGAGTTTCGTCAACTGGTTTTAAACTACTTCTTTTTTTTGCAAAAATAGTCAGACTGAACTTTTTTTTTCTTTTTTTTTTTTACCTGCTATGTCTGCTTGCTTCTGTGAATATGAAAAACATAAAAAGCAAATGTCCTGCCATGCAAATCTTTTACATGGGCCTGCTTACAACAATTACATAGGACTCTCCTCTTTTACCTTACACTGTCTTTATTCAGAGCCAATTGTTTCTATATACACAGACCATTTTGCTAACATGCATTTCAAATATTAAATTGGTGAATTTAGCTGAAGGAAGCTCTAACTACAGTAGATGAGCTCAGTTGTACAAGATTGTATTTTTAACATTTTACTTATATTGTTGCTTCCTCATCAGATTTCTATACAGTAGTTCTAATATATTTGTGGTAAGATTGTGTATATTCTAAAAAGTTATAGCCACATGGCTTAATTTATGACACTGGCTTAATATGTTTTTTTTATTTCTCCTGTATTGCTGTACTTTGTGCATGTTCTGTATATTGCATTTAATTCAGAAGCATATAGACGACAGTGCAAGTTTGTCATATCTGAACTGCTGTGCCTGCTGTGAGGACAGACTACTGGACAGACTTAATTATTTTCTTGCTAAAAATATATTAAGTGATGAAATTGTGGGATCATGATAAAATCGTGTTATTGCTTGAAATCAATATGTATCAACTTGTACAAAGTCAGCTACCCTCTAATGTTTGTCTATTGATAAAGAGTACCTGTTGTGTGGTACTGTCATCCAAGGCACAAATTCAACTAAAAACAAAAGCAGGGTTTTACTGTTGTATCCTGATATACAGTATACTGAGATAAAGGGAAAATTGCAAATGAGTAATATACTTTTGTAGAATAATATTTTTCCAACATAGTGACAGTGTTTCTGCCACACTTGTCACACACTACCTGTAGCCTCAGCTGATGAAGAATCACGCATCAAGAGCAAAACTAGCAGTTATCATTGTGTTAGTTTTTGTCTGCTGCAGTAGCTTGAGTATGATCTGTTTTCTGTGCTTAATGCCAAATATTGTGCACCTTTAATGTGGAGGAACAATATTGTCTTATTTTATTTTTTTCAAATAACTTTTAATGTACTATTGTGCCCCAGTGCATGCAGCGTGTTTCTGTTCTTGTTCTTTAGACTTCTTAATGTGTGTTCATGATTTGTAGTGCTTTATTGAAAATAAAAAATCACAACCGAGAACCTCTGTTGAGCAGGTTACGTGGGTGCCAGTCAAAATATTATGTTTTCTATTCTTTTGTTTTTCAGGGACACTGAACCTCCCCACCAGCGGCACCAACCAGTGACCTGTAACATTCAAGTGAAAATAAAAACTACATTTGATTCAGTTACGTAGAATCCACAACCTAGCCTGGTTTGCCAGGTCTTGCATTAGTGTCTGTGAGAGGAAAGTGTGTGTGTGTGTGTGTGTGTGTGTGTGTGTGTGTGTGTGTGTGTGTGTGTGTGTGTATGTATGTGTGTGTGTAGCTTTCCAACCCTAAGGCGGAGGTATAAATAAAGTCACAGTGCAGCTGGAATCTAGATGCATTCATTCCACTGCAGTGTACAAAGCAGATGGAGACGCAACTGACCTAAAAAAAATAAATAAATAAAAACTGGGGAAAAAAACCCAAGAGAGACGCAATCTTGCCGCTGATCCAGGAAATACATCTCACTAACATTTTTCCCCCTAAAATCATTTGTTAACATAACAGCCCTGTCACACACTTATACACAACCTTGCTTGAACAAATTGCCTTTCCACATTATTGTTTACATCAAGCAAACACTGCCTATACAATTTTTTTAAATAATCAACACTTCATTTTTCAAAGGGGCTAGCAGCTTAATACATACAAAAATGTAATGTACACTACAGTGATATAAATAAAGTAAAAAATGAATTTAAAAATAGTCTTCAGCCTCTAGGCCTCATGCAGTGACTGCAATGCTAATGTGGTGCTCACCATAGTCTCTCTTTGATATTTTCATACTGGTGTGCATCTTCTCATTCAAATTCCTCTTTAATTTTCCCCACTTCCCTTCAGCTCAGCGAGCAAACACTCGTTGGTAGCCACCAGGGACCTGCAGTACGTGCACAGACACATTCAAATCACATAAGCAACTGACAGCAGCACTGATTTAGACGTTAGTACCGGCAGGTCAGATGTGGGCATCTGCATCCTCTTACCTGTGGCTTTCTTGCAGCATATCTGACAGCTCCTTGACTTTCTCAGCCTCCTGCACTTTCTCCCTCAGCCCCTCGATCTCTTTCCTCAGCTCCTCCACTTCTGTCTGAGCCTCTACAGATACATAAATACAAGAGAATGGTATAAGGAAAACAGGTAAATGCTCATTCATGTGTATCTCCCATTGGCATTTAAACCCACCTTTAATCTGAGTGATAGGGGAACTTTTCATCATAGACCTGAGATACTGTCGTTCTAACTTGATAAGTTGCTTCTGTAGAGCGACATTCTCCTCCAAGACAATCCTCAGCTGCTCATTTAGTTTGCCCTACAATGGAGTAAAGACAATAAAGACTGTGTGCTTATCAAAACTGTTAAAGTCCCCTGAAGCTCAACTTTGTTTTCTGGAGCTAAATCCACTCACAACCGCACAGTGAGTTTCCTCCAGCTGAGCTGAGAGGTTACGGACTTCAGTTTTGTGCTCTTCCTCCCGTGCTGCCGCTTGAAATCTCAGTGCATCAGTTTCCCGTCTTAAGGTCCTGACCTCAGCCTCCCGGCTGGAAATATCGTTTTCCATCATAGAGAGGATCTGGACTGCCTGGGCTAGAGCCAAAAATAGAAACGATGAGAAGACATTCATTATCTCAGGCTCCTGTAATCAGATACCACATTCCCCAAACTAAACTCCAACTCACACAGGAAGTTGTTGTTATGATGCAGTGATCTCTCTCCCGTCCAGTGTTTGTCCACGAGATTGAGAAGCATCTCCAGGGGTTTCCTGTAACTACCCTGGGAGGTGAATTCAGAGATACTGTAAGTTGATATCAGAAGTGAAACAAACTCAAATATAATTTGTACTAGCAGGGAGAGGGAAGAACTCAGTGCACAAATTAGTAAGAAGACTATAATAACTTCCAACCCTTTTTTTCTTTTCTGCTTGCTGCAGCAGGCTGGAGCCCCCTTCTGTCTTGTTGAAGCTGGAGTAGGTCAGTCTCGGAGGATGTAAGATGGGGTTAGAAGGGTCAGACAGATTCAAACCAGGTCGGTGTGGACTTGGAGGACGGATATTAATAAATGAAGAACTGTGACGCTGACTTTGATCTGGAAAAATGTTTGAAAACACTAATTTATCAACATACCACGAAAGTTAGATTTGGCATTTGTGGAACTTCTGATGAGGGATCTTGCTGGGCTCTTACCAGGATTGGGGGTGAAATGTCCCTTGGCAGCATGTCTGGTTTGTTTGGTGAAGTCCTTTTGTTTTTCAGGCATAGGTCTGCGTTTCTCTACATAGGGCCCGAAGGACACCTTTGGTCTTTCAGTCACTTTCAATGAGGTACAACCTTTTTTATGAGATGGATCTTTTGTTTGTGGCACTTTGGACTCTGTGTTATCTGTTTAAATTACAAATCACACAATAAAACACTGATATTAACTGACCTTGGACAGACAGACTGTGTCCATGGTTGAAAATAAATAAGATCTGGCTTCTGTCTCCACCCAGTGGTGGTTTTACACATTGTCAACAACTGAAAAGACAGAACACAGGCTACAACTATTAACTATTACAGCTCTGAGTATCTATTCTAATTTGTTTGACCCATGTAAAGCTTGGACTAAAGCAGAGAAAGTTGCCACTGAAACACAAAGTTTTGTTTCCATGATATTCACTGTTGCAATCTCTCCTACTAATAAAACACTCACATACACGCAAATTTCTCTATAACTCTGACTGACTCTCTGCGCAGAGATCTGTGAAAACTTACCATACTTTGTGGGGGGATACCTGAGGATAGATTTTGCTGTTTCCTTAAAAAACAAAAACAAAACAAAAAAACAAGAGTAAATACAAATATATGATCATGTAAATGTACTACCGCTGATACTGTTTCACCTACAGTAAAATAAAATCACCTGTTTTGGAGTTGAACTCCTCTGTTCTGTAAAATCTTGTGATTCTTCCTTCCTAGGTTCTGAGACTGAAGACAGTTTAAAATCAACAGAAGTTTAAAAACAAAACATAAATTCAGCTGGTTTGGTTTTGAGCTGAGAATTAGCTGTTGGTCTTTGACATCTTACCATCTGCCTCCTTGTGAACAGAGTCAGAGATTTCACTTTGATCGCTATGATTCATCGCCACAAAGTTCAGTACAATATCATCAGTGTCAGTCAGGAGGGAGAGCCTCTTGGTTAAGCGGTCCACTAAAGCCAGTCTCTGATTACTGCTTCTGAGAACCACAAATAAGACCCATCAAGGTTACAACATTTTTCAATCTAAAGCCTCTTTGTCTTCTTGTGTGGCTGTTTTCATCAAAACATTAAAAACATTGATAAATCTTATTTTTACTAGAGTAGATTTGAGTCATGGGAATCTATGAAGTGATTAACAGTAATAGTAACAGTATTAAAAATAGCTATACTATTTCAAAACATTCCCAAGGTTTCTTTGCCCCACTCCACTGGCAAGAACAATTTCAGTGCATTTTCCATGTATGCCAGATCTTTAGCTGAGGCCTTTATCAAATATAATTTGAGCCGAAACTCATTTAAGTTAAGCCTTGATGTTCAGCGTACCTTTGGTCTTCAACCTGATTTAGACAGGAGCTCCTCTGCTCAGGTAAAATGTCAGAGGAAAACTGCATTATGGCAGCTTTGCGCTCAGTGTCTCTGACGAAACAGCTATCTGGAGAGCAATGAAGGACACTTATTAATACCAAAAACTTGGCTGAGAAGAGCGCAATCTCGCTGAAATAGCTGTAGCTTACCGAGCTTGCGCAGGTTGGACATGGCATGCACCAGATAAGGGCGGTAGTTTGGGAAACTTTTGGTCAGAGGGTTGAGTCTGAGGTCCAGCTCTCTCAGAGCTGGCAGCTCATACAGCACTTTCACCTCTTCAAGGGAGGGTATGCAGTTATAGTACAGGATCAGCCTCTCCAGCTTTTTCAAGTGTTGCACCCCCTGGGGAGAAAAACAATAGAGTTTAAGCAGGGGTTAGACAAAACGTTTGATCAAATTCGTTCCCAAAAATGATGTAAATTATGCTAAATACATTTCTACCTATTTAATGTGTACTTTCAAAGAAGTACCATGATTTCATGGATTGGAAGTGGCCAGTAATGTTACCAGTAAACCAACCTCTTAAACCCCAATGACCCTACGGCTGGTCTGTCATTCGTGCTCATGCTGTACAGACAAACATTTTTTAAACCCACAGAATTTTCAATGTAAATGATGCTCAAGACATGAAGACTATTTCCATTTGCCATGTTAAAAAAACACAGAAAAAAACATGCAGTCTTTTTTTGCAAGAAGAAGAAAAAGCTAAAATAATTAGAGGGAGAAGAAGAAAAAGCAAAATAGAACCTTATCTTTGGTTCAGACCTACTTCGACAGAGACGAGTGCATTGCAGGACAGATCCAGAGACTTCAGACGGACAAAGTTGTTTAGTGCGTTTCCCAGATGTCTGATCTTTTCCTCATACGTCCCCGGGAGGCTCAGTGAGCGGACATCACCTGTTTAAAAATAAAATTACACGGCGTCACCCTGATTCTGATGCTTTGGTTTGCACAGGTGACAGTTACTGCTAATTAGCTGTCATTAGCTTAGCTACCGACAAAAAGCTACAATTGTTTTACATAACAAAAGCCAAAACGTCATGGCTTGACTCTTGATGTTTGCTAGTATTTATTCCTACATAATGTTTGTATTAGCACGAGACAATATTACCGAGACAGGGATGTTTTAACTGTAATCTGTCCCGTATCCATTGCTCCGTTAGTGTTGTCAAACACTCCGCCGCCATACTTTTCGAACTCTTGCTGCCTTCAGGTACTGTCGGAAAAAATACATAACTTTCTCAGAGCCGAGTGCTGCCCCTTGCTGTGCTAGATTACAGCCCACACACATTTTATTGTATTATTTATTGCTTGTTTTTCTGTATGTGTTTATTTTATTTTTTATTTTATATCAGTTTGTATGAAACAGACAAGCAAACAATTGTTGTTTATCGTTAGTCTCAAACAAACTGCCATTAAATAAATGGATAGAAATCTGTCAATGCTATATCTGAATTCTTTCAACATCCTATGAAGATTTTTTTTCTTGCTAAAAATCTATAAAAATCCTTACTTAATGTAGGCTACATCACTAAATATTACTTAAATATCGATGTTTTATAAATGGTGTGCATACATTTATCTTGTTCAAGTTTATTTGTGGAGCCCAGTTTCATGCAAAAGCAATTCAAAGTGCTTTACAAAATGATGAAACAAAAACAACAGAAAGCACAACTCAAGTAATTATTCAGTTGATTCATAAGACGTTTGTTAAATTTCCTATTAAAAGTTCCTATTAATTAATAATGATAACTCTGCTTGCATAGTGTCAGAGTTTACGAGAATATATGAACCCATCTTTTGGAGCATGCGCAGTGTCCAAATCCGCAGTTGTCACATGTCAAAACAAATGTATTTCTGTTCCTACCTAAACTTTGGTCCTCTGTGCTGCTTAGCTTTGCACTGACCTTATGAAACACAAACCGACATTCAGATATTGGTTACAGCTGTATTAGATAACTTCAGACACGTTCATTACGAGCAAAGCGCCCTTATCTGTCGCCGTTTTTAACAGTAGCGTTGCTAACATCGCGGATGTTTACTGGAGTGACACTGGGCTTCAGGATCAATGGCGTCCTGTGTGACAGAGTGGATAACATCATGTACCAACATCGCTTTGTCTGCCACTGCGCTGTATTGTTCTTATAAACTCTTCAAGGTAGATATTATTCAGTATAGTGATATTATAATTGACGTAATTTCTAGGGGCTGAGCTAGTCAATTAGCAGTTTAGTCATTGTTCAAGCATAAATGCCAACTACAATGTGTTTTCTCTCTCTAATATGAGAAGATTTGCTTCTTTTCTTTCTCATTGATCATAGTTAACGGAATATTTTTAGGTCTTGAACTTTGTTTGATATCTGACATTGTATAGACTAAATGATTATTGGTAAACCGAGAAATAATCAGTAAAGTACTCAATGACTGAGTTAGTTGTAGCCCCAGAGACCTTAGTTTTCCTCAGCTACCTTCACTGCCTATTTTACATTTTTTCCATTAGGTGTTTTTAAGCTAAATTCCTACGTTCATCTGTAATATAATAAATATGCATTATACTGGCTGTTCTGTAAATTTTAATTAAAAGTTCCAGCCATTTGTTGCATTTCTCACTTTGTACTTTTGCTACTGCCTCTGCATTCACCTCCCTCTCTCTCTCTCTGCAGAACCACAGAGCTCCTTCAGTAGGCTTTTTCCTGCTTGGACTCTCTGCAGCATTTTGCTCCTTCCATCCTTCCAGCTCATATATAGTATCTCTCCAGAGAGAAGCAGAGTGGGCTGGCGAGGTTCTGGCTCCAGCGCTGGTTTCCTTCGACTTCCTATGGCTCAGTCAAGACCATAACACAGCACATATTCTCCTGTGTGGCTCCTGCCTGCTGCTGGGACTGTGGGACTGGCTCTCAGCAGATGCTCTTACAGTGATGAACCGCTGCCTGGGCCTGTCCTCCCTGTCCTGCTGCCTCACGGTTTGCCTATTTGCTGGTAATGCTTTGGGGGCCCTGGGCGGAGTGGCCCTCAGCCTTCCTTCACTTGTGACTCCACAAGTTGGAACGAACACTTTTGCTCCGCTCATTTCTCCAGCTGCTTCTGAGGGACTGATGAAGTGGTTTTTGAAAGGGTCCTTGTCGATAGGCTGTTGGGCCTCAACAGAAGCCCTCACAAAGTTTCTCTTGGATGTGACTGACCGATGTGACATAGGCCTTTAGTAAATCAGTAGAGGTCTGTGTGTTTAGTCAGAATCTGTGTATCTGTGCTACTAAGACAAATTTGCCAGACAGAAATCTAATGTGCCTAACTAATAAGCATTTTAGGACATTTGTGAGGAAGATTTAATCTAGATTTTAATGTAAGTTTCCAGTTGAGCTGAAGCAGTTCATTGGTCAGAAAATTAAATGTTAATAATTTTGATAATAGATTAACCAAGCAATTTTTAATTGTGCCAACATTAGCTGGTCCAAGCTTCTCAGATTCGAATATTTGCTGCTTCTGTCTTTGTTATATCACTGTAAGTTGAATATCTTTGGGCTTTAGAATGTGTTTGAACAAAACAAACCATTTGAAGATGTTACCTGGTAAGTTGTGACAGGCCCTTTTCCTCTATTTTGTGATGTGTCATAGACTAAACAATTAAGCAAATAATGGAGAGATAATTGATAGTGAAAATAATCATTGGTTGCAGCACTAGTTTTCTACACTGGGGGTCACAGGGACTAAAGGATAACATGCTTTTACATATGGACGTTAGTGGACAGAATACAGGCAACAGTAATGTTAATTAACAAAACCAAAAATTAATAAGAAAAATTAATATCACAATAAGCAGAATATCCTTATATAGTATTAATTTACATCATACAGCGGAAAATCAATTCAGATTATTAGCATGGCAATTTCTTTTTTTTTTTTTACAACTCGAATTCTCAAGTATTTAAGAAATAAACATGGAAGAAAACAGTATTTATAATAAAGACAGCTAAATTGTGTATGAAATTACAAAGTCCCACAGTATGACAACAAAAGACTTGCTTGTGTTCACCTCTTTAGAATTTGTGTGTTTTACTGGAATATACTGTAGCTGCTACCTCGGTTGACCTTCAGTGGTCACTGTGTAATGCTGCACTTTTATTTATATGAACACACTCTTTTGCATGAGAGGACATGACCACAGTTTACCACTGACAGCCCATGGTGGCATTGTTTAGCCTTATTAGTCAGACTGGAAGTGCCTGGGTGACATTTGTGATGCCATCCAATTTATTCTGTGATCATTTCAGGCTGTACTTTCTCTCAAGCTACTGGCATCACGCACACATCTCCCTGCTTACAGTTTTAGTGTTTCCAAAAACATCCAGTTGCCTCAGAGTCTGGGTCCTGTTTGTTCTGCAGCCTCAGCAGTATCACTGTTAAAATATCTGCAGTGGTCTAAGCTCTTGGCCCCACTCTTACGTCATCATGCCCATTTGATACTTATCAATGCACTTTTTTTTTTATCACTTCCTTGATTTTTAGCTCCTGTAATGTCGACGGAAACGACCTCATCCGTTTGACTCACCACTGCTAAAATGATGTCTGTACAATGTTGTTTGTCCTTGCAAGGTATTGATATTCTCTACAGAGATTTGTAGTGGACGCTGCAGATTTTCTCTCAGGATTTCAGAGTTGTAAACAGCTGCCTCAGCAGTTTTACTGCAGTATATGTGCAAGCATCTGTGGCTCTGTGCCTGTCTGTGGGATGGTGCCTTTGTCAAACCTCAGGCCGCTGGTGACCAATGATATTTTCAACATAATCAATCATTTTTTGTTAACATTTGTGAGTTTGAAGTGCCAGTATAATTATGGTAAGTGTGCTTTTTGTAATGATTTCTCATTCAGTTCATTTTTTTTAAACATTTTTTTTTGGCAGAGTGTGGAAGTGTTTCAAAATGTCACATGCTGTACTTTTATTTATTCTTTTATTGAATTGCTTTTCATCAACAAAAATATTCATTTTCACTAAAGGGATATGAAATTAACATGTCTTGAATAAATTATGTGACTGTTACTGTTACCCCAGTTACTGTGTGTAACTTCACACTGCATTTCAAATATCTCTCAGCTCATCTTCAGTTGTCCAGCTATTGTACCACTTACAGTCCTTCTTCATCCAACATCTCAATATTTGCAAGTACATCATGCAGCAGTTGTTTCCGGAACCTGGCTCAGGCTGTTGGTATCAGCATCAGCCCCCACAGCTCAGTCTTAGTCTTCACACTTTTGTCTCTTCACTCCACCACTGCAGCGGATAAAGAAACTGCAGTGAGCATGCTCACTGCAGATGCAGCCTGTAGATGGAGCGAATTGGTGAGGAGGAGGAGGAGGAGGAGGAGAAGGAGGAGAAAGGGGAGGAGAGAGAACGGCTGAGAGGGAGCCACACAGGAGCTGCACACAGCACCAGGATGCTGTTGCAGCTCTGAGAACAAGGTTCTGCATGGGAAGATTTGTCATTGACAACACGAATGGAGTGCAAGAGGGGAATACAAATGATGGGAATGTCAAATTGTCATCACCTAAGAGAAGAAAATATGTGATAAGGTAAAGAAGACAAAGCATTTTGCATGAAGGACTAGAGTGACAGTTAAGATAGAAAAAAAGGAGTCCTGGTGTATTGAGACCAGTTTTACCATCATGCATCCTTTAATTATCATTAAAACTAACTGTCATAGAAATATCAACATAAAAAAGCTTTTCTCCTGCATGACAGACATGAATGTGTATACTGTGTCATTTACAGAGACTCTTGGATGTGGTGTGGAGATGTACGCCTTTTACTCCCTTTTAGTCTACATCTTCTACACTGTCTTTAAGAAGGAGGAGGAGGAAGGCTTGGAGGGGGCGTGTGGATCTTCCTCAGATGTACGTCTAGCCACATCATGTCCAGCCTCGGGGGTCCTCTGTTGGGAAAGCTTTTTTTTTTTTTATGGGGAACATGCATGCATTACCTACTACATGACAGTTAAAAAAGGTTGCATGCTCCCTCATAAAGGATGTCCACGTCTGTTGTGTCACTGCATGTAACTGTGGGCGTTTCTTTGTATGCAATGTATAAATGTTTTGTGCATGTCTGACCCTCATGTATGATGCTTTTCTCAGGAGCCAGGACCTGTTTCCATGGAAACAGGGAGCAGGAGGAAGGATGGCCACACCTCCAAAATGGGAAAAAAAGCTTGTGCTCGGCTTAGTGAATCAAGTGAGTGCACAAATAGCGTATTTATAGAACAACATAAAGGCCGTTGCGTGATATGTGATGTGGATGGTTTCTACTGATTGATTAATTTATACACACATTCCATCACTCTTTATTGTTTATGTGATTTGTTGACATCCAGGCAGTAGCAGTGACAGTGATGAAATGTCTGTGAGTGATGAAGATGAGGAAGATGGCCCCGACATCCCAGCATGCACTCCTCTGGCTGCTTTTTTGTCCTTCAAACAGGAGGCTGAGAGGAGAAGGGCCTCGCAAGTTCAGCTGGAAACAACAGCGAAGGTAGAAAAACTGTGTCATCACCTTGACTGTGTTGCTCACCTGACGCAGGAACATAAATTCACAGTTCCCCAAATAGGAGCTTCTGCAGTGGTATTAAACTTTGTGCGTGTGTGTTCTGTCTGTACTGCCCAGTTGGCAGAGTCTCCCCTGGTGGCAGTGATGTCCCACTTGCTGAGTTTTCTGGAGCAGTACTCCCACTTCCAGCAGCTGCAGCAGCAGGCCGACCAGTACCGCGTCCAGCTGAAGAGGCACCGCGTCCAGCACCGCCGGCAGATGAAGGCCCTGCGAGCCTCCTACCGCCAGCGCCTCAGGGACAAGAACAGCATCATCAGCAGCCTGGAGGAAGCCATCAGCCAGCAGCAGACCCCCAGCCCACTGAGCGAGGGTGAGGGAGGAGGAGAGGGGTCAGAGGGGAGGAGGAGGGGGAGGGGGAGGGAGGAAAGAATGGATGGGGGGAGGGTGAAATTAAGGTGCAGGAAGGCAGCGGGTGTGTGAGGATGATGAAAAACAGAGAGAGGTAGAGGTCATAGGGCTGTTTTAATAAGTGCAGATTGGCTGCTGTGAAGAGAAGAGCAGAAAATTGCAAAAAGGTCCAAAGGTAGATTTATGATATGAGACTGATATGAGATCATCTGATGGATGGAGAAAGATCCATTAGGAGGACAATAAATACAGAGGGCCACTCTCTCATGCTCATCATAGTAGGTGTATATCCATGGGTTATGTAATATATATCAAAATGATCTGTGCTCTCATTTACAGTGGTGGAAAAATGTGAGCAGGATATGAAAAGAAGCTCATCTGAAGGGAATGATTTTTTCACTCCATTGTCCTATGAGGTGGTTTTTCCATTGTTGGCTTTGCAAGATTAGATTTTTCCTCAGCCAGGGAGGAGCAGACTGATTAGATTTGTGTGGGTGTTGGTGTAAGTCAAGTGGGCATCAGTGATGTCACAAAGGCCAGACTAACACTGTACAGCTGCTTCTGACCTCAAAGCTTTCCATGTTGGTATCTGCTGTGTTTCACACTTGACCAGATGCTTGTTTGACCTCAGAGCAGAAGGGCAAAACTACCAGCTCTGCTCTTTGCTTTGCATATGTTCAGCATGTTAGCAAATGCATCACTCCGTGTAGCTGTAGACAGATCAGACTCCTGTCCTCAGGCTGACCGACACAGCCTCAGAGAAATATGTCAGTGTGTGTGATAACCAGGCCGGGTCATATACATCTCAGTGTGTGGGTGTGTTTACGCTCATTAGCTGCAGGACAGAGATGAACGCCTATGTGACACAGGAGTGTTCGGCAACTTGGATTCTGAGGCTCTCTGTTGTGAATAAAACATGGCCGTGAGTGCTGTTTTATCCCCTACAAATGCACGGACAAGGTCTGGCACATGCTTGGCGCCACGTGTACTCGTGTTGGACTAAAAATAGCCCGGGGTCCATGTCCCAGTGTTACAAGGCTGCTGGCTTTGTTTGTTTATTGTAATACAATGTGCAGGTCTAAGTGGAGGAGTGTTGCTGTGTTTTCTTGGATGTGCAGTATTTTCCATCACTTGTACCATTTAGGTGTTTTCTAGTCAGTGTTTGATCTTGTAGAATGAATGGCTGGTGTTTCATTCACTGGCCATTCATCAGGAATGTAACAAAAAAAATCAAGCTTACTTTTTCATCTTTATTATTACGTTTTTCAGATGAAGGAATATGTTTTCTTGCATCAGTTCAAGCTGCTGTTTTAAAATTCACAAAGCTGTCTCAGTGTCCCCGCAGACTATAATGGCTTCACGTTTCTTGCAGACACGTTTCTATCAACAGCCCTGATGCACAGCTGTAGCTTCTCCTCCAAGTTTTTTTTTTCTCCCTTCCTGGCATCACCACCTCTCCCTGCACCATTCTGACACAGCAAACCTGACATGGCGTGTTGATAAAATTAGCATAAAGCATTGCCATAAAAATCAAAGGTGACAGAGCTTGATAAATCATTGAGGAGGTGGAAAGAGATTAAAATGCTGTTGGGCATGCTGCTAAGGTTCCCGTGGAACAATGGAGGAGCTTTAGCATCTTATAAATGTGAATCTTGGTTCTGCACGTGAGAGCCGTACAGGTCCATAAAGTTGCCCTAGAGACTTGAGAGTGAAAACGATAATGCTAACTTAACTGCAACGCATAGTGACTAGATGGTGTGTGCAAGTGCGTACCTAATGTTCATTAATATTACACACACACACACACACACAAGCATTCAAGCGTACTGTGCCAGTTGGCCTTAAATGAAAAAGCCTATATATAGAAAACAGGTCAGGGGAAGTTCAAAGGATATCGGATGGTACTATTTGTGTCAGTGACCTGATATGACAAAGATGACAGAATTATTTATTTTGCCGTTCTTGCCTCAGCCAGTATTTAGGCTGCTGATGATGATGAAGACAAAGATGCTGATGATAGTGTCTTATTTTTACGTCCTCCAGGTGAGTCCAGCAGTGACGCAGGGGCACAAGCTGGGGTTCACAGGCTGGTGGAGTCTCTGTACGGCCTGCAGGGTGAGAGGAGCAAGCTGAGGGGAGAACTCCGCCTGCTCCACTCGCAGCTGGAGCAGAAGGAAAGAGACCGACACTCTCGCATACAGGCCTTTCAGCAGCAGGTAGGCAGCTGCGCATTGGTTCACTCCCAAACACTGAATCCACTTCCATCCAAATAAAATGAAAATAAATGATCAAATTCTTCTGTTAAAATATAAATTATTTCTTATAAAACTGACTCATAACTTTAAGAAGTAGAATTTTTATTATGTTTTATTAATGTCCATTAGTGTTAGGGAAGAGAGGGTGTCATCATTTCCAGCTTATGGTCACTCACAATTTCTATACATGCATATCTTCATAAATGTGTTATGCCTTTTAGGTCCTGTGCCATCGTGCATATATGCGACTATTGTAAATGTTTTATGTGACTCTGTAATCTACCCTATGCTGCCATTTTGGCCAGGTCTCTCTTGCAAAAAAGATAATGCACTGTATCTCAAGAGACTCCCTGTTTAAATGGAAATGTCTCTCTCTTTCAGTAAACTTTTAAACATTCTGATTTCTCACACAGATTGATGAGCTCAAGAGTTGCATAGAGGAGCGTGAAGAGGAGCTGTCAAGATTGAGAACTGCCACCGTAAGTGCTGTGAACTATTGATTTAATCACTCATCAAGTCTTGCATACTCTGCATACTCCCACACCCGTTGGATTAAAAATAGTGCAGTAAAAATGCCAAACAAGGGTCAGCGTGTCTTATATAACGCTTTAATTATAAATCTGTGATGAAGATATATTCATCTGCAAAGATATGTATGTATTTTGATTCTGATGCATCTCTCAGTGTTGTGCCAGAACTCCACCTTATGTTATATTTCCTCAGGGGGCCACAGACTCAGAGAAGCGAGTGCTGTGTCTGTCGGCGGAGAACGAGAGTCTGAAACAAAGCCTGAGCGTCACTCAAGGCCTCCTGCAGCAGCTGTCAGCCATCCCCTCCCAGTCCAGCACCATGCTCATCAAGGTGAGACAGCACCAGCACAGCTCGAAGGCTCGCTGACGTGCTACCAAGGCAGCCATTTAATCACTGCAAACACAAATACTAATTGACTTTGTTTGCTGTGATCTGCCAGGAGAATGAGAACCTCCGCAGCAGAGTGCAGCAGCTGGAGATCTCCTTACATCAGCGTGCCGAGCAGCTGTCGCAACTGGAGCGACAGAGCGAACAGAGCGAGTGGAGGAGAGGAGAGGAGCTGAGGAAACGAGAGGACAGAGTGAGGGAGCTGCAGCTGGAGTTGGACAGAGAGAGAGGCAAGGAGCCAGTGGTGAAGGTAACGCAAATATTAAAAGTTGTTTTTTATTTTTATTTTTTGATTGGTTTGAATGTTAAATAGTGGCTTTTGATCTAGATGACCCTAATGAGATGGGGTTTTTTTTCTTTCCCAGTATGTCACCCAGACTGTGGAGGTGGAATCACCTGCCACATTAAAGCACCTGACCAAAGCCAGACAGAGGAATGAGCTGCTGTCTGAAAAGCTGTCCAATCAGAACGAGCGGTGCAAACAGCTGGAGGAACAAATTAGGAAGTCCGATGAGTACAGCTGTAATCTGCAGCACAAGGTAACGAACAGAAGTGACAGAATTCATGCTAAAATAGTTTGGAATTAATTCTTATGTGTAATATCTGCTTTGAAGTGCACAGTAGTACACAACCACATAGGCAGATTAAACTGACTTTAACATGCTGTATAAAACAATTTAGAACTTCTCTTCTCTCGTGTTTTTAGACGTAAAACAACTGTAGTACACCAGTTTCCATAAATCTTGAGGTGAACTATCATCTGGGCTCTTGACAATAATGCCCCATAATAATGCTAAATATCCATCAGTACACAAATTATTACTGTTGGCTGCTGGCCACAAAGAGGCAGGGAAACTGGCAACAAATCCCAGATGGTCCTCCTGATGCTATCAACTCTGATTTTAAAAAATGAAAGAGACAGACCTGACAGTCCCAAAGGGGTAAATAAACCCAACCCAGTTTAGAGAGCAGATGATCAAAGGGGAGAAAATCAAAGGCAGGAGGAGGAAGTTTCCACTTCACCGCTGGAAATTCACAACCTGGATCAATTTCATTGACAGATGAACTCATTACAGAGCTGAACCCACACAGATTGGACCAGTCGAGTTGACAGATTGACAAATTGGCGTGCTGAACCTTTTTTACAGATTGCGGCGTATGAGAGAGAGATCAGTAAGCTGAGAGAGGAACTGCTGAAAGAGATTGGCCACTTGGAGGAGAGGAAAGAGGAGGCTGTGAAAGCTGCTGCCAACTGCTCAGCAGAGCACTTTCAGAACCTGCAAGACCAATTCTTCAGTGAGTTACACATAATTCAACCCCCAAAGAAAGAGATCTTGATTTCTACTCAGAAGAAAAAGAAAAATGCCTTTGTCAAAACTGTGTTTTTTAAAATGGGTTTGTCTTTTTGTCAGCCTTGCAGAAGCGCCTTACAGCACTCCCACCGACTTTGCGCTCCATGAAGACAGACTACGCCAGTCTCAGGAGCCAAGTTCGAAACTTCTCAGAGTTTTACGGAGCAGCTATAAATGAAGCAAAAAAACAGGTACATACCTTGACATCACGTCATTACTTAGTCCTGGTGTATTTAGAAAGACATGCAACCAAAGCAACAAGCCTAGTAAAGAGTTTTTTTCGCTGTTTTATGTCTTTGGCAGATCTCAGCAGCTATCAGTGAGATGTCCGAAGCCAACAAAGACCTTCTGGAGAAATACAGGAAAGAGGTTGCACTGCGCAGGAAGTACCATGAGCAGCTGGTGGAGCTTAAAGGTACGCAGAGGAAAAGAAATATACTGTAAAAATCCCTGCAGAAAATATAAAATGTGTCACTGAGTGAGCCCCTCTGTTTTTAGGCAACATCCGCGTGCTGTGTCGTGTGAAGCCTGTGCTGAAGGAGGACCAGCACGAGGAGGGCCAGTCTGTGGTGGTGACGACAGACCCCAACAACGAGTCGTCTCTCACTGTCCTGAACAAAGGGAAGGGTCGCATCTTTGAACTGGACAAAGTCTTCCACCCTCAGGCCACACAGGAAGAGGTAGCGAAAATGAACAACATATGACTATGAAAGAAATATCACCATAGCAAGAACCCTAACCCTTGATTTACCGCCACTAGGTCTTTCAGGAGATTGAACCTCTTGTGACGTCCTGCATCGACGGCTACCACGTCTGCATTTTTGCCTATGGACAGACAGGCTCTGGAAAAACCTACACCATGGAGGTTTGCTCTCCAATCAGCTGCAATGTTGTCTCCATACTGATCTGGTGTATAATATAAGGTCGCAGGCTAAGTATCATTTGGTTTTCAGGGCAGTGTGGAGAACCCAGGCATCAACCAGCGAGCCCTGAAACATCTCTTCAGTGAGATCGAGGAGAGGAAGGACATGTGGTCTTACACTGTCACTGTCAGTTCTGTGGAGATCTACAACGAGGTGCTAAGGTAAGCTTCACTTTTCTTCTAGCCTGCAATATGGTTTAGAGCTAAAAGACGGTGCATGTTTTATTGCTTGTGTTATATATTGCTTCTCAGAGACCTGCTGAGTAAGGACGGAGAGAAACTGGACATTAAGATCAACCCGGACGGAACAGGACAGCTGCATGTGCCGGGCCTCAGGGTCATCGAAGTTAAGAGCTTTCAGCACATTAAGAAGGTGACAGATGTTTGCCAACTGCGTTTTAAACAGCCTGTACCGATGTGTTTTAAGGAATCATTGATGCTAAGTATTCTTGCATTTGGCCAGATTTTAGCCACAGCCCGAAGGAACAGGATCACGTTTGGTACTCAGATGAACCAGCACAGCTCCCGCTCCCATGCTCTGCTCTGTATCACCGTCCAGGGCACTGACCTTGCCACAGGTTCTAAAACCACCGGTCAGTCACATGGATTATCTACACTTTCCTACACAGAAAGTGTTTCAAATGTCTGATTGTAGTTGAAGTCATACTTGGCATTCCCCATCAAATCCCTCTCTCTGTTTATTAAAGCTGAGGACAGGCTAGCTAATAGTCATAATGCTGAATCAAGAGAGAGAGGCTGAGAGAGAAAGTAAGAGAAGCTTCTGATTGGCATTCAGTCAGGCACACGTGCATCCAGAGATGATTGTCTTCATCATTTAATCCATTCATCTGAATTTGCTTTTCTTCCCTCAGGCAAGTTGAACCTGGTGGACCTGGCCGGCTCGGAGAGGGTATGGAAGTCTGGTGCGGAGGGAGAGAGGCTGAAGGAGGCTCAGAATATTAACCGCTCTCTGCTGGCGCTGGGGGATGTAATCCAGGCTCTGAGGGCTCGGCAGACTCACATCCCTTTCAGGAACTCCCGCCTTACATACTTATTACAAGACTCCCTGGGAAAAGGAAGCAAGACCGTCATGGTGGTGCAGGTATGATTACTTTGACATATTTGCAGTAAATTACATTTTAAGTCTTTGTTGATGCTTGTTTGTGAGACTTGTTTTCAACCTCTCTGCTGAAGGTCTCTGCTCTTGAGAGTAACGTGGGAGAGACACTGTGCTCACTGAAGTTTGCCCAGAGGGTGTGCAAGGTGGAGCTGGGTCCTGCAGCTAGGAAGATTGAATCTGGTGGAGGGCAGTGTGACTGACCGCCTCGAATCACCAGGGAGCCATGAACGCATCAGCCTGATTATCACCCACCCTAAACAAATGAATCATAAAGCTACAGTTTCAACAACATCAACAGCAATGCTGCTCAAGGGCTAAATCTGCGGAGGTCTGTTTGGCACCCGAATGCCAACCTTCAGCTGAGGTTAGGTATTGAGGATATTGGCCTCCTTCTTGACATTGTCTGCTTCTGACAAGTAATAACCCTTTATCGTTAGATAATCTGCATGCAGGAGTATTTATCCATCTACTCTTAGTGCCAGAACAACCTCAGACTCCCCTAAGGTGTAAGATCTGATGCTTCCTTGAATACAGTATCTCAGTTTCTTTGTATTAAATACCAAAATCCAGGATACACCATATTCTCAGTGATCATTAGTGTTTAGAGCAGCATCATGTCCTAACAGGTTTAGTAAGCTTCCAGTGCCACAATATCAGCGCTTCAGTTTTTGCAGTATTAATCATATTGCTATAAATGTTTGTAGTTTGTGAGCTTCATCTCCAATGTTGTATATTTTTGAAGGTTGTAGTGTGTAGGAGAATCTGTTTTGTAGCAAAAGTACGCACTATTAATCATTTCAATGACACGTACGTCACATATCTGTGTAGTTTTTGTGAAGTTCAGAAAAGCAGCGATAATTTGCCTTTTGAGAAAAGAGGAAAGCCGTTGAAAGGAGCCGGTGGCCTTGTACTAGAGTGGTAATATAATGAACTGTGCAATATCCTCCTTGTTGAAGAGAAAGTTTGGGCCTATGTGGACAGAAGATGCACTTTATTGTGAAAGGAGCGTTTCAGTTCAGAAAAGGTATTTAGGTGCTTGCAATAGATATCACTAGTGAATGTCATACCAGAAACAGTGCATTGTTATCTGTTCATCATCATTCCTCTATTTATCACCCATTGGATCAAAACTAACTTGATTCAAAGTGTAGCAAGACATTAATGTTGCAGTAACTACCACAGAGGTCACTTCATGATGATTACAGAGTACATTTTCAGATAATTTTCTGAATAAACACAATGTATTTAAAAAGTGTCTTTTTTCTTATTGGATGCTCAGTGATAAGAAACAATGAGATATTTGTTGCCAGTCATCCCACTCACTCTCTTACATTTTGCTGGGCAATATGACACTACAAATTAGTCTACTGTTTGTTATACTGTGGTAGCTAATACATTAAATATTATTTCCATGAAGATATTTGTATGATTTTGTGGTACGATAGTAGGATTTTGATTTGTCTGATATTTAATTTTATCAGTCTCATGAGAGGATTTTATCCACATCACCCACCCCTACTTTCAACTAAAGGGAAATTATGCAAAAATAACCATAGGCATTTGAAAACTCCACATTATTTTACTTGAAAATATAAAAAAAATACAACAAAATATTGATGATTGCATTAACAATGCACCTCAACTAACCACATATACAGAATGTACTACTACATATTCATATGTAATAATACAATAACACAAGGTAGGGCTTAAATGAAGACCTGATGGGAAACTTTACACCCTGCAGCGATGAAAGCAGCCACCTCTAAACACAACGCAGATGTGATGGTACAGTCCATGTGAAGTCAGGCCATCACTGTGGTGTTCCACTCATTCGCCATAGTCTTCTTTTTGTTTTTTTGTAACGGTCACATCTTGGATTCAGTCCGAGTCTCCCTCCTCCGCTCCTATCGCTCCCACTGCTCCAGCCAACTCCTCCTCGCTGCCTCGCAGACGATCCCCTGGACACACACAAACACTCACAGTCAATCTGATTCATTCATTCACTGCATTCTTCAATCACGTGTTGATGACGTGCACTATTGACATCTTGTGACTGAGTATCCCTTTTGCCAACAGAATAGTCATGTGCAGTGGTGAAGTCTGACCTCAGAATGTTGCTGTAACACTGTGAGTTTGAGAACAGCTAAAACCAAACTGAAAGGAATTACTGTTTGTTTGCCACTATAATCTGTTTAATGTGAGCAAACGTGACTCAAGCTTCTTACCTGGGTTATTATGAGTACACATCTTAACAAAAAACATGGCTGCCTCAACTCTTGATGCATGTAAATAAAGGCAATGAGTAACCAATGTCACACACAGGGAAAAACCTTCTATTACAGTTAAACCTGTTTTGCGATCTCCTGAAAGCTTGTGTCTATTTTTAGAATGTGGATCATACATCAATAGAGGAATCACACTGTTGATGTCATCAGACCACTTCAAGCCTCTGTGGAGTCTGGAAAACCACAAAGCAATTAGCCTAATAATTCACACCTATCTCAGGCACAGTTGTCTCTGCGGCGTCGGGAAAATTCAGCGATAAAACGGAAAAACATAAAACAGGAAATACTAACGGATGAGCTCAGCGATGGCTCTCTGTGTTCTCCTCTCCAACTTCTCCAGTTTCTTTGCAACATCACGCTTCAGATCCCTTGATTCAGAATCACAATGAAAAGACAATTTCAGCAACATATTATCTGTGATTATACCAAGATTTTACGCACTGTACAGGTTGCAAAATAATTCTCAAAAAATGGTCTTACCAGTCTGGTTTTCTCGGGGCAAGGTTGGCCAAATCCTGAGGAAAGGAAACAGTTGAGCCAGTGACGCAACAACAAATGAAATCACATTTAAAACTGAAAAGAGTTACTCACCACTTCTTCAATGATGGGCTCTGGATTAGCTGCCTCTAACTGGTCTTTAACTTTATCCTCCACTGCAAACAAGGAGAGCTTGTCATCAGTCAACTCATACATGATAACAGCGGCAGGAGTGTGTGAGCAGTACTCAGAGGGTGCTGTCCAGTAGCTGACCACGTGCTATGACCTCCCTGGAGGCCATGTAAATAAAGTATGGTATTGAAAACACTAAACGGCACACTGTGTTAATGTTTGTTCAAAGCTTGTTTGTGAGTAAAGAGTTCTCACCTGATGCTGGTTTGGCTTTAGGCACTTGTCTCTCCTTGAGCTCTTCGTCCTCTGGAGTGTAATTCCTCAGCTTCAGCTCTCTGAGGACAGAAATACAGAGTACCGCAAATCTTACTTTTAGTGCTCTGAGTGGGAAACACTACATTGCCAGCTCTCTCATTCCGCTCCCCACACTGTTGCGGCAGTCCAGGAGGTGGCAGTGTAGACAAATATATTCCATTAGAGAATAAGGAGCATAAAAGACCATTTGCAAACCCTGCACAGCTGCGCGTCTAATGTCTGGACAAGGTCGGGTATAATGTCCCTCTTTATTCCTATGAACACGTCTGATTAACATGTTCCACCTGCCCCTGGGCGCAGACTCAAGGAGAGCAGCTAACAGCTGAGGAATGCTTTCCTTGATGTTGAATTACGCAGCCTTTCATCACATCCCTACACAGAGGAATTCTTGGCAAGCCTTAACTGACATCTCTGCAGATTATACAGAAAGTCCAAGGGCAGGAGGTAAACTATTGTCTGACCAGACACGGACCAAGAGACTTATCAGCTGTTCTGAGCTTAACATGGATTTGTGATGAAGCTCAAGAGGGTACACTCTTGATACATTCATCACACTTCTGCAGCCGACGGACAGACCAATGCCTTGTATGGGTATGGGCAGGAATGCTAGTCATGTTCTGCCTGTGGCTGACTGAGGTCCACTCTTAGTTCACACATCTCTCTCTCGCTCTCTGCCTCCTGAATATCTCCCAGAGAGGCTTTTTCAGAGGGGGAATATGTTGTTCTATCCATCTATCCATTTAGTAAAATCTTTGGTTACATTATGCCATATAATGTGTGGATATTTTGGTGTAAGGCTGGTGCTTGTGAAAAGGTCAGAGGATCAACAAAATCAACATCTTTTATTGTCTGAGAGCCACAAATTTAGCTGCAATCTTGCTCTTATTGATCATTTGTGCAAAATTGATAATTTGGCCTAAAGGTGGTGCTAGAGAAAAGAGCAGATAAGCAAAATAGACAAAGATTTTCTGGGGAACAAGTTGTGGTGCAAACTGCATGACAAGGTTTTCATTCAATGTTTTGTGTAATTGTGGCACAAAAGGAAAACATTGAGTCAAACATTAAGATACATCATATGAGGACCGTGAATATCAACAGCTGAATGGATATTGTGACAAATCTTTTTAAAGATCACTTGTAATGGAGATGTACTTCTTGTCAAAAAGAAAACTGAACCTGACTGTGTGAAGCAAAAGGTCATGGAAGTCACCAGAATCAAAGTGAATTTTACGCTATTCTGGTCAGTTAATGTCAAGACATTTTGTTATGGACTGAGGCACAGATGGGAACACAGATAATGAATAACATTACCATCTTAAGTGCCATCACAAGAACAAAAGCTAGGCTAAACAGATTGTATGTGTAAATTTCCTTTCTTCTGTCAAAGTTTGGCATCACTCCTTTTTGTCTTAGCTGGCTCTTAGTTTGATGCGTCCAAAGCTTTGGAGTGTGTTTACACATTTCCACTTCAGGCACATTATGGCATCAAAGGGGAGAGCCAGTGATAAATTCAGAGCACTGACCCAAATGTGGCCCTCTCAAAATGTTTAGAGTGAACTGTGACTGAGGAGGAGGAGTGTTCAAATGTTTACACTGATATCAAGCTACCTACCCCAATCACCACAGCAAATATAACCAGCCTCCTCATTGACTGAGGCCACAGAAACTGTAAGTATTAACTGTAATATTTCAGAGAACTTCCTTTTGTCTTATTTGCTATTCCCAAGAATATGAAATCAACTTAGCTGTCTAACAAAAAAAAGAAGAAAGAAAGCAGCTCTGACACACCTAACAAAATGTAACAGGAAAGGCTACATGGTGCAGTGGGTGCCTTTTGTGGAATAGCATTGAACACACAGGGAGCTGAAGCCTTTCTGCACAAGATCAATTTATTTTAACATCTTAAATTTGTGGATCTTTCATCAATTTAAAAAGTAACAGCTTAAGGACAAATATGCGGTTTGTTTTGTTCTTTCATGCCTTGGTTTGGGAATTTGACCTCCCATTAAATTTTAATACCCATCACAAGATACATTACACTCGCACCCTGCTACAGATGTGTTTCTTGACCTGGGAGAACACAGAAAAGCTGTATATTCAGTACTGATATTTTCTGTTTTCACGGAGAAATGTCTAAATTTGACTCTTAAAAGTCTGCAGCTATTTTCATTCTCATGAGAGAGATCTGTCCTGTTGAACTGGAGGAAATACAGCGGCACTCCCTCAGTGCCGTCAGAGCACAGTCATTAAATATAAACAATGGAAAAAAAGGTCCTGTAGGACAGGAAAGATGGCTGCTCTTCCTGCAGACTAATACACAAAGTTGAGTGAGCTGCAGGATATTTGAGCAGCTAATAGCACAAGGCTGTGATCCATCCCAGTGTAAACACTGCATCTCATCATGACTTGACACATGCGCTATGTTACAAGAAGATGGTGCTCAGATAAAGGGCAGATAAATGTTCTAAAGATGAACTTCCGTATCAGTTTCAGTTCCGTTTGTGCAGCTTAAAAAGCTCCAGCTAAAAGGACAAGCAACAGTGTGTGATGTTTGAAGAAACTGTGTGAGGAACCAACCTGTGCCTCTCCTCCGTGTTCTCCTCTAATGAAGCTTTTTTCTTCTCTGGCTCCCCATCGTCCTGCTCTCGTCCCTGTTAGTAGATCATCACACAATCATTAAAATAACATGAGTTTACTATTCAGTACTCTGGTTGTAAAAACAGCATAATTTAATCAATGAGCTGACATTAAAACAAACCATGTAATACTGTGCTCTGCCACACAGAATCACATTTACTAATAAGAAAGAATTAACAATTGAAAAAAAATTATTATGTTGTACGGCAATTTTTTTCTTGTTAGATAGTGAAGATATGCATTGGCCCATTTTAGATCTGGCACGTTAAAGATACAGTACTGTACACTAGGCTCACATTTGCATTGGAAAACAAAAATATTTTTTTTGTATGTGCTGGCCCATCATTTGGGAGTCAAATAACAAATTTACATTTTGAGCTTGATTATTTCTGACATCGTGTTACTTAGGGGGTGCAGTTTCAGAGCCTGATTTAAGCTAAATAAACAACCAAAAAAGCTAACATGCTACCTGAATAACCCCAGCACAACATACTGTGGCCTACAATAGACTGTGCATGTATAAACAACAGGGAAAACAAATGATGAAATAGGCTTGCAGAAATCCAGAAAAAAAATAACACTGATCTCAAGTGAAAAGTTGTAACAAAGGATATCAGACCCCTCCCATCTCACATTTTCCTGAAGAGGCTTCCTGTCCACCTGCTAGAACAATTCGGGGGACTGACTCATTCTTGAAGTGTGGTACAAAAGGGAAAACAACCCCAGGCTTCAGGAATGTCAATAGTCGTTTATCAAATATTGCTAGCCAAGCCAGTGTGCTTCTGTGCAACAACAGCTTAGTGAAACACATTCTGGTCTAACTGCCAAGCAGCAGCTTGCACACTGAACACGGTTTCCTGTTGCAAGAAGAATTCATATTCAAAACTGAAAGATTGTCATAATGCAGCAGAATAACTGTGTGATGTTTAAATAGTTCATCACAGACAGTAGCAGCCCTGCTGAGGAGCCACTGAAACTGTGGTGCACCTGCTCTCTGAATATGTGGGTCAAGTATACAATGTCATCTTTATAGTAACTGATATGATAAAATTCCCAAACACTTGTTAGACGTACTTTAGATTTTACTGTCCAGTGTGTGGTAGTGGCCACAGAGAAATGCTGTGGTTTTGTTGTTGCTGTGTGTGGTTGTTAGTGTAAGACATTTTTAACAGATTCTGTTCTCAATCAAATCCTCTTTTACAGCAGAAAAAGTTCTGTTTTCTCTTCTGCCTCCTGAGAAAATAGTTTCACTGACATGCTACACTGTCCAGTTTACAACTGTGGCATAGGAAGGTTTCTCTCTTTTTCACTGTTGGTTGCTGAGACACCAAAACTATCCTTTAACAAAGTAAATGGCTGTTAAAAAAGGTGTTGATCATTTCCCTCTCTTTCAAGGAGTTGAACACAAATAGGTAAAATTCGACCTGGCTCACTAACACTGTGGCACTGATGTCACGGCAGTCAAGTTGTAGTGCTTCATTGAGAGAAACATTCTTTTTTTCTCTGGTTAGTTATTATTGTGTCAGCTTCAGTTAAGAAGATCCGGTTAAGAAGTTTAGAAACATCCCACAATGACTGGGCTTGTGTGGAAAACAGCTTAAACAACCATATTCAATGGAATAAATTTGTGAAGGAATGTTATTTCTTCAGAGTTGAAATTCCCTGATAACCTCAGACTTTCCCAGATTATGTTCACATATAAACAACATCTCTGTGCTCCATTGCACTCCAAGGTCTGTGCAACAAAGTGGGGACCTACATTTGTCTTGTTAATATCAGAGAAACTCTGCTTTTCTCATTAAATACTGAACAAGACACAATTCTAAAAAACAGAGGGTCACAGCTCTCATCACTGCAGTCACCTTTTCTCCTTCATCTCTGATAGCATGATATTAACCGCTTAATTCATCAAAGCTTCAGTTCTGCTCTCATAAAATAGTGTGTAGAGGGACATTACAGAGACAAACAGATTATTTTTCCACTGTCAGGGCTGTTAAACACAGTTATCAACACAGTGAAACATCACAGAACAGAGGGATAGCCACGAATCCTCATCCATTATTATCAACTAGAAACTAAGGCATTAACTTCGGTACATGACTAGCGGTTAACTTTCTTTGGTACTGTCTCAGTCACAGAAGCCCATACAAGTTAGCTTCACAAATTCGCTCCATGGACAAACCTGAGAAACTACAACTAGAAAAAGCACTGTAGAGAGTGAATATTGCACTTAACTAGATAGTAATGAAATATCTTCTTTCGGCACATCGACAAATTAAATAATCAAAGGTTGATACTGATTTGCTACATTAACACGCTACCGTTAGCTACAAGCTAAGTCGGCTAACGTTACCTCACTAACAGAGTGACGCCTTTTCTACAGGCTATGTTGCATTTATCATAAGCCAGACATTGCCACACACGAAACTTACATGAAGTTGTTTATCTCTTAGTGCTTTTAATCTCTCCTTTCTCTTGAGGGCCTGCTCCTGAAGTGACCCAACATTTCGCTCCATGTTTATCTCTGCACGCCGCTCAATTCTCTCTGACATCCATTAACGGACCTGACTGAGGATGCGGATAAACGACCGTCGAGCGCATCGATCGCAGTGGTCTGTTGCCTAATCATGTGATATTGTTATGTTTTGTGTGTGTTTAATTCTTCAAAATCATGAATTACATTAACATATATTGAAACATTATCATTTAAAAATCTAATCCCATTTAGATGAATGACAAATTTAAAACACAGAGAAGTTTATGTTGGGACTTGTGTTGGGGTGTATTGGCACGTGGAGTACTGCTTCAATTTATTTAACTTTCAGTGGCTAATGGACAAATGAAAATCCTATTTAAACCCATTTATAGACTATTAACAGGCATATATATTAAAGTAAATAAAAGTCACACATGGGATAGACTGGCACACTGTCCCGCCTGTTGACGGTCACACTGTCAGGTCCTGGTTAGGAATGTAGGCCATCGCCATGGTAATACAGCTGCCTCAAGGCTCACTGTGTCCATCCTCCTAATGACCAACATTAATGTGTGACAACACAAACCTGGGTGTGTTAAAGATGCTATAAAGGTTAAAGATCATAACACTGACAGGATATCACCAATAAATCAATAAAATACCAATTTTTAATACATGTGAGTGGAAGAGACAGATTACTCTTGCTATAGATCACAATACAGCCTATCACACATGCATTACAGTTAGAAAACATCATCCAACAGTATACAGCTTCAGTAAGTGGGCTCATAAACCAGAGTCCTCTTGCAAGAGGTGTATTCAAAACAAAGCAATGTGTTTTTAGAGAGAGAAATTAAATATATATGAAGTGTCTTGTTTTGAGATAAAAGGCTAAGCAGTTGCCAGGCCATAAGTTTACAGTACATGGAGTTAGACCACACACCATCAGGACCACCTAAAACATCCCAATACTTCTTATACGTTAATGCATCTTCAAATAAAACTTTTCAGGGAGGGACCACCCCTCAAAACTAGCACTTTTACTTTTGACACTTTTGCATTTTTTACTAGAGTGATACTTGAAATGCAGGAAAATTATTGAGCTATTTTCATATTTCACTTCCAGTATCAACCTGTGTAGCACTTCTTTCACCATTGTAGGTCTCCTGGTGTTTATAGGTTTACTGATTAACAGTAAATGAATAAAATGATGAGCAATGACTATTTATAACAGCCTTCTAAGGCCCCAGGAATCATTATAAGTAGCTGTTAGAGTCTGAAGTTCAGCTGTGTGTTTGTTTGTGTGTCTTTATGTTATCAGAGCTCAATGTTGCCTGCTGTGCAAAGTGACAGCTTCATCCTCAGTCTACAGAAACTGCACAACACAAAACTAAATATTTATAAATATATTATTTATTTTATTTCCCCCTTTTTAATTGGTGGACTTTACCGAGAAACACACGTGGCCGTATCTTTGTTAATGCATTTATATTGACTTCTTACTTCCCTGTGTCACTCAGAGGAGTCCTGTGGATGTAGCTGTCAGTGAGTATTCGTGTGTGTGTGTGTGTGTGTGTGTCTTTAAGAATATCAGCCTACCTGTGAGCATGATCTACAGCCAACTCTTCACTGTATTTCTTGCCTTGTTAATAGAGTAAGACACCAGTTGATGTTGGTCTGCTTCCGTTCATCACACATCACACAAGATTTGTCCACATCTACTGACTGAATGCGCACGGGCAGCGCAGTCATTTTTTGGTTCTTGAGCGGATGGCATCTGTCGCTTCCGTGGGAACTCTCTCCAATAGGAATCATACAGCGACAGGCTCGCTCTAAATGCGGACATGGGTGTTTCTCCAGACATGCATTTCCACGCATTTTTGTTCCTGGTTTCACAATTTCGCCAGTGATCGCGTTCGTGGTCACGTTCACAACGACATGATTTGCTTTTTCATGCCACTCTGATAACTTGTGCGTGCGTGTCGAAGGACAGAAAGCACTTTTGTGCGGATTACTGTGCCTGAATTTTGCAGGAATGGTTCGCGGGAGCGTGCCGCGTCCTCCTGCTTTTAGGAAACAACTTCAAACACCCCTGGCTCTGACCATGCTTTACACTTTCATGATTTTTTAAATAAAAGGGGGAAAAAAAGGATATTATGAGCAACCACAAGGGCGGCGGAATGGCATCGAAGGAAAGGCTGTATGAGCTGTGGATGTTGTATTATACAAAGGTGAGTGCAAGTGCGGAAGACCTGACTGTGACACCTGTTGTTGTAGCAGGTCCTCTGCCTGAAGTTTATAACATAATCCGATCATAGTGTGTGTGTGTGTGTATGATCTGTACTGCAGCCGTGTTGTGTGTCATGTTACTGTCGGTGTTGTATACTCTTATATGAGGAAGTCCCCCTTTTTGCCTGTTTGTACAGCAGCTGTTTGTTTACCTAGTGGTGGAGGCTTCCCTTTGCATATAAGAGAAGGATACCATGTCATATCATATAGCTGTGCCACTGAACCATTTAACTCGTTGAACGCAGTAAGTAGTGAGGGTATCAGAAGCAGATTAACCCGCCTAATGACGCATGGTTGATCCTGTACCTGCGATGCAGGTGTCACTTAGGCTACTTCCTGTTCCTGTTCTCTCCCCCTCTCTCTTCCTTCTTTAGTTACAACATGTCACATTTTTACAGCCTAATGGGGATTAATATGTCACAGAGCCTGTGTTATTGTTCGGAGAAAGACTATATTCTCTTGAAACATTTGTTTTTGTTTTGCTTCCAGCAGCATATTTACTCTATGGCCCAACACATTAAATAAGAAACAATATTGCATTTCTCTCTGGTGAGAAAACCCAAACCTAATTTGGCACTATCCTAAATTGAGTGTCAAATTGTTTTGTGTGGTGCTCTGGTCTCAAATGTTGCCCCCTGTGGGTGTTACTGCAGCTCATTCTCCTGGTTGTTCATTAAGGTGCAATTTCTTGGTAATAAGTACAAAAACAAAGTCATGGTAATAGGTCATTGTGCACGCTTTCATGTCATGTCTTCTCTTGAAGGGGAAGGACACTTTTTTGGCTATGAATAAATGAAGTATTACTATTTAATGTGTTTGCAATCTGCTTCCATGCCCGAGGACAGAGAAAACAAGAAGAGACATCTTTCCAAGTTTGCATGTAGCCTACTGTATGTTCACTGTGGGGCATAAAGACTCCCCTCTTATCATGGCAGCAGGTCTTAAAGGGTTGACAAGGATAAAGTCTAGTCATAGACTTGGACATTTTACACTACGTAGCTTATTGAATTTTGCTTTAATTTAGGACTAGGCTTAATCCCAATGTGGGAAAACAGCCAGAGGCTTTTTATTTAAAAAGGGGGCAGAAGTCAAAGCTGAAATAATTGCAAAAATGCTCTAAATGACAAAAGTGAACATGAAGTGTGTCACTTCTTCTTGCTTCTGCGTTTACTATCAAAGTGGTCATTGTGGTCACTTTGGGCAGATCCCAGAGGAAGTGTGTGTTTTTAATCCGCCCTGTTACTTTTCTCTGGGCTACTGCTGCTGCACACATAACTTATATGAAACCAAAAAAAAAAGAAAAAAGAAAAAAAAAGAAAACAAGTTGTGTGTGCTGATACAATCCACTTGTAGAAAGAGTCATTGGTGTGTGTTTGTGTGGGTGAGTGTGTGTCCTGAATCTGACTTGACAGCTGTCTAGCATCTCTTTGTGCGAGACCACTTCCTTATTAAGCTGCCTCTTGGCTCTCTTGTTACTTCTCTACAGTTGCCCTCAAGGCTAAAAGAGCAAAGTTAGTTTCTTTCTCTCTTTCTCTTTTCTTTTTTACACATTTCTCACCAGAGAATGACATGCAGATTTCTGAGCTTTCTTGGAGGTAGGCTTTGCATGTGTGCAAATGACCTGCCCCTATTGCCAAGCAGCGATGAAGGATGGCAGAGGAGAGCGATTCGACTGAGCTCAGTGTCAAACGTCACCACCTTATGTGACTCAGAGGAACATAATAGGCTGCAGAAAGGCAGCAGAACCACTTCAGAGAACAATCACCTGCCTCTCCTATAGACATCAACCTGCCACTGTTTGTGATGTTTTTGTTTTGTGCCTGTTAGTCAGGTTAGCACAGACAATATCTTTTTTTAAATTATTATTGGACACATCCCATCTTCACCTCACATTCCTTGTTTTCTGATTTGCCAAAGAAAGCTTCGAGTATTGCAAATCAGTTGAATTGTAAAAGAGACCTGAGCTCAGTTTAATAGACTTTTCTTTGTCTGTAAACAAGCCTTTACTTATAGTGGCCTGACGCTTTAGTCTTGTGTGCCTCCATTGAAGACACGGTTGTTCCTCAGACTTATTCATATATTTGTTTCAGCCTTTTGTAAGAATTCATCTTCACTTATCAGCCACTTTCTGCAAGAAAAGTCCAACCAGCATTAGGCCACATTTGCTCAGATATCCAGTACACATGTATTAGATTATGTGAGTTTACAGTGAATAATAAAGCTGTGATGAGTCCTAACAATTGATTCCAACATTTTCTTAGTACATGTCTCAGCCATCGTTCAGTATTTGTAAAAAAGCTTGCTCAGGCTTGTTGGTGGTAAAGGAGCTCTGCTTCCTCCGATTGTGCAAGAAATCACACACCCATTGCAAGACTTTTTAGATTAGCTGAGGTTCAGGGCTGATGTGAAATGTTGAAAAGCTATTGTGTTTGTAGACGTATCTACTTTGTACTAAAGTTGGCTCAAAACGAGACATTTTCAGCACAAATGACCAAACAAACAGGTAGGCAGTGAAAGATAAATTGCTGATTTTCTGGATGACGGCTTCCCCTATAGACTAAAGATTTAATTATTTGCTACAGTTGCAATAACAAAATAATACCATAATAGACATGCATTTATTCTATCACATGGATCGATAAACAACTGTACTGACAGTGTAAACATACAGTGTTTAATCATGAAATGCTTTGTGGTTATCAGGTTTGAGAGCAGAGTTAAATCAAGCCAAGCTCCGTGCATATTAAGACCCACATACAATGGGCAGAACATGCCCGTGCCTTTCATCTGCTGGAGTTAAAGAAACAGCCTTACTGGAACTATTTCGGGGCTCTGTATCTCATATCTGAGAATGCTTTCTAGACCAGATAAAATGCTCATGCCTGACAGGTATGGACATACACAGAAGAGTCAGATCTAATCACGGAAGAACTAACATAACTTGTCAGATCGTGCCTTACACCCGAAAGGGAATTGTTTTTGGACCTGCATCTTCTTCCCCCCCCTAAGTCACAATACACTAATACTGTTAGACTGTACTTTAACAACAGTTTAATTAGTTTTGTTTGGTTCCATTTCATTACATCCCAGTAGTAGGGAGGCAGCTAATGGTTATTTTCTCCACTGATTACTCTTGAGGATTTATTTCCCAATGAATGAATTGGTAATTTGTTAAAAACTGTAAACAACTGAATGACAAGTGTTGTCATTAATAATAAGTTACTAGAGCCCAGAGTTATGTCTTCATGTTGCCTGTTTTCTCTGAAAACTGTGAAAATACCCAGTCCTATTCAAGGTTAAAACAATCAAAGCGTCATATTTGATAAGTGGGAACCGGCAAATATTTTAACTGGATAATTGATGAATAATTGATTGTTAAGATAGTCATTGATTCATTTTTAATCAGCTGATTGATTTAGTTGTCAATGGTTGCAGGTAACAGCAGTTCAATGAACTCTAGCTTCTTAAATACGCTGGTAGAAAGTTCCATGCCTTTTCAGAAGCATTGGGTGTCAACACTCACATTCAGCTGAAAAAATTAGTTGATTCATCAGGTAGTCGATTGACAGAAAATTAATCGGCAACTGTTTCGATAATTGATTAATCATCACCAAGTAATTCTTCAGCAAAAATATCAATCTCAAGTTCCAGCTTCTCAGTTGTGAGGATATGCGATTTTCTTGGGTGCTGTTAGGAATTTTTTTCATAATTTTTTCACATAGTACAGAACAAACAATTAATCAGTAAATCTAAAAAATAATCAGCAGATGAAAATCTTTAGTTTAGTTATTCAAGCTGCAGTTGGGCAGAAGTAAGCAGGACATGAACACAGTGATGCAGTGAGAAAGCCTCACTGGACTCCTGTGGTCAACACAGTGTCAACTGTCAAGAGATAACTAACCCAAGACACACACACAAGTAAAACTACACAACTCCCAGATGTCATAATACCAGATGGAAATGGATAACAAAAAATATCATTTCTAGCTGCTAAAGATCAGTGTGGATACAGTAGGACATCAGGCTGGCAGAGAAATAGCCTGTGATTAGCCTGTGATTAGCTTGAGAGGGACTAATTAAAGCCTGTAGTGGTGGAGATGGACCACAGTGACAACCCGATTTCCACCCATGGACACAGCTGTGAAACCACCTCCTCTTCTCGCTATGAGGAGAGAGAACAAGTCGTACAGTATTTCCTTGCTTTTGTCACCACTCTGCCAGTCCCCCCCACCCCCCACTGTGCATTTATCTCAGCTACTGATGCACAACAATACACTGTAGAGATTCAACAACAGCAAAAACAACCATTCCCGCAGCTGACTGTAACTGTCCTACGAGCCCTGTGATCCATCTCCCTCGTGTGCCTCCGTCTCCCCTGTTTACCAACAGAGGGGCCAACCAGGAAAATCAAAGTGCTCTTTGCTTTCACTTGTGCAGGAAGCTGGAGCAAAGCAGAATGCCAAGCAGCAGAGAGCGACACAGCTGCTCGGCCATGTGCAGAGAGAACAGAGATAAATGACACTGTTTTGTTTAGGGGCTGGTACCTCATAGTTGGTTTGCGACATGTGTTCTAATAGTGTGTTTAATATGTCTTTTTTTGCAGTTGAGCATTGAACGAATCACCAAGCTAGCTGGTCTGAGCAATGCCATGGGAAACAAGATGATAGAACTGCAAGCAAAGGATGTGGGTTTCTTAAGAAGTGTTGATCAACAGTCTGATTTTGTAAGGGATGATTTTTAGGATTTGTCAAGGGAGACATAAAGCAGTGTTCTACCAGGTGTCTGTTTCAATTTTTCTATGAGAAAAAATGTTATGTATTTCCTCTGGTTTTACTTCTCAGTAGCAAACTAGTCTCACTTCCTATCTGTGACCTCTTTTGTTTTTCTAATACCCTAAAAATCTACCTGTTGCAGTTCCACCCAGTTTCATAATGTCTAAACAACATGCCCATACATCTGTGCTCCACATGGAACAGTCTATAGTCACAGCCCATAGGGTTGTGAACCAATATATTCCAAACCAGCGTCACTCGATTAACCCTCTTACTATGTGTCCTTGCACACGGTGATAGTAGTTCCAGTAGATAGCAGAATAATAATAATAATAATAATAATTATGTAACCTGTGTAAGGTGTCTCCAAAAATAACGCCGGATCGTTAAGTGACATCATGGAAGGTGCCATCGTATTATTATATCCTCAGTAATGTCAGGGAGGATTCAGTCATTCAGCTACTGTATGTTTTATTGGAAAGTAAAACAAAGCTGAAGGAGTGCTGCAAATATTTCTTAGCTTATATATAGCTTCGCTTCGTGCCTCTCCTACTCAGGTCTCAAATACCTGATTGTCCAGATGTTGGAGGCACAAAACAATAGGTTGCTCGCAGTTTCCTGTTTTCACAGAGTACCTGCACAGATTTTTATGTACAGTATGTGTGTGATTTATGTCATTTTATTCTTATTTTTCAGTGATTTACTAATCATATTTTGTCTTAAAATGTTACAGTGGTGGGGCAAAGGCATACAAACTAAGCTTTCTCCATCCTGAAACATAGTGTACCTTATGACAGCTCATCACATTTTAGTCTGTTTGCACTCCTACACAACTCATAAACTCTGTGCCAACGTCTCATCGTTGCTGTTTTCATAGAGCCGCTGTCATATCTGCTCACAGCTAGCAGTAGAACCAAAAGAGGAAGGGGTATGACGAGGAAGCAGAGTATGAAGGAAATAAGCTTTGGTTAAAGTGACATGTCATTTCCTGGTTGCTTGCTTGACGTTGGGAGACAAGACTAGAGGCGAGCGAGTCAGACGCAAGCGGTGCTGGTGTTAGGAGTGATGTGCAGCTGCTGAGCTGCTGACCGCGGAGTACACTGAAGGCCCATCTGAGACTGGGTTCGCAAGAACCTGGCACCCTGCTCAGCTGCGTACAATGAGAGATGGACTGGCTCATAAGTCAATGCCAGTTGGTAATGTACATTTAAACATTAATGCAGCATTATAAAGACATACTCACGCAGTGTTTTCAGAGTTAATTGCGTTAGTTTTCCATTTCCATTTTCAGTAGAGGAACTGTGACTATCAGCTGCACATTAGACATGCAACGAGCTGTAACATATAGCTACAGTGTGTAACAGAGCGCTGTGCTTGAAGTTTTTGTCATGGTACAGCCTTTAAAGTAACCCACATCAGCTGCAGGGTACTATACATCGCTTATTTTATGACCTATTTGCTTGTTGGCCAAGGGGAAGTACCTGATGAAGTTGTTATACCATGTGCTGTTGACGGTATGTTATTTGTGTACAATGAGTCAGTCAGGTCTGAAACAACTCATGTCTTCCCTCACACTGCCTGCTTTGGAGAAGTTGCTGTATCAAAAGGCAGCGACAGTACTTACATGAATACTCAGCTAATCAAAAATGTTCAGGTTGTTCCACCACACAGTACGTCAGGGAACATTTCTAGATGTCCTGTTATTTGATTTTTTAACACTGGGCTCCCAGGCTTTCTAACTGTCGGAATCATCAGGATCTATTAATGATTATGTAGAATTTTAAGAAAGTCTGTGTTTAAAAAGACAAAAAATAATTCAGTGAAGTTGACCCTGTTTCTTCACCTGTGTGTCAATTGTGTTGTTTAGTCTGATGCGAGATTGAGAGATTGATGTGGGGAGTGAAGAGTGGCAAGATATGTTGCACTGCAGAGGCTGATTAAAGCTGTGATAACGACTGTCATATAGAAACATCCTCACACAGCTGAAGCCATCTTATATGACATTACATGGAGGCAGTAATGCAGGAATGCCTCGTCTAAGACAGTTACATGCTTACAATGAAAAGCTGTTAATGTGAGCTTACTGCTGTACAGTTTACTGTATGTGTGAAACTTATGACTGATGTGAACTTAAAAGAAAGGAATATGTCGATTCAGTTTCTTTTCACCTCCCTGTTTTGAAAAAGGAAAGAATTGGCTCATGTGTTCCTCTCTGAGTTGCATCTCTTTGCAACATCCTGTTACAAAAACAGGTCATAAGATTTAGTCAGTGCCATGTTTTCAGTCACAGCTCAATGCTCAACCTTTTTAGATAGTAGAAAAGCAACTGAGCAACAACCACAGAGCAGGTTCCATTGAGTTTTTGTTTTGTAATCATACACGTTTTACACCTACTGCATTGTTTACTAGCACTGTGCGCATGCCTGGCAGTGTGAAGGCGACTTTATTGCCTCACATGTTCTTTCCTCCCCCCCTGCAGAAAGATGTGGGCTACTTGCAGCAGTGGCTGGAGGCGTTTGTGGCATCCTTTGAAAGGCTCATTGATGTGCAGTCACTGGAGCCTCGGAGGTGAGTAGTAACAGTCATTTATTTTACACAAACTTCATAACCAGAAGCTTCCTCTGGTTTGTATTCCCTGATGCAGGATGAACTCTGACTTTCTGTAGAGATACCATTTTGGCATGTTTATGTTATGTGTAAACGCAGCCCCCTATCACGGTGCCCTTTACCTCTTCGCTACTGCCTCCCCCTCCCCCTCTCCTCCCACGTTTCCTCACACATCTTCCTCTCCAAATCTCTTAGGCTGGAGGAGTGCAGCTCGGAGGTGCCCTTGCTCCCCAGGGAGGTGCTGGTGTTCCTTGGCACCAAGCTATGGCACAGTGCACTGCACCTCTCTGGCGCCGCCGAGCAGAACAGCAACACCCCTCACCCGCTGCTTCTCATCAAGTTCTTCATCATCGTCTGCCGGTGAGGGGCCAGTCTGCTGCGTATGTGCTACATCGTCATGGCCGTAAACATGTGGACCTGCTGTCCTAACTATCCTAATTGTCCTGATGTTGTGTGAGCTCAAGTATAGATGTTGTTATCATGTAGGAAAATAAGCAGCAAACAACAATAGGCAGCTGCTCTGCATTACATCTCTAGTCACAGGCCACATAAACATTTCTGCTATAGGTTTCAGCAGTCACTAAAAACTAGTGTGTGATTTTAGTGATTAAACAATAGTTAATTAGTACGGTAATTTTTTATTAGGAAATAAAAATGTACTTTGTCAATTTATTTAGCTGACATGTACATGAATTTACAAAATTGGGAAATTCAGTTCTTTATAATCACAAAGGAGGAGATGGAGATAAAGGGAAGTTTTTTTTCAGCTTTTCCAGAAATTGCAATGCAGATTGTGTAAAGCAGCTGCAACTCAGTACCAGGAAGTTGTCCCTTACATTCTGTATATTCACTGTATTTGTCTTTTTTTATTTTAACCCAAGATAGCCATCTTAGGTAACCATCAGACAGACTTTATTAACACTCTGCTGCTTGAATTTCTCTCTGCTTCTAGGAATATGGAGAACATCGACCCGGAGAAGACCCCTGGTTTTGTTTTCGAAACTATCAGGCTTTTGAATTTCTGTTTGGGCCAGGTAAGGCCATTATAAACTGTGTTTCAAACAGGAGTTCAGTGATTTATGATGCGGATTGGCTCTACAGCGTGCTCAGTATATCACACATGCAAAAGTTATTTAGTGCCATTTTAGCCAGACTACACAGGAATGTGATATACAGTAGAGAGACAGAGAGCCCTCACTGAGTTGATCCTGTTTATAGTATGTGACATCCTCATGCAGAACTAGCAGAACTAACAGAACTAGTTTACACTGACAAGAGAAGTGGGTGTGTGGTTGACCTTCTATTCACTGAACTGGAATGTATTGTTTTGTGCTTGTTGTATGTTTAAATGATATTAAAACAGGTGTATGTGTTGCCGAGGATGAGTTACAAATAAATCTCTGCCCAAATTTGTGTTTTGGGCAGCTAAAAAATGGACAAGGGGAGCAGTCTTCTCTGCAGTTGGTTGTGCAGTATGGGCTTGTGCTGTGTGAGAGCCTTTTTGACCCTTATCAGACATGGAGGAGACGCCTGGCAGGGTGAGTGTGTTGCCTTACGCTGGAGATGGCCTGCGTGACTGTGTGGGAGGTGGAATTTAGTCACACAAAGACCAAAAGACTTAACATATGCATTTAATGTGTTGCCCAACCTTTTGTCATGATGTGTAACGCCTCATCTTGTTGCCTCTAAGCCTTGGAAGTCAAGCGTCATTAGCGGCCAGCAGTATTAGCTGTTGACTGACGAGGCGTGATGTGAGTAGGAGTGTGGTGACTTGAGGCTTTGTGTGTTGCAGGGAGGAGGTAAGCCTACTGGAGAGGAACAAGTATAAGTTCTCCCCGCTGGCCTTGCCAGAGGAGCTGCCTGCTCTCTTCCATGGTGAGACACTCCCTCGTGTCTGCTTTAACACTCTGATCCCTGTCAGACCTCACATACCACAAGAATCACACTGTTCCTGCCACTGCCCAAGCACAGCTTAGATACATCTTTGTGAATCACTCTTTGTCAAAAACGTGTTTCTTATAATGAAAAATAACTGGTCACTCCACTCCAGTTTTCTTAATTATGTGTCTAATTATAAGGTTTCAGTCACCAGAGTCCAAGCATGCCTAATTATAGAAACCTATTTGATCAGTGAGCACTAATCTATAAGCCATGTGGGAAATCTCAGGCTGGGCAAGTTTCAGTATGTCCAAATTTTAGCAGGATTATACCACAGTAGTATGCCTTAATTGGAAATGTTTAGAGCTAATTGTGTTATACCTAGCCAATTAGTAAGGCTTAAGCTTTTCTATGTGATGTAACCCTGAATGACAGTGGTGGAATTGCAAAGGAATTGTGTTGAGCCATTGTACTGTGTGCGCTTGAGACCATTTTTAGGTTATTTTTTGTTGGTCATTTATCGTTTTCATAGTGGCAGGGAGCTGGAATCATTCCCAGCATGCATTAGCAAAAGGGGTTTTGACAGCACTTTGTTAATGTTTTCTGTATTGTGGTGTTCTGTATTGTATTGTGGCTTGACCACATGTTCACAGAAAGTCTACAGGAAAGTGAGCAGATCCCAGAGCTCCTCACACTCAGACTGGTTCATCTCAAGGGCGCTGTCATCAGTGGCGGAAAGGTTTGCTACCCTATCTGTCCTCTTCATCTGTGATCATTCTGAGAAAACACTACAAGTGCAAATTAAAACTGATTACAGGAGAGTCACTTTTTTTTTTCTTTTTTTTTTTCAGAAGAATGGCCTTCTCTCCATCACCCCTCATTCTGTTGAGGATCTGTTCTCTGTTTTGCGAGCGTGGTGCTGCCGGACCTCCCCCGAACCCAAGGACACGACGCTCCCGCGGCTGACCTTGCAGTGCCTGACAGCGATGATCCACCTCTTGCACTCCAGCAGTCCCGTGGAGCGGCAGGTGGAGATCAGGACCATCCTGGAGAGCTACTTCCAACTCCTAAACTGGAACCGTCCGCTTAGCAGCGAGCAGCAGGACCGGCAGAGCTGGGAGGACAGCCTGATCTCGCTCCAGAGACAAATGCTAAGTAAGAGCCTGTCCACTAGGTCTCAAGTCTATAGCTGAGTGTGAAGCATCCCTGTTTTGTTTTTTTGTTCATCTTTCTCAATCAGTATGGAGGCCAAATAATGAATATCCCCAGCGTCTGATAAATAAGATGAGTCAACATCCTCATTGTTGTCAATTTTAGACGCTGTTCCCGAGATCCTGCAGTGCTCTGACAGGCCAGTCTTGCAGGCTGTCTTCCTCAACAACAACTGCTTTGAACACATCCTCAGGCTCATTCAGAACAGCAAGGTCAGACCCCTGATCCCTGTCCATCTAAAATGTGTCTGTCTGCCCTGTCAGCTATTTATATCTGTCCTTACGTCAGTCGGCCTGCCTGTCAGTCTGTCACTTTATTTTTTATTTTTTTGTCATGTCTATTTCCTCTGTCACAAATATCACATCTGATCTCCAACCTCTCTCTGTGTTTGGTCAGTGTGAAATATCACCCCCCCCCCCCCCCCCAAAAAAAATCATACTTTCATCTGATGCTCACATGCTTACAACACATGTACCCCGCTGCAGCTGTGTAGAGACCAGGATCAAACTTGTCTCTATGACCGCTCACAGATGACTTTTTTGGTCTAATTGTCTGTCTTTTTGTGCTGTGCGTGTGTTTGTGCGTGCCTGTGTGTGTCTCTGTGTATATCCTGTAGCTCTTTCAGAGCAACAGGCGTAGGCCGGAGCGTGAGGTTGATTGTGACCTCACTACACGTTTGCTCACAGAGGTCGAAGTGGACCAGGTACTCCCCCCACCCCCCCGCTCCACCCCTCCCCTCCCCTGCACTTGGTGTCGATATTGGTCTGTCAGCAGGAAACTCAGCCTTCTCTCCACTCGTTAACTGCTCTGAGCTATTTAAACAGGAAGCTTTAGGCAGGAAGTCTGGCTCGAACACATTTGTAAATAAAGCAGGTAGCACGGCTATACATGATAACTGTCGTCTGGAGTTCCCTTTTTATCTGTCGTATCTGTCCATCTGGTATGCACGTCCACTTACAGCCCATATGTACTGTACATGCCATTTGGGCCACTGTTTGCTCCACTTGAATTCAACTTTGAAAAAACATAAAGACAAGCTGCTGTTATTTGTTTTTGTGCATGTTGAAAAAAATTAAGGGTCAGATCAGTAGGATTAATTGTCACTTGTGCGGGAGAGCTTTATTTATCACATTCATAATTAGAGGCTGAATTCCCTGTTGACAACAGTGGGTGAGAAGGGTATGCTGTGTTTTTCGTAGTGCATGAAATTGTCATCTCTCATCATCTCTCAGTGCATGTCTCTCCTTGTTTTTTCCTCGAATTTTGGCTGCTCCATTATGTGACTGGTTGCACTTCTGTGAAAGACCTGGCTCGCGTCCTGGGGGTTTGATGTTACCTAATTTTCGGCAACAGCTAGGGATTGCCTCCGTTTTTTGTTTTTTTTTGTTGTTTTTTTTTTTTCTGGTGGTTGGCTTTGGTTTTTGCATGCTGGGACCTATTAGTAATTAACAAAGGGGCAATTGTTTGGCGACTGGTACTGCAATTCTCTTACTTTGACCCAGTCTGCTCCAATTATTGTGGTGTAGAAAAAAAAGAATTGTACTGCTCATCCTCTTGCGCTTCACATATAATCACAAAAATTCTGATCTGGTGGAAGATTAGCTCAGAACTGACATGTTTTCTTTTTGATCGTGCGCAGTTTTAATGTTCACGTTTTTTGTGCTTTGGTGTAAACTCATGATGACGCACATACTTAGCTCTGCAGTGCCATTCAACTATGCCTCCTTATTTTGATGCAGGTTTGGGAGAAAGGATCAGATAGTATCACAGTTCATGCCTTAGGAGTCCTCACAGCTATAATGAGTAACTCACCCTCTGCAAAGGTAAGACCCTTTGTGATCATCAAACGACATGTTATTCATACTACTGTACACACATTATTAAGCATAATATTGTAATAGTATGACGCCTACAATGCCAGCAAAAATGAATGCCTGATGAGGAAAGCTGTTTTCCGTTCATTTAAGAAATCTCATTGTATTCTCTTCCAATGCATGGAAGTGTGCCAACTAGTTATCCCCCATGGAGCAGCTTTCTCGAGCCTATTTCTGTCTCCTTCCCCCTCAGGAGGTTTTCAAGGAGCGGATTGGCTACTCCCAGCTGTTTGATGTGTTGAAGAGTCAAGGTCAACCTACCAAAAGGCTGCTGCAGGAGCTGATGAACATGGTGAAACGTGTATTTCCTCATTACCCCCGCCGAGTGCAGAGACAATAGAAGTCAATTTGCTCTTAGTGATGACCTTGTTCCTATTTAAATTGTGTTAGTGCCAGCTAACCTGAAGTTATCGTACCATGTGACCGTGTCTATGTCTTATTTTCATCATCTGCCTTCTCTGTCTCCAGGCAGTGGAGGGCGAGCATGCCCACGCTCATCACCTTGGCATCAGCAACGACCAGCCCTTATTGTTGCTCCTGCAGTGGCTTCCCGACCTGTCGGGTCAGAGGGACCTCCAGCTACTGGTAGCGCAGTGGCTGGCCACCGTCTGTCGTGGCTCCCTGTCCTGTCGCACCGTGGCCGTGGAGGCAGGCATGGTGGGGGCTCTGCTGCAGGTTCTCTCTCAGCCCCAGAATCTGGACAGGCAATGCGCAGATGCTCTCCTTGGCCTCCTGCAGCACCTGGGCTCTCTGTGTCTGAAACCAGAGGAGCTCAAGAGTCTGCTCAGACTTCTCAGGGTGGATCAGGAAAATGGCGCAGTGGTGGGGAGGGTGCACCCCTACTGCACTCGCATCATCCGAGTGCTCTCAGCCATGGCGGCCAGAGAAGGCCAGGACAGTGCCCTGCAGTACTTTGATCTTACGCCCCCCATGGCAGGTGTTATGGTGCCCACAGTCCAGCGATGGCCAGGTAGCGGGTTTGCCTTTCACGCTTGGCTCTGCCTCAACATGGAGTTCCCCTCCTGTCACTCAGAGTTCTCCAACAACCGTAGACCTTCTAGCATCTCCGGCACAGGGGTTCAGCATGATATGGGAAAAGGGCCACGCAGGAAGCAGCTCTACAGGTAGAAAAACGCATGGCTGATGAGAATTAGTGTTGCTTAGCATTTCAGCGTCCACCTGCAAAGTACAGTTTTTGACAGAAACCTGTTTTCTTTCTTTTAAGTTTCTTCACAGCGAGTGGAACTGGTCTAGAGGCCTTCTTCACCATGGAAGGTGTGCTGGTAGTGGCTGTTTGCACTAAGAAAGACTACATGGCTGTCGCTCTGCCAGAGCACCCACTAGCTGACTCACGCTGGGTGAGTGTGGACACATACTGAGTAATACAGCCAGGATTTTGGCCAACATTTGTCCTCATTTAGCTTGTCCCAAATAAAAATAGATTCGATCAAGGAGAAAATCACATGTCACCTCTCCAAACGGTGTTGTCTGGGCCTGTAACCTTGAGCATAATAATTATTAAAAAATGAGGAGCGTGCCTCCTGAAGAGACATGCGCTGTAGCTAGAGAGGTCTATCAATGTGGTTAAATTAAAGCTCTGAACTGTAACTCTTTCCAGTTTCTCTATACAAAAATGTACCTTTTAAGGACTAAACAAAATTAGCTTTTTGCAGTACTGACACAGATTTGTGTGCTTTTTAATGTCATCCTCATCACAGCATTCAGTGGCCATAGTCCACATCCCGGGCCGTCGTCCATTTGGTCAGAACCTGGTCACCATCTACATTGATGGAGAACTGCGTAAAACTGCTCAGCTCCGTTTTCCATCTCTCAGTGAGGTAACTGAATTTGGTGTCTAATGTATCCTGAGTGTTGACACAGTTCCCTTCCATCAGTCTAACTTCCTCTGTCTCTTCCCCGCCCGAACCTGATCCTGAAGCCTTTTACCTCCTGCTGCATCGGCTCTGCGGGCCACCGGACCACTACCACCACCACTTCCCCCAACCTGCCCACGACCTCGTCCGCCAACCTGTCGCCCGAATTTGCCTTCCCCAACCATGCCCCCTCCCTTATCCGTTCCCAGTCTTTCCCGGCATCCTTTGCCGGAGGCCGCTGGGGTTCTACAGTCGACTACCCCGTGCACACCATCCCAGCGGGACTGCAGGACACAGAGTGGGGGACGCCCACATCCCTGGACGGCCTCTTGGGCACCGCCTTCATCTGCCATGAGGCTCTGCAGCAGACCCAGACAAGAGCTCTGTATGCTGCAGGTAGGTGACGCACTGCTGCAATGCAAATGTTGTTGTGCATATTACTTACACTTATTTTACATGTTATTTAAGAATTTAGCTGAATGCACCAGTAAATCAAATATACATCAAAACAGTAGTAAGGAAAATCACAGTGCCCAAGCAGTTGAAGGAAATTTACACAAACATGTAGTTTTTACATCTACACTAAGTAATGTTTGCATATTTTATGACCTACATTACTCTCTGCTCTCCATCACAGGCCCCAATCACGTGTCCTTATTCAAAGTGGATGGAGAATTATCTGATCTCAACAGCAAGCTCCTGCTCTACTACACTCCACAGGTGACCCACTGAAACTCAGGAAATCTTACACATTGTTTTACACTGCTGTTACTGTGCAAATTGTAAACAATACCAGTAAAAGTATTTGTGTTTACATACATGTTTATGACTTCTTCAGGCTTTTAAAAGTCAGATATGTCTGGACCTGTCTCCAAATCACCAATATGACGGCAGGCTGACAGGACACAGGGTGGTGAACTGGGACATCAAGGTTAGAAATGAAAACATTTTGAACTTTCACGATTATGATTTTTAGATGCAACATCCTGTTGTGTAATTCATACAGTCGACCGAGCTACAGGAGATAAAGTACTCATTTTAAATAGTTCCTTCTTTCCTGCAGGATGTTGTAAATGTAGTTGGAGGTATGGGGGTTTTGCTGCCCCTGCTCGAGCAGGTGTGCGAGGCCGAGCAGGTTTACAACGGTGGTCAGGAGATCTCCGACTTGCTCGGACCAGAGCTCACCTCCTCCAGAGGCCCCGCCGCCATGCTGCTGCCACTGAACAAGTCCGCGGGTCAGTTTGTGTTTAGCTCAGCGTTTTAATTTTTTCCTGAACTTAATGTTCGATGCAATTATAGTGTCATCATGGAAGGATGGGCTCACCAAAATTACAGGAAGGGAACATTGTTTCTGGAAATACTGAATATACTGTGTGCATGAAATGCCATTCATTTACCCTTTGACAGAAACCTGAGCAAATCAAACATTACCATCTGCATATTTAGATGTGCTTGGGTCAGAGAACACTGTCTGTTTCTTGTAATCTTGGTAAATGAACATTCAAGTATCATGAATACATTTCCTTCTGCATTTTGGGAATGTTGCTCCTAATCCCTTTTCTTCAGTTGTAATCCTATGCTAAATGCTAAGTATGATTTTCAGCACAGTTCAGACTCTGAACATGTTTTGAGCAGCAGTGAGTCAATGTCTACACACTGCACATGATGCAAGGACAAACAGGAAGTGCTAGACAATCAGACAAGAGGCACATAACATAATACACAACAGACAAACATAGTAAAGATTGTGAAATCATTGCTAATAGGTTAAAAGTCTGCGTGGGTCTACTGCGTCATAACATGCTTGACGAACTGCAGTCCAGGAGTCTGCGTATATAATACATAATACAGACATAAATGGAACAAAGAGTCTTAACAGAAGTTAGACAAATACCCTGACATATGACTTATGACTCATTCTGAGATATGATAATGTCAATAAAGTGCTTTGTAATGCATAAATACAACTGTGGGTAACACAGGAAATGTTAAAAGTTGTTTGCCCTATTTTTTTTTTTCTCTCAGAGGGCAGACTAGAGAGAAACAGCATTGCTGCTTTCCTGCTGATGGTGAAAAACCTGATTCGTCATCACCCTGTCAATCAGGAGAGCCTGCTGCACTGCCACGGGCCGAGCACCATAGGAGCCATGCTCAGCAAAGTAAGTGCCTCGCACTGTATGTCAGTTTGGAACTAATTGCAAGAAACATCTGAAAGGGAATAGCTGACCTTTCCCATTGTACCGCTGCGGTGTAATTGCCGTGTAATGAATGGTTATGGTGTTGTCGAAACAGCAGTGGTTCTTTCAGAATGGCAGTATCACATGCTTGTGTGGGGGAATTTATGCAGACTTTGTCAGATTGCGTGGTCTCTCTGAATGAGAACAAAAGGACATTAGCTACAAAATCTGTAGCTTGAAAATATTGTGGTGAAATCAGGGGAAAATTGTTTACACAAATTAAGAAATGACACATCATATAACAGATATGGAAGCCAGGGTTAGTGTGTCAGATGTGTTGGTGTAATATTTTGCTAATAAAGTAATTTTCCTCACTGTTCAGTGGGTCCCAAGCAAGCATAACTAGTCACCTTGTTAGCTTTTTGCTGTGGTGATGTAAGCAATGTCATCTGTATTTTGTGATCAAATAATTTATTCAGATTCATATAAACGTGTGTTTGAGTTCAGAAGTTTAAATTGTCAAACAGTTTTAATAGATATGAATCTTTGGTGGTTGCAACCAATCAGGTGTTGCAGTACAGACATGCTGGCTGTCTGACAGGATATGTTGAAATATATGACGTTAAGGTGGAGCATCCTGTAAGGAAACAGAGTCCTTATAATCACATGGGGTTGCCAGGTTTGCCAGAGGCAAAGAAATGCACATACAGTACATACAGTACGGTAGGGCTGTCTTTCAGTCTATAAAGCATCAGAACAATGTCCATCCCAGTTTCCCACAGTCCAAGCCAGTGTCCCTAAATGTCTTGTTTTGTCTGACCAGTGAGTCAAAAAAGGTTAATAATTAACTAATTATCAAATACTTACTTTGATTAATTGATTAATAGCTGTAATCACTACCGCCGCACAGTCCACAAATAAGATAAAATGTAGGGGAGATTCAGTTTGACACTACAGCACAAGGGAAGTAAAAAATAAAATAAAATAGGAGTAATTGATATAATATAATAGAACTCTGATTGTGATTGTGGAGTCTGATGGCTAATGGGCATGTGGCTGGAAGAGTCTGCGGCTTCTTCTCCTGAGCCACCTCAGCTCGACATAGAGAGGATGAGATGGGTCATCCATGATGATTCTCAGCCTCCCTCTCATCCTCTACTCTGTCACTTCTCTGTCTTCCCTACCACTGACCTGGCCCTCCTCACCAGCTTGCCTAGTTTGTTGGCACTGCAAGTCCTGGTGCCACCTCCCCAGCACACCACAGCAAGGAAGACAACACTAGCCACTATAGACTGGTAGAACATCTGTAGCAGCTCAGTGTACATTGAAGGAGAATACTTTGAGTGTATATGAACTCAAGTGAGTCCAACAGTGCTTCAGCCTCTAAGTGTAACTAAAAATAGACGCTACACCAACACTTGCTCACAGATGAATCCAAGTAGATGAAAACATACTTAAACACACTTTAACACTCCTCCTCTCTGTTTCCTCTCCCACAGGTTCCAGGCAGTATGATGGACATGAACGTCTTAATGGCATGTCAGCTGCTGCTGGAGCAGGTTTTCAACGAGGGCAACAGCCCACTCCTCCAGCAACTCTACCAGCACCTGCTCTTTGATTTCCGCATCTGGACTAAAAGCCATTTCGCCGTTTGTCTGGGTAAGGCACACAAGCAGCCCTCGTGTGGTCGAGTAATGCACCTGTGAAACCTTTTCATGTCTGCCGAAGCCACACACGTCCCCTTTTTATATGAATATGCACGCCAAGACTGAAAGGAGTACGAAGAGGCTAAAAGCACCGTAGCGCAGAGATAGAATACATTAATGTTTCCGAGTTCAAGCCATGGCAAAGGATTAAAAGTGAATCTGTGCCTGAAGCTGCACTCCAGTGCCCTGTTTTGTAAATTAATGCACTTCTTTGGTACAAGCTCGCATATTGGTTTGACATTTTCTAAATGTCAGCCTGAAGGGAGATGACAAAAGTATTCTTTTCCTTCCCGAAGCCCATGTGCAGTACCTGTCGTCTGTAATAAACAAAGGCAAGCAGCGCATGAAGAGGAAGTATGGGGTTCAGTACATTCTGGATACCATTCGGACGTTCTACAGGTGAATATGATTTCATATTAAGAGAGTGCAAAAGTTAACTGAAACTGCAGTTGTATGTTCATAAATGTTAAGCTATTATTGCCTATTTCATACAGTGACTCATGAGAGGAGAATTAATTGTTTTTGCTATATCTTTGGTGATAGTGTGGAGAAAGATGGCAGCCCCCTGTCTGATGAGAAGCAAACGATTCAGACCTCTCTGTTCACCCTGCTCAAAGACTTCCTCAAGTCTCCGACGCCAGAGGAGCTTCACAGCGTCCTCGCCTACATTCTGAGTGTAGGGGAGGAGCAGCAGGTTGTGCTTATATGTTTTATCTCTGTTTCTTCAGGGAGTTGAATTTTGTTATCGTCGGACCTTTTCAGCATGATATTTCACTCCCAATGAACTTACCCTGATCATCCACGCTTCCTTTTTTCCTTCCTTAAACCTTTACCCTCCCTAAAATATATTTCCTTGTACTTTATCAACCTCCTCCACCTTCACCTCTCACCTCCATCCTGATGATTCACTCTTTTTCCCGATCAGGTGGTGAGGGCTTTGGATGTGCTGTATGAGCTCCTGAGGAGCAGCCCACCTCGTGAGCAGGTACAGGCCGTGCTGCTGGAGTGGGGCGTGGAGCAGCTGTACTGTCTACTGCTCACTTCAAGCTTTGGAGACGAGGCCAGAGAGAGGGTGTTCAGGGTGAGAAAAACTGGACTGGACCTCTTCTTAAAATGCTTTATGTGCCCTAGCACTCAGCAGATATTTGCCTGCCAACTCCAATGTAGACTCCCATGTGATATGAATATGAAAAACAGAAAAAAAAAACTTTTTTCCTTGTGATGTTGCAGGTTTTATACAAAATCCTGAAGAGCGAGCGTGTGTCTGAACGCAACAAGCAGCGCATTAAGCTTAGGGATTTCGGCTACCTTGGCTTGGTTTGTTTCCTTGAAGACATTCCCGTCACCATGATCACTGTGCGCTGTCTGTATGAGCAGGTCCTCGCTACAGGTAATGATGAAACAACCTCTTTCCTCTGGTCTAGTGAACTTTGAAATGGATGACAAAAAAGAGCTTTATAAAGCAACAATCAAAATTTAAGTCAGAAATAAAACACCCTCAGTTATAAAGTAATACATTTAATAATCTTAAACTCATCTGCTATGTGTAGATACATTTTAATCAGATTTTTTTGAAAAGGCTATCTCCCCAGCAACAAGTAAACAACCCAGTTGTCTCCAGATTGTGATTTAGTAACGCTGTATTTATTTAGAAAGCATGTTTCCTGGAAAGACCTCTGTAATTTGGCAGCAATTTTTAATAAGATACAGACAATGTTCAAATGTAACACTTGAAATTAATCACTTCCAAATAATGCCAAGCTAGCGTAACCTAGCTTATCAGACTCTCAGGTCAGCTCAACATGCAATAATGTGAAATCTGCAGGCAATATACAATTGAAGAAAAAAGTTTCCTTATGCTTAAAAACTCAACATAACTAAGTGAACTTATTAAATCAAAAGACCTGTATAATAAGGCATTACCTTTAAGTGTAGTTGGTGCGCATAGTGGAAGTCCCTGATACCACCTTTCAAACTGATGAGAAACAGCAGAGAAAAATCATAAATACAGAAATCTTTCATACCAGTATTGTTCTAATTTTGGAAAATAATAAGTGGCTTTGTGAAATATCTCATTATTTATAGCAGAAAGCTGAATGCTGAAATAAAATTAGATTTGCTGCTGCCCCACAGATGCCAGCCCTAACTTCAGAGACCTCCTGGCTGTGGTCTGTCTGTCCCACCGAGCTGAGCTCACTGTCCGCTTGGACGTCTGTCGCAAGGTCAGTCTGCTCACATAATTTGTGCTCTGCTAAAACCAAACCAAAGGCGGTTTCATCCGAAGCAATCTTATCATCTCATTAATGAAAACAAGCTCTCTCTGTTCCTCTCTGATGTTACCCCAGCTCTTTCATCTGATCTACTCCAATGAGGATTATGTGAAGCAGCTCGCTAAGCAACCCAGCTGGCAGGATGTTCTCACCAAACTCTATGTGAAAGAGTCCTACGAGTCCCACACCGGCAACATCGCAGACCCCGGCACCAACAGCTCCTTCGAGCCGAGCTATCGGCCAACGCTGCGCAGGGATCAGTCTCTGGTCATAGAGGACACCCGCACCAACATGTTTCTGAACTACCGCAACTCGCAGGACATCGAGGATGAGGAGGAGGAGGAGGATGAAGGCGGCCAGCGGGACATCTCAGAGGGATTCTCCGATTTGTCCCAGTCGCCTCCCAGCGGGGGCGGAGGGCCCCTTAAAAACTTCACCGGCTCCCTCCATTTTAAGTCGTTTGACTCAGTGGACCAGGGCAGCCACTCGTCCTCCATCTCCAATGCAGTTGATATCACCTCGCCTTGCCCCAATGAAGAGGGGAGAGAGTACCAGCCCCTCTCTCCCTTTGGTACATCGCCCTTAGATTTGGAGCTAGGAGGTATGGGAGAGACAGGCGCACACACTCCTGCAGGTAGTCTGACAAACACACCATCTCCTCTAGAGCACTGCAAACCGTTTCCACCGCTCAGGCCCAGGAAGAGCTCCAGTCTGTCCAATGTTCTGGACGATACAAGCTATGGGACGGACCCTCCTACTGGAGACACAATCTCCAATACATCCAACCCACAGGTATGGCTGCTTTTTAACTCAGATTTCCCTGATGTAGAATTTTATTGTTTTAGTTCTTTTCTGTGTGAGTTTAGGACTGAGTAGAGTTTATGTTACAGCAGACCCCCGAGGAGGAGCTGTGCAACCTCCTCACCAACATTGTCTTCTCCGTGCTGTGGAGCGGCAGTGGGGCGGAGGGTGCGGAGGACGTGGTGTGGAGGGAGAGAGGACAGGTCTTTTCCGTTCTCACCAAGCTGGGCTCGTCCTGCCAACTGGTCCGCCCTCCCGATGACATCAAGCGCAGGTGAGTGACGGCGTTTTCAGATTTGTTTCCCCTCAGAGAACAAACACATCTGCACTGAGCCTGTGTTGCAATGGAAAAACTAAACCACGCCTTCAGTCGTGTCACCTTTTGGCTAAATATCCAGAAATGTTACCATGACATGTACTCAGTGTTTGTTTGCGTGTGCCAGTTTGTTGGAGATGATGCTGGAGTCGTCTCTGTCAGACCTGAGGGACGCCCAGGGAGTGTCCCTGCCCTTCTGTCCCAGTCTGGTTCGGCTGCTCAGGCTGCTGCAGGACTTCCTGTTTGCTGAGGGTACAGACAACCACACGCTGTGGAGTGAAAAGGTATACTACATACTCCACCTAACACATACTGTATGTACCACATGACACACTCTGTTCTGCTATTGAAAGCCTCTTTCCATCATGATAAAGGTTGGCTGACTGTAAAAACAGCAGGGATAATTATGGAAATAAGTCCAGGACTTCATCATTCTGTCCCCGACAAAGTCTTGGATGAGCATAGTGACATGTTACCAAGCTGAAGCTAAAGTAATGTCAAGACATCACAATTCAACTCAGTTCCAGAGATTTTTAAATAAAATATGCAAAAAGTATTATTTTAATTCATGATGGTGTATGGAACATTTTTGGAAATACAAAGAATTAGATGAGAAGATTGATACCACTAACAGACAGTTAGCTTACCTTAGCACAAAGTGACTTTGACTGCTCTTAACCAAGAAAATAGCCTTGCACATAAAACCCTGTAAAACCACAACTTGTTCTTTTTACCCTTCAATGAGATTGTGTAAGAGCTGCACGCTTGCTTTCTATTAATACTCATGTAAAATGCTGATGCATTTCGTGCTTGGTCCTCAGAGAAAAAGTCCACTTCTTTTCTTCAATCAAATATCTTTTTGGCAGGAAGCAATGCAGCAGATTTCTGCAGTAAATGAGCTGGTGGCACACACTGTGAGATGATGTGCACAGAACAGTCAGGGGTCTTCCAGGAAATGGTTTCATTTGACTATGGTATTGTCTCTATTATGGACTGAATGGTGTCAAACATAAAAGAGAAAACTGTTTATGTTAGGCCTATGAAATGAATGATTTAGAAACAACAAATCTTTGAAAGTCAGATTACAGTGTTGGGATGTTATGCTGTAATTTAATTATGAATATTGACAGAAATATACATGTTAATGTTAAAGGCATCAGTGATTTAAGTCATTACATTCATAGAAATTATTGTAAATACAAGCTGGGTGTGGTTGTTACTATGTTTAACGTCAGAGGAAATTTTCCTGTCTTGACTTAAGGCAGGGTGGAGAGTCACTTTGGGTGTAGGTAACATCTGAATCACCTTTTTAAATGCAGGTTAAGCTGTATTTGAGGTACTGAATGGCCTTAGGTTGTCGTAGATGCTGCAAGGTGTGGAAACAGGTCTAGCCCTTTTTGTCAAGTCCTTTTGTTGACAGCTATTGTTGTATTGCAGATATTTGAGGGGGTGGTGAACCTGCTGGACAGGTTACAGGCCTGGCATAGCACCCCCGGCAGCCCCGGGAACACAGAACTGAAGGAAATGGCCCAGATCGGCCTGCGTATCATCACTGGATATATCCAACAGCAGCACTCACAGGTCAGCTGCTCGCACAACTTGTCCTGTCAAGTACACCAACCATAAATGTAAAAAAGAAAAATTCTCACTGTACATATCTTTCACAACCCAAGACTGAACTTTGCATGAAATAAATTTAAAGGGGTTAAAGAATTTATTTGACATGATAAGAGCACTCCGATTAAGCCATACCAAGAAATACCAAGCCTTCTATGGGTTTCTTTTCAAAGACATTGCAGGCATTCCTCTTAGGGAGTGTTCTGTATGAAAGGGCAGCTCCTCAGAGTTATGAGTTCTGCTGTTGCGGCTGCTGCTCTTCTAGCTGTTGGATTGTGGGAGCAGCCATAAATGAACTGGCCATAAGGCTTTCCATCATATATTGCTAGGTTGTAGTCATCTCCAAAGTAGTACAACTCTGCCTAAAGCCATTTGATTTCCCAAATGTCACGAGTGAAATAAATTAAATAAATAGCTGCGGGTGTCTTGGAAATAAAACAAGCCTGGGGCCACTTTAGTTGAGTGAATATACAATACAAACCAGGACTGAAATAAAAGAAATACTATCACAGCTATAATAAGTCCAGCGGTTGAAAGTAACTAAGCGCATTTAGTCAAGTGCTGCACTTATGTACAGATTTGAGGGACTGCGCTCTACTTGATACACCACTCCATTTCAGAGTGAGATTGTACTTTTTCTTTGCTACATTTATTTACGACAGTCACTTTGCAGACTTAGGTTTCTCATAAAAAACATGTAATCAGCTTATAAAATATGATGAGTTGTCATAGATTAGACCACTGGAAAGTCTGTCAAAAGTTCAATTTATCTCCACACCGACCAAGTAGAGTAAAATATGTAAGTAAAATATGCTTTAAATTAATTAATCAGTATTAACAATATAATAGTATAACATATACTAAAAATACAGCCGTAGGGCCCAATGCTTTTTCCCTGATGCTTTAAGTACATATTGCTGATACTCGAATGAATGTTATATAGAGGACTTTTACCTGTAAAGGAGTTTTTTGCACAGTGGTTTTGAACCAAGTAAAACACCATTACATATAAGTTAATCATATTTTTAAATGAGATGCCTGAATAGGCCATCAGTTATAAAGTTAGTGATTTGCCTTTTCTCCTTCTTCAGGTCTGTGTGATGGCTTTTGTGAAGCTCCACAGCTTGCTCCAGACTGTGCTGTGTCTGAGCTGGGAGGAGGTGTGCTTCCTGCTGGGACAGTTGGGCGCCCCCCTGTGGCCGGAAGGCATAACAGATGGCTCTGACTGCGGACACCCGGAGACTTTCTCCCAGCTGGTGCCCATCGTGCGAACCTTGCTCGATCAGCACGCCGACCCCGTCACCCTCCAGAACCTGCTGCCCAACCTGCCCATCACCAACGGCAGCACCACCTTTGCCCAGGACCTGAAGGATTATTCTCACACGCTGGAGTGGCAGGGGTTTTACCAGCAGCAGGTCAGTACGCTGACTGACATTACGCGTTTAAAATAAGACATCATTCATCTTTTGTTTAAGGAGTCTAGAGAGCCTCCTCTCCTGTTTTTGTTATGATTAAGTAGGTATAATCAACCATCCACTCTCAGATACCGCCGGCTCTGTTCTTTGTCACATTAGTATACACTCAGGATTTTTGCAAAATTGCTTCCTGGACTGACCAGTTACCTCCCAGTGGGTGGCTGAGAAATCTAATGCAAAGTTTAAAAACTACTATCACAAGTTTAGAAAGAAAAAAAAAACAGTCGTCCACTCCCAAATATTTTCTAGCTGACCTTCAATGTATTTTAGGCAGGGAACAGTTTATGCTCAATCTTGAAGCTGTGATATTTTGTGAACTGATGCCAAACAGACACACTCACCACTGAGCGCTGAGCGTAGATTTATCATCGCACTGTGTGACAGTGCACGTTCATAAATCTGTTTTGTTTAGATCACTTTTGTATACGGATCCCACGATACATTAGTCAGTATAGCATAACTATGGCTGCCTTGACAGTTTTTAAACTTGGACCAGGTGTGTGCGTTGCCAGTTTCTGTAGCTTAGGCTAGATATTTGTTTTATATATATGTGTAGGGTTGTTTATTTTTATACAGCTTCACATTTTTAGCATGAAAAGTGAAACAGAAGGGAGGAAAGGAGAAGCAACAGATGAGTTTAAACAGTGCAGCAGTTGTAAGAATATCTCCTCCAATACAATAAATAAAGAAAGGGAAGCTGTTCATGCAATGGCAAGTGTGTTGCCATTAACATCTCCTGTTTTTAAGCCTCTAACATACTCATCCTTTACAGGAGAGTGACAGGAGTTATGATAAGTTACACATTAAACAATCAGACACCACATTGTTAAAAAGAAGGCCATGGCTGATGAAAAATTTGGATTTATTTATTATAATTTGTATGTATTTTTTTGCCATTTATTTCTTGAATGTTTGACTCGCAGTGGTTTTATTTATGCGTGTTGTACAATTTTTGCCTCATCACATCAAGGACCATAATGGATATTGGTCTTGGACTTTATCGTGTCATCTATGGTGTTTTTGTACCTGTGTGTGACTGAATGTCCTCTCTCAAAATCTTGCTCCAGGTTAAGCCCACCATGGAGCAGTATAAACTAGACACGTTCGGGAGGAGCCATGACATCATGTCCAATTTCTGGAACTCCTGCTTCGACGACCTGATGAGCACGGCCTTTAAACGGGACAAAGAAAGATCTGACAGCAAATCAAAGTTTCAGGTGAAGAGAACTTTCAAGCTTTGTGCATACTAAGATGAAGTTCCAATCCTTCAGGTTACTGATTTGACATTTCCTAAATGTTTTCTCTGTGAAAACAGGAAGTGATTGTGGACCCCTACCTGAAGCGAGTCAGAAGTGAGAACAACAGGTACTTCAGCGGGCAGAAGCAGAGCTCCAGCCAGCAGGGGGTGGTGTGGCAGCACTGGAAAGCTCTACGAAGGCTTCTGACCAGTGAGAGAGGAGCATGGGCCAACAGGTATGATAACATCTAGCTTTCAGTCAATTATTTATGAAAACCATTCGCATGTAAATTAATCAGAGAGGAAACAGTTTACTGCCAGTGGCCCAAGTTGTATTAAAAAGATAGAATACAAACATTTTCATGTGTGGTCCTTTTGCTGCTCCTTCTTGCCCAGAATGTGCTCAGTTGTAATTTTTCCTTTGCCCGGTTTTTGATAGAATTCAACCACAGGTGAAATGGAAATTGTCCAATGCAGAGACCTATTCAAAGATGCGCCTCAAACTTGTGCCCAACTACAACTACGATCCTCACAGTGAGGCCAGTGCCCTGAGGGACAACATGGGTATGTCACAGACTGCAAACACATGAACTTTTCTTTTTTAAGTTAAACAGTGCTCTGAAGATGTGTTGTGTCTCTGTGTGATTTTTCAGGAGCTGATAGCCCTCGTAGTTCTGAACCTCTCCCGCTAGCTGTCGCAAAGGAAGCAAAAGTTAGCGACATGGAGGACGATCAGCTAGGAGAAGAGGACCTCGTCTTTTTGGATAATAAGTGAGTCTCCAGTTTGCAGAACATTTGTTCCAGGCATTTTGAAACACTAAATTTCACCAAACAGGCATTGAAATATTTGAAAAGTCCTTGTATATAACGTCCATCTGAGTGTCCTGATATTTGTAAATGAAGTGCAGGAAAATGTAAAGGTTCACCATTTTCTTACGCTGTCAGGGTGGAGGGAGAAGACGAAAGCCAGAAAGAAAAACTGGTTCTGTCTGAAGACTGTGAGCTCATCACCATCGTGGCGGTTGTCCCAGGTCGTCTGGAGGTTACCACTCACCATCTTTACTTCTACGATGGCAGCAGCGAGAAAGAAGAGACAGAGGAGGGTGAGAAATATATGTGATCATGAACATTATGCCTTGCCCCCCACCACCCTCCCCCTCACTGCTCTTCAAAGGGTTCTGTTAAAAAAAATGAGTCATATCTCTGCCTTCAGGAATCGGGTTTGATTTCAAGAGGCCTCTGTCTCAGCTCAGAGAAGTCCATCTGAGGCGCTACAACCTGCGACGATCTGCACTGGAGCTATTCTTCATAGATCAGGCTCACTACTTCATCAACTTCAGGAAGAAGGTGGCGCTCAGTTCAAATTTAACTCCTTTTTATCTTTAATTGGAATTAAATATTGTTTGTTAAATAAACTGCACGTTTGTCCTTTCAGGTACGAAACAAAGTATATTCGAGGATCCTGGGGCTCCGGCCTCCCAACCTGTTTTACTTCGGCTCCCGCTCCCCCCAAGAGCTACTGAAGGCATCTGGGCTTACACAGGTGTTTATTTATTTAATGAAGTCTTCTCTATGAAAGTTATCACATCTTAACTGTACTGTATTGTATTTGACCAATCTGATGTTTATGTGTTGAACAGAAATGGGTAAACAGGGAAATCTCCAACTTTGAGTATTTGATGCAACTGAACACCATCGCCGGTCGCACTTACAATGACCTGTCGCAGTATCCTGTGGTAAACACATCTCCCCTGACACCATTTACTGCTCCTATTTATGATCCCTTTATTACAAAAGATTATGCAATTACAGTGTGAGGAGGCATCATGTTGCAGCTGTGTTTTGTTGTCTTCAGTTCCCCTGGGTCTTGTGTGACTACACGTCTCCTGCTCTGGATCTGGAGGACCCGTCGGTTTTCAGGGACCTGTCTAAACCCATAGGTGTGGTCAACCCACGCCATGCACAGAATGTCAGAGAAAAGTAAGTAGCCAATCAGCAGCCAGCTGTCACTTCTGTAAAACGACAAACCCATGCTTTGCACAATGTCAAGAATGTACAGTATAGTTTTCAGCATTTTTTTTCTATCTGTCTCTAGGTATGAGAGCTTTGAGGATCCGACAGGCACCATTGACAAATTCCACTATGGCACACACTACTCAAATGCAGCAGGAGTCATGCACTACATGATCCGCATGGAGCCATTCACCACCCTGCATATCCAGCTGCAAAGTGGCAGGTGGGAGGTCGGACCAGTGCGTGATATTGTATAGTATTTTCTGCTGTTCCCTGGTCTCATATTGGTATATCTTGTCATTGTTTAGGTTTGACTGTGCAGACAGACAGTTCCATTCAGTAGCAGCCGCCTGGCAGGCTCGCATGGAGAGCCCGGCTGATGTCAAAGAGCTCATCCCAGAGTTCTTCTACTTCCCAGAATTCCTGCAGAACATGAACGGTAAGTAGCACTACACTCGTGGTCAAATTGAGTTTTAAAGCAAATAAATCTGACTTGATATATTGTTGACATAAAGAAGCTAATGTCATCTCTGCCTCATGCTTGCTGTAGGATTCGACCTGGGACATTTGCAGATATCCCAGGACCCGGTGACGGATGTCCTGCTGCCTCGCTGGGCCACGTCAAGAGAAGACTTCATCCGGCAACACAGGAAAGCCCTGGTGAGTCTACACAAACAGTCTTAAAACTCACACTGGCTGCCAATCATGCAAATGTTTGAAATGACAGCATCTTGTGTATTTGACCCCAGGAATGCGAGCATGTGTCCAATCACCTCCATGAGTGGATTGACTTGATCTTCGGTTACAAGCAGAGAGGTGAAGAGGCAGTGAACGCACTCAACGTCTTCTACTACTGCACCTACGAAGGTAAGGCAAGAGTAAATATCCTCCAAACTTTTCTTCAGCTCTTTGTGTCCTGCAGAAACTCATTCCACCTTGCCGTTTGGCCTCTCTGCAGGCGCAGTAGATCTGGATGCGATTGCCAACGAGAATGAGCGCAAGGCCCTGGAAGGCATCATCAGCAACTTTGGACAGACACCATGTCAGCTCCTTAAGGTACCACTCCCAGTCTAATTCCATTATCAACAAAATTCTGGGATGTTCGGTTCAAAAAGCAAACAGCAGTTTCATATCACGTTCCTGTCTCCACCCAGGAGCCTCATCCTCCTCGTATGTCGGCTGAGAACGCAGCTAGGCGGCTGGCCCGCCTGGACACTATGCCCCCAAACATCTTTGAGCACCTCAAAAAACTCCGGCCATTTGTCGAGGTAGGGTCTAAATGCTTTTAAGTAATGAACAATAACTCATATTGTGTTATATGTATGTATGTATGTATTTACATGTGTGTGTGTGTGTGCCTCAGGTGGTGAGTGACGGCCTCCCTCTGGTCCAGGCAGTGGTACCAAAGAACCAGAATCGTTCCTTCATCATCCAGGGCTCAGACATACTGGTATGGATGCTTTCAGATGGGTGAAATATAAAACTAAACACAATCATGACAGCAACAAGACATTCATTTTAAATAGTCAAGGTTTCTAATTTTCATGTTATGTCTCTCCAGGTGACTGTGAGTTCAAACGGGCTGATAGGAACACACAGCTGGCTGCCATATGACAAAAACATTGCCAATTACTTCACCTTCACTAAGGACCCCACAATGACTAATCCCAAGTGAGTTAAATGTCATTTAACATTAAAATATCACATAATCAAAAGCATAGAAAAAAAAGCATGAGTTTGGACATCTTGAATCTACTTTCCGCAAAATGTCAAATCTTCAGCCCAGTGAGTAAAAACCCCCTTTATGTTTTACAGCATTTCAAAAGATGCATAAAATCTTCCTGACAGTTGGATGGAAGCATAACATCTGTCTGGCCATCCCTCTTTGTCTGTGAAGCTTCAAAGCCTGTTAATTGAAATTTGCTTTAATGGATCTTATTTTATACCCATCTTGAGCATGGATCACATAAACTGAAAATAAATCAGGATAAGAAGCATTTGAACGCTGAGGGGCTTCACGTAGGTTGTAATTTGCAGACGTCATGACAGCTTAATGCGTATATTATAAATCTCCGTGTTTAGGCTGCAGCTCACTCTCACTTCTTGTTTCTGACTCGCTTTGATCTTTTCCAAACACCCCCCCCCCCCCTTCTCCCGCACACACACACACACACACTTTTGTGGCGCAGAACACAGCGTTTCCTGAGTGGACCTTTCTCCCCCGGGGTGGACATCAGCGCTCAGGTGCTGGTGGTGTCCAACGACGGACGTCTGCTGTTCAGCGGAGGACACTGGGACTGCAGTCTCCGCGTCACCCAACTGGGCAAGGGCAAGCTGGTGGGCAGGATCTGCCGGCACATCGGTGAGCTCTTATTGTCATATGCTCACATTATAATCTTCAAGCTTTGGTCCAATTTTGCATATTTATTTGTATTTTTGTGTGCCCCGCAAAGATGTTGTTACATGTTTGGCTCTGGATCTCTGTGGCATCTACCTCATCTCTGGTTCAAGGGACACATCCTGTATAGTGTGGCAGGTCCTACAGCAGGTAAACAACTTCATATATCCCTGTCTACAGCTACGTCATTTGCAAGCATAGCTATCTTCGCAGTTATTGCTTCACATGTGCATCCTCCTTTTTTGTTCTTCAGGGTGGCTTCTCCAGCGGCCTGTCTCCTCGGCCGGTGCAGATTCTCTGCGGACATGACCAGGAGGTCACCTGTGTGGCCATCAGCACTGAACTGGACATGGCTGTCTCAGGGTCAAAGGTCAGAGGTGTTACACTGTATGAACACTTGCCGAGTTTGATTTGTTTTGCGTATAAATTTGAATATTGAATACTATGTCAGGTCTTTTTTAAATCTCTGTGCTCACTTATTCAGTTCTGTGTGATTGTGCAGGTGTGAAAAATGCTCTTTAACCTAATTAACCATAAGATCTCTGAAAATGTTGTTGTTCTCCAAGCAAAATGTGAATTGGCTCATTAGGAGTGAGAACATAATCTGTGCCAGCTACAAGAAATAACCTCAAAACACAAACTTTATGGGTATAAGGAGACAGATGTTGCCATCTTATAGCAAGCACCTGCCAGCCTTGTACCTGAGGAGCGTAATGCAACAAAATAAACCCAGGGTAAACCACAGCTTGAGCTTTTCATCCTAACTGGCATTAAAATATATACAGAGAACATACAAGTCTGTCATTCTTAGCTGTGTTTATAGGAGCTTTTATTTTATTTACTTTGATTCTCACCATGTGGCTTTGGTTTAACAACACTGGTCTGCAGTGCAATTTTCACTACTGGTTCGGATCAAAATTCACCCTCACTCTCTATTTACTGTGCGTTAGGACGGGACTGTAATAGTGCACACTGTCCGACGAGGCCAGTTCCTGCGAACGCTAAGACCTCCCGGTAATAGCTGTGTGCCTGCCCAAATCTCTGAGCTCCAGGTGGGCATGGAAGGCCACATTGTGGTACAGACATCCCCGGAGGAGTGCTCTAACAGGAAGGTACGTGGATACAGTACAATTCATATGCATTTATGCTCAAACAAGTTTCTCATCCTGCCTATGCCAATATCCAAATTCTACGTGTCCCTACAGGGCAAGTACTCCATTCATGTTTACTCAGTAAACGGCTGTCTGCTGTCCTCCTTCACCATGGAGGAGCAGGTGACTGCTCTCCACCTGGTGTCTGAATACGTCATCCTGGGCACCATGCAGGGCAGCCTCCACATACAAGATTTATACAGGTAAAGAAACTGAGGACATAGTTTGAAGTTTATTATAATGATGCCAATTTGCAGCATTTATAGAAAACGTTATGTCTGTTAAGCAAAACTTCAACTCTAACTCCTCTTTGTTTGACAGTCTGGAAGCTCTGGTAACACCACTGGCCTTGAAGGTTCCTGTGAGGAGCGTGTCGGTCACTAAAGAATACAGCCACATCCTAGTGGGACTAGAGGACGGGAAGTTGATTGTGGTGGGGGCAGGGAAGCCAGAGGAGGTGAGAACCAGGACATGAAGTGATGCAGATGCAGGAGCAGGGTGGTGGTGTATGTTTGTGTGTGTGAGTGTGTGAGGAGGGGGGGGAGGGTGGGGGTAATCATATGCTAAGCACTGGTTGAAAGCGCCAGGTTTTTCAGATGATAATTGAGTGTCTTTAGTCTAACATCTCTGCTTTAGCCCTGAAGTGAAGATTTACATGTTCCCCCTCCTCGTCTCAGGTTCGCTCAGGACAATTTTCCCGTCGCCTGTGGGGCTCCACACGCCGCATCTCTCAGGTGTCATCAGGTGAAACCGAGTACAATCCCACTGAGAATGCTGGGAAATGAGACGAGCAATGGTGTAGGAGCTCTGAGCCGAGGACTCTGTAGGTTACAGATACCGTCAGCGCTCACCAGACTTACTAAGGCCTTTCTTCCTTTACAAGCTGGGAAACTATCGTCAGCCACTGATCTCTCTGAGAGAGCAACTATACACTGAGCACTTTTTTAAATTCTTAAATGATTTGATATGTTACCGCGTATTTCATTTACAGTTGTGTACTGTTTTTAATCAGCATCATTCCAAAGAGTGGCCTTGTTTTGTGGATGGCAAAGAGCTCTGATGCATATTCAGCCTCAGACACAGAGTAAAGTAACGCTGTGAACTCCCCAGGCTCCATGTTCCTGGTTCCTTTATTGTCAGAGGCACAGCTGCGATCTCTGTGCTGCTGAATGTCCCAAACCCATTGTTTGGCAATGGCACCTTCTTAAAACTCCTGGAAGCTTGAAAAACTACTGCGGATATTGCTCGAGATTTCCATATTGCAATACTGGTGAATACCACAAGAGGGTTTGCTTTGTAAAGAAAGACACAGGGGGGGACAACTGATCACTAGTGAACCTATGCTGTGTTATCATTTTTTAGCTGTTAACATCAAGATTTGCTGATCCTTGCACCACAGTAGTAAGTCTGTGTTCCCTAGGTTTTAGGAAATGTAAAACTGTTACAATGAAAGCAATAGCTCCTTTAATGGTCAAGTATGTGAAATATATTCTCCTTTTTATCGTGATTGTGGAGCTTGGATGCAGTGAAAGGCCTTTACAAATGCCTCTGTAATTCTATCCATCATACGGCTATATCCCTGTTTTATTTGCCCTGAAAAGTGCCTTTTTTTTAGCTTGTATCTCGAGCCATGTATAAACACTGAACTCCAATCATCTATCTCATATAGATCACTATGTGTCAGATTTTTATCCCCGTCGACCTGACGACTCTACTATGACTCAGACGTGGATAAGATGTTGTTAATGAACTCAGTAAACTGTTGGCTGGACACACATAACTTGCCTGTACTGGTAGTGTGCAGTTTCTGGAGCACCTGAAAATATCTGAAGACAACGACTACTGCGAAAACACATGAGCAAGAGAGTCTGTGAGTGAGCTTCAGAGGAATTCACTTCCTGTCAGCTTCTTTTTACTGTGGTCGGAACAAAGTAGTTGTTATGCAGTGTCATGACGGGAGAGAGACAAAGGAGACTATGTGGGAGAATGCAATAACCCATAACACGGTGCACACATACAAATTACCTAGTCTTTGTAAGTGATGCTCAGAATAAAGTGTAAGCAAGGAGAAAAGAGACTATATTTGAAATGTTGTTAAATTATCAGTTCATTTCCTTTTCTCATAAACACATTCAGGCTCTCCAAAATCACATTTTAATCAAATCATACAACTGTAAGATGAGATACTGTCTTATAAAGTTGGTGCAGTCAATGGACGTAAAGGATTGTTTGCATAAGCAGCTGTTTAAATACACATTTGATAATCCAGTTGAGGCATACTGATATCAAAACATACAACACTGCTCTGTTTTGCCCTAAATGTTATGAATGTAATATTTCACTTAACTATGCAGTAACACTTGGAGCCTTTGATTTAATCAAGTGAGGTCAGAATTGGGTCTTTACAGTCAACAGTCCTCTATCAAAAAGTAGGTTAAAGTCATGCTGTATATATTGTATTTGATATTGTTTGTTGTTCAAATGTCCTGATTTTGATTCAGAGTGATCCTATAAAAGCCTTAAGTGAAGGCCAGCACTGCCTTGAATTTGGACTCGATCCATTTCTCTTTAACCACTATTATTTAGCATTTGTATTGTTCTTCTAATTGTGACTGCGCACTTCTGTTCAGGAATCCTATTTTCCATGCACCCTCAGCCCATATCCTGAGGATGATTGCCCATTACTGAAAAATGAGCTATGACTCTTGTGTGTGAACCACAGCAGGAAGGAAACCGATCCGCTGCCACAGTGAAGATCATCCAGCTCCTCCTCTGTAATCCCAGTCTTTGCATGCATCTGTGATGTTAACCCTATTTAGAGTTGAAAAGGTCACAGTGAGCAACAGCACATTTACTTGAAGAGGAGACTTTGATCTCCTTGTGGGCCGAACATCCTGTCAGCCTGCCCATAAACACCTCCGGGGGTACAATTCATCGGTTGGGGAGGGGTGAGGCAGGGTGATAAAAACCGACCTGTAGAACCCCCAGTCAAATACAGACCGCAGAATAGTGAATAAGGGAAGTGGAGTAGGAGGGTGAAGAGGGATGCAGTCGCTCTGATGTGGTCCCACTCACAATGGAGGGAGGGGTTGACACCTCGCTCCTGGTTATTGGCAAGTATCTCCCTGCGACCCCTCCAGACCCGAGGGCAGGCTGAGGGGATGGATGTCGTGAAGTGCTGCAATTTTGGTGTTGTTGAGGTTGTTCCTGCCAAGAACAGCAACAACCCTCAAACAGGCGTCAGTCAACAACCTCGGCCCTCCGCCCTCTCCCATGCACCATTTCTCCTCGGCCTGTGGATGACAAGATCATGTGTTTTTTCTTTTTTTTTTCATAGCTGCCTTATCGTTCCCATCCATGTATGACCACAGAAGAACTCAGCCCTCAGATAAAGAGTCTGTGCCTCTACAGCGAAATGATGTAGACAAGTAAGAAATAAAGAGGTGACGGGAACTGTTTGTTTGTTTGATTTCTGATAAGACTGTGTTTATTTATTTGATGTTTGCTCAAATGCACTGTAAAAATCTTCATCTTACTGAGCAGTTTTTGTTTGTTTCTGAGTCTTGCAAGCTTTTTTCTTAAAAAGAAAAAAAAGCACCAGTGCAATAAGATTATTAGTACCTGTTTCCAATAAAAATCACCTTACTTTAAGAATGTTCTAGATGTGAGTTTCAGATGGAATAAGGCAGATTTTCACTAGAATAAGAAAAATAACATTTGATTCTAAAAAAAAGTTGGTTTGCATTGAAAAGAGGATGAATCAAATCATTTTAAGACTCAATAACAAACAAACTACTTGGTAAAATGGAGACTTTGCAGTGCAATGAAGCAAAAATTGAATAAATGCTAAAATTAAACACTAAAATGACATAGAATAAAAAAAATCATTTTTACCACAAAGCCACATTTTTTCAACTTCATAAAATGATACTTTTATGACTCAGGATTATGCAACAATTACCGGTTTTTGTGGTGTGGATGACACTTCAGCCTTGCATACTCATTTTTAAGTGAGCATAAACCCACATAATTCAGATTAAGAGGACTTTTCCTCTGGGTGTAAGACTGTGAGAAAAAGAGATCTCTGTGTGACTGAAATATGGCTTGAAGTTTTATCAGAGCAGGAACATCCTTTCTGTCTCCTCTCATCCCTTGGCAGGCTTTGAAGTGTAAGTAGTATTGTGTCTGAGAGATCTCTCCATTTGTTTGCCTCTGAAGTCTCCAGGCCCCCCTGCGATGCATTCACTAGCATTTACAAGGTGTGTAATTTAGCCTGCGTTGGTTTTCTAATCTTTTGAATTGCTGAGATCAAACATGCACTTCTTCTGAAGAGCATCTTGTTTGATTCACATGCTCTCTTTTGTCTCTGATAACAACTGATCACAGCTCTATGTAAGTATCCCTGCAGGGTTGTAAAATGGTATCATGTCACAGATCTCCATTTAATAAGGTTTTATCCCAGGATCTACATATGTTATTGTTTTTTTCCACTGTTCATTAAAGTAAATGTTGTAGGAATGTACAGTAACATACTCATGATTGGAAAAGCTGTTTTACATATTTTGGGATAATTTTTAGTGAATTAGAAGAATTATTACAGAATTATTCCAATTCCTAATAATACATGTGAGCTAGCAGGTCCTCCAACAGGACAGCTTGAGGTCCCAGCAATCAGTGGTGGGAGAACAACTCATATCTTTTTATCTAAGTCGAGGAACAATACCACAGTATAAAAATACTGCATTCCAAATTTTATTTATAAGTATAAATGTAACAGCATCAAAATACATTTAAAGTGAAAAAGTAAAAGTACTTATTATGCATAATGGCCCAATTCAGAATGTATAAGTTAATGTGTAATAATTGCAGATGCATTCAGGTACATAGCTCTTTAATATTGCAGGTGATAAAATCTGGGCTAATTTAAACTTCTTGGTACACTGCTGTTATTTTTAATCTATGAAAATACATCAGAATTTGACTGTTGATTTATTTATAAGTACAAGTACACCACTGCCAGTAAACATTATGCTACAGTACTATGACCTAAAGTGTTAGATAAATAGATAAATAAGAAATAATGAAAAGAAGCAGTATGAAATCATATTTTGTGAATTCATTGGATCGTATCACTATTTAATGTTTCTTTTGTATATTTTGCAGTGGTGTGGAGAGGATTCTGATTTTTAAATAAAAGCAGCAATACCAGAGTGAGAAAATACTCCACAGCCAGTAAAAGTCCATATAAAGTAGAAGTACAGAAGAAGAAGTAGCCTTCTTAATGCAGGAAATATCCTCTGTGATTATTATACTAATCTATGTTATAGTAGGGTTGTTTAATCTATAACAGTGCAGCATATTTTATAAGCCTATCATATGATTTGCACGTGAAGTCTTATTTAATTAAGAAACTAGCCATCACCGCTTAAAAATAAATGTAATGAGATGAAGATAGAGTGTAATATTTGTCTCTGAATTGTTGTGGAGTACAAGTATAAAGTGGTTGTTCCACAGATGTGTTCTTGTGTGCAGTACTTAAGTGAATGTAACGTACTTGTGGTTAACTTTTCACCACTGATATTTTGTCCACAGCCTGTTTATTTATATGATGGTTCATCTCATATTTATTTAACAAACACTGAACGTTTTCGGTCTCAATATGTTACTGTTTAATAATGTTTTAATATGTACAAAACCTTGTTTTTATCTAAGACTCTTTGTTTTTTTTGATGGCCCCCAGCATCACCTCGTGTTTAACAAAACATATCAAATAAAGCAGACAGATGACGACATATCGATTAATATTACCCCACACACGCACTAACAGTGTGAAACTTGATTAAAGTTCTTTTGCCTTCCATTACATTGTTGTTCCCGGCGCCGCGTCGTAAGGACGCAGCCAATCACGAGCCTCCTTTGAAAGCTGAGTAGATGGGAGGAGAAAAAGCCCAGGAGAGCTTGCAGGAGCTTTTTCTCTCCCCCCCCTCCGCCTCATCCGTTACGAAGCTGCGGGAGAGGAAGGAGCCCCGTGCATCCTGCGCGCGCTGAAACAGAAGAAACTTTGTGTTAAAGTTTCGCAGTATCAGCAGGGGAATGCACTGAAAGAAGCAAGCGCGTCTACCGCGCCGTAACTGGGAAGAATCTACGGATTACACAGCCTGCGCTTTAAACCCGCTTTCTCATGCGTAAAAAAAAAACATCTGGTTACCGGACCGTGACCGAACTCTCCTGCCTGCTTAACTAAGACGTTTTATGAGAAGTCGGCGTTCTTAGGTCAGATTAAGACCAAGGAAAGTGGCTATGCCGGTTTTGTGCGGTTCTTGAAGGCTGCAGACTGAGAAGAAGTTCTGTCAGAGATTCTGAGAAGCATCGATCTGTCCGCTCCAAAGGAAGAAGGATTTTGAAAGCTGAAGACATGAGACTGTTTGTCATCTGCGCACTTCTGCTGTTAAAAGTAAGCAACAGTTAATTACTGTTTTAGTAGAAACAATGCCACATATTTTCATAACTCAGAAGCCTTTATAATCCCATATCATCACAACACCACAATAGCAGCCTTTGTAAACTTGAGCCACTGAATTCAATTTTACACCATTGTTCCCAAAGGAAATATGGTTTACACCACAGAGCCATATTTGATTACGGTTGTGTCACACGACCCTTGCTGGTGAATATGTTTTGTTGTCAATCTGTAGTTTGCAAAAACAGTGGAAAGAGAGAGATGACACATCTGATGAAATCTCATCGGGTCTTTCTTTTAAAGTCTCTGATGTCTAATCAAGAGTGAAATCAAATTATTCCTTATTTTGTTATGGTGCTGCTTTTTGTTTCCCATGGACACATCCTGGACTGTGGCCTAACCTATTATATATCTACACAGGCTGTTGTAGACCTCTATGGTCAGAGAAAACATCCAGGAAATACGGTGGAGATAATTTTGTCTCGTGTATACAACTGGAAGTCAGTTTTCATTTTTCCCCTCACATGACATATTTTCACTCCCATCACCAAATGCAGCAGCGGGCAAAATGAGCCAAACAACTTAGAACATCAGACAAGGACAGAACACAGGAGCACGTGATTTACACAGATTATGCACCAACCCTGTGATAAATGTATTTTATGGTGAGATTATAGTTTCACTGGTGTTTGATAGCGTATCATTAAGCTGGGATCAGTAAAAAAGAAAGCCCCGGCCTTCATGGTTGCAGACAATAATTTGACACTCATCTACCTCAAAAAGCCTATGGGGCTTGTAGTCCTGTCTGGACACGCTCGTCAGAGTCAAAGCACTTTTGTTAGATCAAAGTATTTAGATAAAACTTCAGCTCTTAAAAAGATGTGTATCTCTACCATTATAAGGGTGTAATATCAACAGGACTGCTTTGTGAAATCTAAGATGATGTTTCTCATCTGCTTTGTAAACAGTTACTTAAATGTATTTCTGACTTCAGCCCACTCCAAGGATATCTTTTGTGTTGTCAAATGGTTCTCTCATTACTCACTGGATGGTTTAGTGCAGAGGTTGACTCTATCTTACAGATTGTGAGCACACTCTTCATGATTTTCTGCTCTTAAATTTTTCTCTAAGGCTCATTCTCCCTGTAGTTTACTGTACACATTGTTGCCACATTAGTTACTTACGACATTTCCTGGTGAGAAAGCGGCCTAGCTTGCAGTGTTGCTGGGGTCTGGATATCCGGAGCAAAGCAATTATCATTATTTTCTCCCAGTTTGTGGTGTATATGTGTGTGTGTGAGTGAGTTAGAGAGGGGGGGTGGTTTAGTTTGTTACCACAGTCATTTGAATTTCCATAGAGCAATTAAGCAGATTTCTCGGAGGGGGGGTGGGCAGACTTTAGGGTTATTTTGAAATTTGAACCATTTCTCAACTTGTTGGTGAGAGTTGGAGGAAAAAAAGAGAGAAACACATCCGTCCTTTAATTTGTCTCTTATCCTCCCCTGTATACTAATGACAATGATGCAGACAGGATGTGCAGCTTAGACAACTTTCCCTCAGCCCAGGCTGTTTTTTTGACCCCTGCCTCATGCCGTCACAGCCGTAGCGTGAAAGCTCACGGCTCAGTGTCTTCACAGGGAGAGAGGGAGAAAGAGAGAGCATCCTTTCGTGTGTTTATTTTCACGCAGATTAGATTAACTGCGGAAACTCCAGCCTATAGGCGCTTCAAATGCGGTCTCACTTCAGAGAGGCAGAGAAAAAGTTTCAGGCGCAGAGAAGGCTGAAATTAAGTGTGTGTGCGTGTGTGTGTGCGTGTGGGAGATCCGCGTTGACTGAGTGACTCCGGCAGCCGTGGAGTTGAGAGCCCCATTGAAAGCAGTGCTCCTTGGTGGTCTGTCTGTTCTCACTGGGGAATCCCTTCAGATTGCAGCTTCTTACCTAAATGGAAAAAGCAACTGCAGCTTCACCTCCCTTCAGACTCCAAGGTGACAGATACAACTGGATGATGTTTGGTAGCATGCACAGCAAATTCTCCTTTGCTTGAAAAAAATGGACATAATCCCAAAGTATGAGAGATTGTAAGAACACTGTCAAATGTAGTAAGAAGGTAAAATTTTCATGGTGATCGATTTACGACTAAACAAATGTAAAACTGGTAATCGAAGCGAAATCAACACAATCACATTTGTTGATTTTGACCTCTGATGTCACAAAAAGTGAAAAACAATTAGTGCAAGGTCAGCGCTTTCATTTTTACCTGCTGCAGTTGCAAAAATGTGAAAACACACACATACATACACACATTTTTAGCCACCTATCTTAAAATTATATATACATGTTTTTTGTAAGCGGCATTAATACTGTATCTTTTCGTATGAAATAAAAAAGGATTATTCCTCACTTTTTCTAATTATTTAGATTGAATTAATTCATCACAGTATTAAGCATAATGACTGGTAACTGGATATTAAATTATCTACCACACTGAAACACTTAACATTAAGTGGCAACCATATATGGTACTACTTCAGTGTATACAGTAGATAATAACTTAGTCATTCCTCTACTGAGTAGATCACTGTTCCCTCTCGTCTCCAGTGGGGCATGGACTAAATATTTCATTGTACGCTGGGCAGCGGGTAAAGAGCCAAACCTTTTGCAGTTCCTGCTCTGAGCTGAGTTGGCCCTCCAGGCAGGCTTACAGAGCTACACCAGCCCAGGCTCACACCAGGCCCTGTAAAAATGACAGAAATCCAAGCTGCAGGTAAAAATAAAGCAGAGCCACTGTCACCAAATATTTATCGGAGTATAGATTGAGGGCTCAAAGGTTAGCTAGTGTTAGCATAGGGGCCCCCATCTGTCGCATTGGAGAGGACCAGTCAGAGTTACCAGAATGCCTTCCTGCTCCAAGTTATTACGGTCCAGGCTTGGTCACAGTCTGCCAACTCCAAACATCCCACTGGTTCCTGCCTGCTGGATCTTACCACCTCAGCACACTAATACCTCTGATCTGGGTTCTGTGGCTGGTGTTCAGATATCATCAGGCTCCTCTGCGAGCGTCGCAGTAAAACTGGGTGTTGTTTTTGGAACGAGGCAAGCCCCGTTTCAAAGCTGTTCCTCCTGTAGTATCAGCATGGAACATTTCAGTGTTTTGTGACTGGGGGCATGGCACTGTGTGTGTGTGTGGTGGGCTTTTTGTTGGAGGCTCTACAGGTTCACACACGTTGCCTGTGTGTTTCTTGGCAGACTTCAGAGACAAAGAGAGACATCAGTGGGTTGTTTAGTTGTTACTTTTCCCCTTTGCAGGAGGTTAGTTGTTAGACATCTGTTTGCTCTTGTCAGCCCTCAGGCAGAATGGGCCAATCTCCCTTAAATGTGTGCATGTTTAAGATGCCGTTGTTCAGAGCCTGAAGAAGGGGGGAGTTAGTGAAATACTGACCTTCATAGACACACCTGCAGGGCTTGGTGACTTCAAAGGCCCCCTCTCACCCAAACAGACACTCGCATGCTGGGCAGCCTTGGTTAACTGACACCCTCGCCTGGGGCTGGAACCGTCTCCTTTATATACCTCTGCCTGCTTTTCTGTTGTCAAGAAATAAACACACATACACACCACTGCATTCACACACGCATTTACACATTTTCATTTGCACCGATTTGGAATGAGTGGGAGGGAGGAAGCTCTTTTTATTTCTTCCTTCCTCCTTTTCTGAGTGTTTTCCTTCACTCCTTCTTTTTTTTTGTCTTATTCTCTCCACTTTCCACTGGTCTAAAGCCATCTGATTAAAGCCAGCCACTCCTGTCAGGAACCAACCCTGCTGCACAAGCCGTTAGGAATGTCTGATCTATCCCTCATGTCATAACTCAAGCTGGGCTCTCCATTACCCACTTGCAGATAAGGACTCTGAGCACTTTAAGGGCGAAAACTGAGGCAGATAGAAAGATTTTTAAAAAAGGGCCATTTTCAGTTCACCCAGTTACGTGCTTCTTTAATTGCACAGGGGTGGGATGTGTGCGACTTCCTTCCCACATGTGGCGTGAGGCCGAAAACTCCCTGGACAAAGAAAAACTTGCTTTCTTGTTGTCTTTGGTACTGCCTGAAAAGTTGATATGAATCATCCAGATATGGGTCCAGAATGGCCTAAAATATAGAAGGGTATTTGTTTCGTTATTTAAAATAAAACAAGAAAACACAGAGGTGGTATTTTTTTCTCACCGTGTCATTTATTTACCACAGGTTACCCTTGGAGATGCCTGTGCCAGTAACCAGTTCACTGACTCAGGGCAGTGTTGTAGTCTGTGTCCCACTGGCTTCGGAGTGGTGGCACAATGTGGGAAAGAGGATACCAAGTGTGCACCGTGCCCACCGGGTAAGCAATTATAGTCTAATGTTACTGCACCAATATAGAATATGTTTCACCTGCCGTATCATTATCTCTGTCATCAGTCCAAGAAGCTGGAAGAGTTTAGATGGCACTACATCTCAGTATTGCCACTGATATTTGTGAGAGAAACAGCTCATTTAGACTGACGCTGATTTTGTGTCCCCCAGGAACATTTTCCTCATCTGAAGATCTCGAGCCTTGCCTTCCCTGTAGCAACTGCCCACCCAGGGTCCCCACGGCGGCCTCCTGCACGGCCAATCAAGACACGCAGTGTGAGTGCAAGAAGGGCTTCTTCTTCTTATTCGAGCTGTGCATGCCTTGCTCCAAATGCAACCGCGGCGAGGGAGTCATCCGGGATTGTGGCCTTCAGGGAAACACAGTGTGCCAGCACTGTGACCCGGGAACGTTTTCCGAGGAGCACGATAGCACCAAACCCTGCCAGACCTGCACCCAGTGCTCTGACAGCGAGGTGGAGATCCGAGCCTGTATGCCCGACTCTGACACGCTCTGCATGGGTGAGTTGTGAAGGAGAACTGGAGTGAGAAAAATACACTTTAATTTAATTAAAGGATAATTAAAGGATAAGCATGGTGATATTGTTTATTTGTCTTATTGTCAACAAATCCGGTGAGAAGATGACAGCCAACAATGAATTGATGCCACTAACAAGTTTTCTCTGTGTAGCCAAAGCTTGATATAGTATACATATAGCATGTCTTTGTGCCACAGACCTGATCAAAAACACATGAATGAGCCACCAGCCATCGTTGTTCTGGGTGACATGCACCGCTACGTATATTGACCAGCTGCTGTAAACCCACAGCTGAAAATAGTCATCAGCAAATATACTATTTAACTATAAAACTACAGCGCCTCGCTGTTTTAAGACATTACTTTTAAAAAAATGACCGCTTGGTCTTTTAATGGGATTTGCTGACAATAAGAAAAAAATAGAATAGCACCAGCCTTTAAAGATCTAACGCAGGGGAAGGCAGTAATAGCGAAAGATAAAAAGATAAAAGAATGAGCTCAAGGGAGGGGGAGTGTCTGTGAGAACACAAGGACATGTGGTCAACACCTGCATCCACACCTCATGTGAACACTCTGTAACACTCTGAGCCTGGAAACACGAGTAGTGAAAAAAAGCAGCCAACTTAAGTGCTGTAGTCCAATTGGTGTGAGCTTGAAAGGTCTTTAGGTTAAATGACCCCAGGAACCTGAAGGCCAAAGGAGGGCGTTGACCCCAGCAACTAGTCTGCTTGCTCCCAAATGGCTACACTCACTCTCCAGGAGTAAGGTCATCTGTACACACTCTGGGTACATGTGTCATGACCCTTTGACCCCTGAGAGGTCAGAGTAGTACCTTGTAGCGTTTGATCCTAAAATAGGCAGACCGCAGGAGGGAAGACGAGGCCTGGAAACAGGGGCAATGAAAGGTTTCAAAACCCCAGGGGAGCGGGATGGTTGAGGCTATCATTACATCGGGCGCACAGGCCTCTGTGGAATTATTTCTGGCCCTAATGTATGCAGGCCAAATGTGTTTCTGATGTACATATGTGCGCACGCAGTGATGCTGTACTTGACACGTCTCTCTCTCTCTCTCTCTATCTTAATAGATAAGAAGCTGCACATTCTATCTCCCCCTGAGTCTGATAGGCCTCGCCCTTCAGGTGGAGAGGAGGTGATGCAGGATGGGGAGACAAGTCCTGCCCCTGGAACACCCAAGTTTACCCCACAGGATGAGGGTGGCAGCAACAACATTCTGGCTTACGTGTCCGTTCTGGCTGCCGTGGTACTGGGTCTGCTTCTTTATGTGGCTTATAAATGGTGAGTCCTCACTAGGGTTTGGTCCTAGTCCTTAAATGGATGTAATAATGATTATAAGATTGGCCCTGGGATGACAAATAGCTCAGTGTGTGTAATTTAGCTGACATTGTTTTCCTGCGCTCTTCTCAGCTGGAGATCGTGTAAACAGAAGAAGGCTCTCTCTAAGGCCCGTGCGGCTGAGCTGGGATCGTCTCCAGAAGGAGAAAAACTCCAAAGTGACAGCGGAGTTTTTCTGGACTCTCACAGCCTACAGGACAACCAGCCCAGCAAAGGTGTGGTACACGCAGACTCTTTGAAATTTAACTAAATTAAGATTTCTAGGGCTTCAGAAGATATTTTAACAAGGTTACTAAGGCATCTAACATCTAAGCCTTTATTAACTCAATGTGCTGAGATGCACTTACATGCCCGCATTACCAGCTGTTTAGATTATTGAAGAAAAGACAGAGAAGAAGATCAAAGTTAATCCAGAATTTAAACTAATACCAGCCTTTCAGAAACTATTTTAAAGTCCTTGTTTATACAACTTCAAATGACTTCAGGGATTGTATTAGAAAAGATTAGACTGTATTGGAAAAAGGAAAATTAATTCAATGTTCCAGAGAGAACACTGTTGTGCTCCACTTTCTTTTAAAGGCACTCTGTGAAGTATTTGAACACTAGTAGCAATACTGAGCAGCGTTGTTGTGAGTGGATCGCCATTTTGCTTCTCAGATCACGAATACAGATTTCCTGATGCCACTTAATTGTGGCAGTAACACACAAACTTAGACTTCTAGCTGGCAAACGTGAATGTAAACAATGCAGGTTTCAGAATACTTAAGAAGTTGGCTTTGTAGATTATTTATGAGGAGGGAAATGCATTCAACACATTTGTTATTCCTTAAGGACAGACACAGTGGGTTTTTAGCAAGAAACAACGGATGTGAACATAAATTTGTTTGTTTATGAGAAAACTCCACAGGGCATCTTTAAGTTCCAGTGTTTCCCACAAGAATAATGATGAGGAAACATTCTAGTTTTGTGCCCATAAAATGTTCATCTTGGTATTTCTAAAAGGAAAGATCTATCATGAGACCTTTCTGTTGTTGTTGATAAAATAATTATTATTTTATTATTGATTTTTATTATTATTAAGATCCTGAACAGTTAGTCTTTGGTTGATAAAGCAAAACGATGAGCTAATTTTGTTTGCACTTCCACAGGTACTAAGAGGGACAGCAAGCAGGACACCCGTCTGTACATCAACCTACCCCCCCACAGACAGGAAGAGGTGGAGCGCCTCCTGCAGGAGGGAGGGAGCCGGGGGTGGAGGCAGCTGGGCGCAGCACTGGGTTACGAGCCTGAACAGCTAGACCTGTTTGGGCACGGAGAGGCCCCCGCCCACACGCTCCTCTCTAACTGGGCCCAGAAAGAAGGCTCCACTCTGGGACTGCTGTGCTCTGCACTGGCCCGCATCGAGAGGCTTGATGTTGTTACGGCTCTTAACTGCCCCACGCAGGGTGTTTCTGTGGTCTGACAGCTTTTCAGCCAAACGTGTGACACTCACAGCCTCGAGTGAAGAACTTTGATTGAAATGACAAGAGAGGCACTCTGATATCAACATCTGTCACTGTTGGAGACTGCCACTGATGGTTCTTGTTGCTTTGTTGGACACTTATAATTCAGTTTTTTTACTATGAAAACAAAGAATATTCTTATTCTACCCCAGTTTATGTCACCATTTGATTTTACATGGATCCAACTGCATGAAAGAATCTCCCGTGATGTGTCGGTTATCGCCACAGAGCAAATCACCAGTAACAAGGTGAAATGAACCGACTGAATATAGAATATGTAATGTTCTTGTTACGCCTCAGTGGCTTTATTAATGGACACTGTGGAATCCTGGGCAGATTGGATTAGACCTACAGTTACCTCCACATATGCTTCCATAAGTACATTTGGAAGTGACAGGAAACAGAATAACATGCTGCGTGAGTGTGATTTTTCGAAAACCACTGTTTACATGTTATTTGGACAGTAATCAGATTTTTTCCCCGCTCCATGTAAAGAACATGTTCCATCCGCGTGCTATTGTAAACAAACACGGACGGCTTAGATCATCATGCTGCTAGTCTGGCAAGCCTCCTTATATGAATCACAACTTCAGCAACCGCTTTGGTATTGCTGTAGATTTTTGCCAAAAGGAGATGGTTTCTTCCAACAACACTGCTTTCCAATATGACGTGATTTTCCCTATTTGGGCTCATTTCCGCGTACATGTGCACGCTTAAGAAAACCCAACTAAGAGTTTACATGTCCAAGTGATCAGATTTCTTCAGTAGAAATTCAGGGTTAAATCCTCTTAATCAACCCCGATGATGCTTGCAGTCATTATTTTCTTTATAAGAACACTTTTAACTATTGTGTAGGTAGGAACTACTCACCAGGCTATTTTTAAAAATTGTTGCCCTGTTCTGTTTTTCTTCTTTTTCTGCTGCAGCCACCAAGTAGCCTTGGTATTTATTTCCACTGAGGATATATTATGCACCACTGATGTTTCAAATCTCATCAGAGATGTGAAAATGAAGCATAAATATAAAAACACCTTTCTTAGCTCTTCCTAGTAATAATCATCTATGATTGTAAATATCTTGAATATTGATTTGTTTTGATAAGTCATGGCTTAAAGTGAGCTCATTTATGAACTGTGAAGCCAGAAGAAAAGGAATAGAAATGAATCTATTCCCCTTACATTCAAAATATGCAGTTCTATTTCTTTCAACTTAATTTCTTGTATTAGAGATAGAAAATAATAATAATCCAAAGACACTGTTAATATCAATCCTCGTGTCCATTTAGTATTTATTTCATCAGCTTTTCAAGTCTAAATAAAATCTATGAGAACTATGGACATCTACAGTGTAGTAGTTACACTGTAGATGGCCTCAGAAGGTTAGACATTTTTCACCAGCCATGTATGGTTTTGTGTATATATTTCCTAAAGGTATGCCTCTGTGTTTTTGTAAGAGTTTTATTCATTTAATAAATAACTTTGGTAAGCCACTGCTGTTTTGTTGCAACAGGACTGAATCTGCAAATTAAGTGCAGCATCAGTTGTTTGGAGGTACGTGACTGTGGAGTAGCTCAGTTAATTTGGAAAAACAGAATCATAATTTGAATTAAAAAATAACAGAATATCCACATATTAAGTCAGCTGGTACACCTGAACATATTTCAGAGGTACCTTAAAAAGTTGTTTGAAAGCAAATGGAGAAGTTGAAACAGCTTAAAGTGGTGGCTAAAATGCTAGCTAAAACATATAAATGTATACCTAAAACTCATGGATAAACAGTTAAATACCTTAACCTAATGGATGGAAAATTAGCCAAAATTAATAAGTAAGTATTGGATGAATGGTTGAATATCATTAGCAACAAGTAATGGATAAATGGTAAAATAGCTGGAAGTAATTGGTGGCTAAACTTGTTAAAGGTAAGGGATAGCAAAATGGTTGAAATGGTATTAGAGTAAAGAATACACAATTGAAATAGCTAAAAGTAACATAAATGGACATACGGTTGAAATGAATGGGTTTATCTGACAAGGTACAGCTGATACAAAAGATTCAACAGGCCTCAATAGTTTGATAAATATAGTTTTATTTGTAGGTTTCTTTGTGTCACGCCTCCCATAGACTCCCATAGATAAACAATTACAAGCTTAGTATAAAAGCTGACATTGTGTAATTCAGATACTGTACTATAAGAACATTTCCTATCCAAAACCCTGAGGGAAATCAGTTAAGAGGTATTTAATAATTTGAGGGTGAAATGAAAACAAAAACTTCACCCAAAATATTCTGGTGGACAGTTTCCTCTTTCTCTCAGAGGCACAATCTGATTCCTGCTTCCACTCTGCTCTGAACTCAGATCTGTTAATGATCTCTTTGCCTTCAGTTTTAAGTGGGAGCAGGCATCTTGCATGGCCCAGGGCAGCATTACATGCCGTCACACACTCCAGACGGGACTGCTTAACTGCGGTCTGGAGCACACAGGCATTGGACTGTGGAATGTGCATACACTGGGAGGGGGGTTGGGACCGAGGAGAAAGGGGAAGCACGACAGCGCCTCTCTCCACTCGTCACAGGTCTCCATATTTAGAGCTCGCTTAATGTCTCTAATGAAGGCAGTCGATCACTTTGATTCCCTTTACGGGGGCCAAACATCTGGCTCAACATTGCACGTGTGTGCTGCAGTGGCATTCGTGCCATGTGCATCCCTTATTAGAGGAGTGAGCCAATCTAAAATGGGATTGGGTGTGCACTCAGCAGTTAATCATGTCACAGAGGTCAGTCACATTTGCTTAGATCCGTTCTAGTCTATTTAACTGACACCCAAGAGACCGCAATTCAACTGCATGGAAGGGAAACGGATATAATTTTACAAAAAAGTTTATTATCTTTTAAAATGTTTGTACACTCGGTATGACAATGTGCTTACACAATACTTACAGTAAAGTAGGGTGAAACTTACTTTGTACATAGAAAAATAACAAAAAAAAAAAAAAGAAGAAGAAAGAAAACATGAAAATCTCCCCACCACTGAAATAAAATACAGGGCTGTGAGTCAGTGGGGTCCTAAGTTTGACAGGCTGATGTGGTCACTGCATCAGGAGGGCTGAGCTGGTTAGGATGGGTGGGCTCACTGTGCTCCCTGACCCTAGTCTCCTGTTTACAGCTTTGGTAATTTTACACATTATTTACACTTTCAACCATGAAATGATAGTCCTTTTACAAAGTGTCTGCTTATTTAAACATTCCCAAAACTATTATTCAATATATTCACATATAAAGCAATGTACATTTGTTGGAACTTTGTTTAATGCAATTTAATAGGCTGCAACAAATCAGTAACCTAGTGCTAATGAGACCATCTTGACCGCTGTAAAACCCATGGAAATTAATGTGTGACAAGTTTTATGGAGTGAGGACGTCTCTAGCGTCTAACGAGGACTGACAGTGATACAAAAAAAGAACCAGAATGCACAAGCTGTTTACAAACTGTTAAAACTGCAATGCTACAACCTTCATTTTCAGCAATATTCCTGTGAGAAGAGGAAACAGAGCGGTTCAAGTCGGGAGAGGAGTTGGACAGGAAATGAGGAAAAATTGACACACAGCTAAACAGCACATCAAACATAGCGTTCAGACCCTGCTCCCATTATTATACAGAAATTGATTTTAAAAAAAGACACGGAAACATTAATCTCTAACACCTTTGCCTACCTGCTCGTCACTGGCTGATCCCTAAGTGTATTGTGAGTAAAAGCTCGCCCTGTTGAGGGCATATTACTTGAAGTGGGAGACATGGAAAATGTAGGAATTTCCATAAGGATACCACTCTGACCTCAGCCTGCATCATGCATTCATAAAACAACAGAGGCTCCAAAGTCTTGTGGTTAAGAAGGCAGGGTTTGAGGAGTGGAAGCTTGGACCTCCACAGCTCAGTTAAAAGCAGCACCAGATACAGAGTCAGTGGCGGGGGGTGGGTGTTGAAGCAAACAAGAAAAAGGAGGTTCTCTCATTGATCCATTTTTTTTTAAACAGTGGGAAGTAACAAAGAAATTTAACGTATATGATATCAAAGCTGATTCCATTGAGTATTCCTCATTCAGGGCTAGACAAGTTTTAAAAAGTGGAATTGAGGTGATGATCTCCGGAACATTTAAGAGCCACAAATGGAAAAAAATGCTAAAAATCAAACAGTCAGTGAGAACATTAGTCTCTGTAGCACCCCTCAGTGTCATCCTTTGAGGACACTGCACCTGGAGTCTCAAGTCGTTCAGCAGCGCTTGAGTCTCTGACTGTCTCTAGTAGAACGGGGCTCCTCCATGATCCACTGGGCCTGGAGGGCTCCTTGGGCAGCAGTGCAATTCTTAGCCATAAATACAGGTAAGAAACTACTTCACTGTTCACGCTGGCCAGTTCATACATGAAGGAGTGAATGGGAAGGCAAATCTGTGCTTCTCCTGTGTCAACGCAGAGCAAGTGTAACATCTGTGGCCGCTGAGGCTAGTACACCTCTGTGTCCTCCTTTGGCCTGTACACGGAGCCGAATCTCTGCATGTACTTCTTGATGTACTCCTTGGTCTTGTGCTTCACATTCTCATTACACTCAAGGTCCTCAGGATTCTTGCAAGCTTTCAGCTCCTTGTTCATAACTCCGTGAGTTAGCTAGAAGATAGAGCAGAGATGAGGAAAGAGTTAGACATGTTTTAGACTACAGTAAATGATATAATTACAATGTATATCTAAGTTGTGGTTGAGTGGTTGGATGGTTAATTCTCTTTTAGTGACTTTGCCCTTTATAATTTGAGACAGTAAAATGCGTGAACCCCAGCTCTTCTTTCTGTTTATTGTGCCCATGTCCTCAGAGTCCTGGCATGTCCGAGTGGCACTGTGTGCAAAACCACTCCACACATACACAATCCATGGACCCACTGGGAACCATAGAAAAAAGAATGCTGCTCTTTGAAGAAATGCTGGTTGCAAAGAGCTTTTAGAAAGGAATGAGTAAAACAAAAGAGAGGCAGATAATAGTTTACATGTACAATATGTTCTTAGTCTCTCGCAGAGGCAGAATACAAAAACATTTGGCTGGAGACAGAAATCGTGGGAGCTCAACTATTTAGTTCTGGTTTGAGGGAAACTTTGAAAATGTTTCCTTTTAAGTTAAAAGCTGACCAGTGCTTTCATTGTGCTCTGACCACGCAGAGGCCAAAGAAAGGTTGAAAGCTTCTCAGAGATTAATGGAAATACTAACCGCGTGTATAAATATCTTATTGTTTAATCGTACCTTTCTAGCTAGGTGTTTAAAGTCTTCTGTGTTGCTGATGCGTCCCAATTTGCAGTCTGGCTTCCGATATGGATTTAAACATTGCACGATGAACTGGGACATCTGAGTAACACACACAAACAAAAAAAGACATGTAAAGAGAGGAAAATGACAAAACAAATTAAGATTTGTGTGGGTGGATACAAGGCATTGATTTCAACATAGGCAAAGGCGCATAGGTCTAGAAAATTCTGGAGTTAAATAACATTATTGAGAACAATATTTGCAGACTCACCTCTTTGCGAAATGTCTCTTTACTCTTTTTAGCTAGTTCGCTGGAAGTGTCAGCTTCAGCTGTTTTTGTAGAGAACTGTAACAACATAATAGCAGAGAGGAATGATTTGATTAAAATGCTTGTTTGCAAACAAATATAATTAGTTTCACATTAAACCCATGGCTTTGGAAGGATAACGTGTCATGGACAATCCTATCCAATTCGACTTCTTTCATCTCTTCGTGAGACTTTTTCTTAGCTGTAGTGAAAGACAGCATTACCATGTCAGACACACATAATCCAGCAGAGTAATTTTCTGCAATTGTAAACACAATTGTCCCCATCTGTGCACCAGCTCAATCAAACATGGCAACTGGCTGCAGAACAGTAGCTATCAAGGTCAGAGGGGCATCAAACAGCACCTGCTCACGAACTACTTGACAGAAAGCAGGGATATCCTGCCAGGATGCTGCCTCTCTGGCCTCAGCCTTCAACAACAAAGGCAAGCAGGCAACAGCTGACTGGCTACACCCACAACAAAGTGCTGAGGATCAAAAGCAAGCACCAAGGATTCTCTCACACACACACACACACACACACACACACACACACACACACACACACACACACACACACACACACACACACACACACGCACGCACGCACGCACACACACAGTGCCAAGGACAAAAAAAGAGAAACAGTGAAACTGAACGGTGTACAAGTGCAAAGCATGTGTCATAGTTTCAAATGCTGGACATGAACATCACCACTGTCTAAACACATGCTGGGAAATGGTCCATGACCTTGTAGCTGTGCTTGGCAGAACTCAGTATAAAAACATGGATCTCTCCATTTGAGTTTTGATGTTTTTTTTTTCTTTTTACTTTTTTAACTCTGTTACATCTTCTTAAAAGAGACAAAAGGGACACTTACGTAGTTAGACTATAATACAAGAAACCGCAAATAAATGAATGCTAGGTCTTCCAGATGGTTTTCATTATCCTCAAAGTTAGGATAAAACTGAAGAGGGAAAACAAACGAGGCAGAGGAAGAGGAGATGAGCAAAGCCACCCCTCCCTGTATGGCCTTGAGGCTAAGGGACAGACAGCTGAGCAGGGGGTGGGGTGAGTGGATTCTCTATTCAAATCTCAAGTCTCCATGTAGATTCTGATGAGGCCATTTTGCAAGGAGGAGTCATCGGCGAGAACCTAACACTCACTGAATATGTTTTTTCTTTTTCTTCACCCCCCTTGAGACACAGCTGAAAGTAATCACTAGTGCAGCATCTTCAATTACTTCAAGGAACAAACACTATAATCATGTTTTGCATCCAAGCACAAACTTTCTGGGAACCAGACAAAAAAGTGAAGATGACTCTTCTTTATTGTCAAATGAAGGAACAGTGAACAGTTTCTCTTCACTATTTTGCTTCGAGCACACAATGACTGCACACGTTTTAAGTTTCCTAAGACTCTGAAACCAATCACTGCTAAAAGCTCACCTTGGAAGGATTCTCGTCATAAGTAGGAGTTCCCAGGTCCATCTCAGATTCATGGTCCACGCTAGTGTTGTCGCTACTTCCTTCCCAGGTTGGAGGGTCCCACTGTGTTTGCCTGATGTACAGAGGGAGGTAATGTGACGCAGAAACACATGCAAGGGCCCTCTAGAGGCACAAACACACAATATTTAGACAAACTACTATACCAACCTTGTGACAACATGGTAGTAGTAGATCTTGCCCTCAGGGTCCCGAGCCACTTTCCAGTTGGGAGGTAGGACGATAGTTTTGGGTTTGGGGGGTGAGGGAGGTGGCAGGTCGATCACATTGTTGGGTACAATCATTTCCTGGAGAGGGGAAGAGATAGAGAAGAAGCATAAGCAACAAATCTATGCAATCTAAAACCCAATTCATGTTTGATGATTGTAGTTTCAAGTCATAAGAGCATGTCATTTACAAATGGGTCCCACTGAGCCTTATCTTTTATTCATTCCATCTGAAGTCACATCTTAAAAGGCACTTTGTCATTGTATGAGACAGGTCTTGGATGTACACAGCTCTTAGGAGTTGCATAATTTAGATGCATACTACCCCCTTGTGGCCACACTGAGACAGATGATCACCTTGAAACCTCGTGGCAAAGTATGGGATTTGTAAAGATATCGAAGACTCTTTGAAACTGTAAGTTCCTAAAAAGTTAAGTCTTTAAAGAATTATATAATAATCTTTAATGCAACCTCATGCTGTCAAAAAATATGAATCCCATATAAAACCCTGATAAAACCCATCACATATTTTAAAGCAATGTTACACTGCTGCCCCTCTTATTAAATAAAAACTACCTTACTCTTCTTCTCCAATATCCTGTTGGGAACAAGTTTAAAATATCCCTCACTGTGTTTTGCCCCATTATCCTGTTTGAACTGGATAATATCTCACATTACAGAGGTAAGGACACAATGTTATAGACATTCTAAAATTATCAATCAGAGAACTGGATGGGGCATGTATGTGTTACCTGTTGCACAGTCTGGGATGTAACAATGGTGGTGACTGTGCTTCCCTGCTGCACCACCACTCCCTGTTGATGGCCAGGATACACTGGCTGGCCATGCAGGTAGCTGGCTGTGGGTTCAGTGTATGCCTTCACAAACACAAAGTGCAATCAGATCAGACCGGTAGGGGGAAAAAAAACAAACATAACAAGCCTTTGAGCCAAAACTCAATCTGCCTTACCAATTTAGCTTCATTATAATTTGGTGAAGTTGAATGGTAATACAGTTTTACTAAATTCAAAATCCATCTATGCTTTTCAACACTGTTTATTGTAGAAAATATGTACAGTATAATCCACAGAGGATATCTGGCCCACCTGTATGACTGGAGTGTTAGCCTGAGGGTAGGCGGTGGGGATACTGTAGATGGTTTGGCATGGCTGGCCCTGGTAATAGATAGCTGTCTGTGTCTGGGCCTGCGCTGGAGCTGTGGCATACTGCTGTGCAGGCTGGGTCTGCACAGTCACTGCCTGCTGAGTGGTGGGGTCCCAGAGAGTGGTGTAGCTCTGCTGGCTCTGTACCTGAGGGGCTGTCTGGGCCGGTACAGAAAGCACAGCTACACCTGCGTCCTGGGTTGCTACAGTTGGCTGGGCATACTGCTGGGGGTTTCCAGTGGTGAGGTTGGTGGTGGTGATATGCTGAGAGAGACTAGAGACTGGAGCGGCTTGGGAAGTGGAGGATGGAGAGGGAAGTCCCAGGTCTGAGATGAGACGCTGAGGAGGAGTCTGTTCATAGTTAAGAGTGGGTTCAACTGAAGGGGTTGGGAGCAGTACTTTGCCTGCGTTGGGGTTGGAGGGATCAACAAAGGTCTGGATGGGATATCCAGGGGGGTAGGTGATGAAGCCAGGGCTGGAAGCATAGGCCATCGCAGGGTCATAAGCCATAGTTTGAAGCTGCTGCTGCTGCTGCTGTTGAAGCTGCTGTTGTTTCTGTGCCTCCCGCTGAGCAACCTCCTGCTCAAACAGTTTTCTGCGTTCCTCTGTGGACAACTTGTTGCGCTCCTTGCCACCAACTCCCCTTGGTGTCTTGTTGCTGTTAGATGGGTCAAACCTTAAAAATTCAGAGAACAAGACCACTGCTGAATGGCAAAACTTACTATATATGGTACATATACAAAAGTATTCACTGCATATGGAAGACACTCCACAGTTTCCCACAGTGAGGAGAATTCTTACCGTTCCTCTGTGCGTCGGCTGCTCCTTTCGTAGGATGAGGGTGGTGACACAGAGCGTCTCCTCCGTCTCTCAGGGCGTGGTGTTTTATCAGAGACTCGATCACGGTCCCGATCGCGATCTCTGTCTCTGTCCCTGTCCCAGTCTCGATCTCTGTCTCTGTCATAATCTCTGTCTCTGTCACGTTCCCTCTCCTTTTCTCGTTCCCTTTCACGTTCTCGGCTACCAGAAGCAGCGCGTGGCGTCTCTCGATCTCGGCTGCGATCTGTGAGAAAATCAAATCAGTCAAAATAATAAGGAAGAAAAATCTATGCTGAAAATTAGCATTGGACTAACTTACCATTTGCTTCCTTTTCCACCTGACTCTTCTTTGGTATTCTGTACACCTCCTGAAAGGATGAGCACAACTTTGACTTTCAAACTTCAGAATACAATAGCATGCAGATTACAAACAGAAAAGGGGTGATACTTAACATTTCTACTTTTATTTTTATTTTTTAGCATGTCTCACCTTCAGATCTTTCCAGCTTTCAAGAAGCCTGGCAGCCATGCCACTAATGTCCAAAGCAGTGACCTGGGGCTCCTGGCTCCTCTCACTTTCCACATCTGAGACTCCTTCCTCTTCATCCTGAGAAGGAGTTCCTATCAGTGATGGGTCTGCAGGGGCTGCTGTGACCTCAGAGGGCATACTGGCTTCTGGGATCTCAGAGCTTGGGGGAGCTTCAGTGGTAGATTCACCAGGTTGCGCCTCGCTGCCAAGAGGAGATTTCTCAGCCTCTTGTGTCTCTGCCTGAACTTCCATCTGCTCTGAAGGCTGCTCGGGAGAAAGATCAGCAACATCTGTTTGGATGGGCTGACTCTCTGGCTCAAGAACTTTAACAGCAGGCTGGTCACTATCCAGTTCAGCCTTTTCTGTCACTGCCAGACTGTTGTGCTCCTCCATACTCTCCTGCTCCTCACTAGTCTCCTTTGACTCCTTGAGTTCATCTTTAGGACTCTCACTTGTGTCCTCTTTCATCTCAACATCCTTCTTCTCTAAATCCAACTCCATTTTGTCTTTTACCTCCTCAGTTTGGTCTTGGTCCTGACTGCTTGAATTCATGCCTGCCTCTTCCAGTTTCTCCTCTTTGACCTCTTTCCCTGACTCTTCTATTGCATCTTTCGTTGGATCTGCAGCTTCACACACTGGGTCTGCCTTCGACTGTTTGCCCTCAGGGAGTCCTGCATGCGAGGATTCGTCCTCTTCCTCGTCATCGTCATCGTCCTCCTCCTCCTTCCCATCGGATGCTGTGCTAGCGTCAGAGAGTGCGCTGTCCAGACTGTTTTCATACTGATGATTTACAAAGGTACACAGCAGGTTTGGAGGTTTCACCATCCAATTGGCTTCCCAGTTTGCCGATAAACCATCAGGAGGAGCGTGGCCGAGCACGGGAGGTATTTCACTGGAGAAAGCTGCCTCCATCTCAGCAGGGTGAGGGAGTGTTTTTGTTTGGGGCCCATCGCTGAACACACACTCTGCCTCTTCCAACATGTTCTGAAGAAGGCAGCACAGCCAGGGTTTTCATAATCTGTAAAACAAAATATATTATTAGTGATCAAACAATCTAATAGCCCATATAGAAGCTGAGGATTTAAAATAAAGAAGGGATCATGACTACATCAGTGACTTTAATGCAAAAATCAGGGCGCATTATGACTCATATTTAAAAAGTCAAAAATGTCACTAGGCTCTAGCAGCTTGTAATGTACATTGTATCTGTAGTTTTGCAATTCTACCATATCCCATCGTTTGTGTTTTAACCATATTATTTATGCATTGCACCAGTTAGATCTGACTCCAGTACAAACTCGGGTTATACAGAAACACCATCTCCACTATACGTAACTGTGGAGCAATTTTCTGTCCTTTGCAAATAATTGTTGTCCAGACAGCTATCAAAGGCACGTCAAACATCTGACAGAGGGGCTTTCAAATATGACTGAAAGGACTGACCGTAGTGAGAGCACTCTTTCGACTGCGGTCTTTCTTCATCCTCCCTCCAGCTGCTCGAACACTGACTCTGTTCTCTCCACCCAGGAAGCCTCTGCAGCTGGGTGCACCACAGAAGCATTTCTGTGCTTCTTTGCTGGAGGGTTAAATAAAACAAAAGGTGTAATCACCAAGATTACAAAAAACCCCAAAACAGTTTAAAGGTTAAATAACCCATCTTAATGACCCTAACTATGGAAACATATAGTACATATGTACATGTGTTAAATGCTTTTAAACAACAAAACAAAAGCATAGACTGCACAAAATACAAGCCGGGGAAAAAAAATAACTGCAAAGAAACCGTACCCGTATCTCTGGAACTGGTAATCAAACGTCAGTTCAGTTCCTGCAGTGACAGCCTTGGTGGTGAAGAACCCAACTCTAAGCTGGCCATTGACAGTCCACTGAAATGATATGAAAAATGATCATCAGGTTATTCAGCTTTCAACAGGGTAACCTGAAAAAGTATTATCAGTGTTTTCTTTTGCCACTGTACCTTTTGAGTCTCACAGTTGGGCTCACAGCTATGGTTCATAAACCGAGAGCAATTACCCTTCAGCGTTGCATCAATGATCTGAAACATACCGCAATGTCAAGTATTTCTGTGACTCACTTCACCTGAATCATTATATCAGACTGCAATTTAAATATTAACATTAATCGCAATGTGTTATATCATTTCTTACCTCATTATTTTTTAGAGACATGAAGTAGTAATGGATGTTCTTATTGCGAGCATATTCTTTCACTCTTGTTTTGAACTCCTTGTGGTCCAACACCTCCCCACAGTATTCCAGTACAAAGGTGTTTCTGAGGCAGCGACAAAAACAAAATGGTTTGTCAATCATCCTGTCTGTTTTTTCAACCACATTTAAGAACATTAACTTGGTCAAATGGCTCATATTTTGTTTTAGATAGATGGAAACAACATAAACACCTTTATTATATAGCCTAAAGTAACCCAACTCCACAAAAACTGCTACTTTTGGGAACCATTTCCTTTGAAATGGCAGAAAAACATTTGAAAATGTTGTACTGAAAACTTAAAAAGGCTTACGGAGCCAAGTCTTTAGCTGCCCGTAGTCCCCAGCCTTTATCTTCTGTGAGGATAACCTCAAAGTCTGCATGTTGTTTCATCTGAAAGCGTCTATTAGAGCAGTAGACTCCATTCAGGCACCGTGATGAGCTGGAGAGGGGAAAAAGTTGAAGACATAAAAAGTAAGAGAATGGTATGGTCAGGCTCCTACACCTCTGGAGTAACTGTGGACAGAATTTGCAAAATTTGAATGATAAACAGCATGGTATATTCTGGCTCCTGTCTTTTCATATCAACAGCACCATGCTACTAGATTACTAGCAACTAATATGATTTGTCAAGGTGTCAAAAATGAGATAAAGCAGTATACAAGTATTTGCCTACCTGTCTCTATTAATTGTGTAATTAGTTTAGTACAAATGATAAACAATGTGTTGCTTGTATTTCCACTTTGACCTAACCCAGAAAACTTCTTACATTTTGTGATAGACCTTTCTCAGTATTAATCAACTTACCATTCAATCATCAGCAGCCGGTTTAAACAATCTTCCCCGCATGCTAATACTCCCCTTGAGCGCTCCTCTCTGGGCAGCACAGGGCACTCACACTGCATCCTCTTGATATCTCGATGAGATTTGCTCTTCTTTCTGCAAACAACATTTAAAAACTTTCAAACCTCAAACCCAAAAATACTTAAATGTTTTATTATGGGGTTATTCATTGCTTGAACTTATGTGGATATTGTGTCAATCTGGCTGGACAACAAATTACCTTTCAGTTAAGTAGAGGTTTTCCTCGATCAAGTCAAAGTAAGGGGGCATCTTTTTAGACTTGGCCAGATCTTTCCATTTATTGGCGTCTTGGAAGTCCTGCAGATTAAGTGACGGACGGTGCACCTCAGCTTTGACAAGATTTTCCTTAGAGACATAAGTATCTCCTTGACGTTCCCTTTTGCCTGCTGGCCCAGCCTCTGCCTCATTGTCTGAATCTGACTCAATCTCTGGTCGCCTTTTCTTGGGAGGGCCCCTGCCTCTGTGGGGTCTAAAACTGTCTTCTCTAGGGGGGTCAGGCACAGCAGAGCCCCGGCTGTTGCTGCTTATTTCATGACCTTGTACAAAGCTTGATGACCCTGGAGTGTTAGGTCCACTCCATTCAAGAGCTGTTTTGCTAAGATTTGATGGTTTATCCCCACTGTAGTCTTCGTGGTCATTAGTTAGAGAGTCAGGATGGATTTCACCTGCAGGATCCTGATAATGTTCATGTGCATGGAGGTAGGTTTTTCTGCTAGTCTGCATGTTTGGGGATTGATGGTTCCAGGAAGCATTACTGTGCCTGTGCTCCTGCCCCTTGGGAGAGGTTCCCATCAGTTTAGTGTTTGGTAACTGTGGCCCGTGACTGCTATCAGGCTGCTGGTATGTACTACTTGGCTGCTCTGGTTGCGAAAAATCCCAACCTATGGTGAATCCATGTTTGTCACTGATATTGTCAGAATTTGAGAAATTGCTAGGTTGGTAATGGGGATACATCTGCTCATCTCTGCTGCTTATGGTATGCTGTATGTGCCCTTGTTCACACTGTCTGGAATTATCAAGGCTGTTGGCAGGATCTGTGGCACTTCTATGGGCACTGACATGACCAGCCATGTAAGGCAGAGCACTGACAGAACTGGAACCCTCAGAGTGACTGGTGCTATCAATCATATTGCTCTGGGACTGACACAACATACTGCTATTGGATGCATCATTTGCACCAGCACATGGACCAATGGTCTCCCCAAATGCAATGAAAGGACTCCCCTGCCTTTGCTGAGAGCTGACTTGATTTGGGACGTCATGGGTATTCATGTCAGCTGCTATATTAGCATTGTGCAGTTCTGAAATATTCATAGGACTGCAGGAAGCTCCCTTGTCCTGTGTATCCATTGTTAGGGAAGAATTCTTTGGCACCACCACCACAGAGTGCAATCGTTTTATAGCCTCACCGCAATCAGAGTCATACTCCGAGTTGTCACTATCACTGGCTTCACTCTGTCCTCCAAATGCATCCTGATGAAGCAATGTGCTCTTACTCAGTTTGCTTTTGTCGCTGTCCTTTGATTTTTCATCGTGATCACCTCCATTCCAACTCTTAAGCTTTGCAGCTGTATCAACCTGCAATGTATCATTTATGTGCAGCGGCTCATCCGTGTTTGCTTTTTGAGAAACAGTCAGTTTTAAGTCACAGTGGTCAATGCTGGTGCTTGCTTGTGAAGGCTCACTTTGGTCTTTGCATTTATCGGTCATGGATGTGCTGTCTGAGCCGAAGTCCTGCTTAGAGATCTCAGTCTGCTTTACCAGTGTGGAATGTGTTTCAGCTTCTTGTTCAATATTATCTTTAATATCAGAGTCTTGTTGGATATTGTCTTTAGAAAACTCTATTTTTTTCACAGAGATCACTTTTTTCACAGTAGGCCTGCTCTCTGCACTGAGTGTCCTCTGTGAATTATCACTCTCTGAGGCATCCTGCCCAACAATATCCCACCGGGACTTTTTGGTAGTACTGCTGCTCTTTTTAACAGTATCCATACTTTGCTGCCCACATGACTGCTGGTTCTCAGATTCAATACACGATGACTCCAATTTGAGCGGCACACTTGTGTCAGACTGCTTATCAACTTCATTCAGCTCAACAATTTCTGGTTTAGTGTTCTGCCGGATATCATGTGTGACAGATGTATCTGTTGCATCAGGTGCAGACTTTGGCCCTGGTGAATGATCGCTGACTTTCTTGTCCAGGCTGGACACCATACTGTCATTACTACTGCATGAATTTAAGACAGCTGCATTTGAATTCATATGTGGTCGATTATTAGAAGAAAGGCTATCCTTCACATTGGTCAAGTTTTCCAGGGCAGCATTTACATGCTTTAGGCTTTCACTTGAGGTTATAGCGGAGGTATTTTTATTCTCAACTTCAAGACCTGACTTAGTTTCTTTTGCTCTTTTGGATAGTGATTCTTGCAAACCCTTTTCAGTCCATGAAACCATCTCCTCAACATCCTCATTTCCATCTTGATGGGAATCTGATTTTTCTTTTTCACTCCAAGAACAAAGTTCTGCGGTGGTTGCACATGATGGTGCTTTGCTGGAGCTGTGAAACATGTCATCTGATTGTCTATCATGTCCAGTGGTTTTCACAGACGATCTAGAGGGGGTCATCTGTTTTGAGTCCGGCCTACTGGTTTTCTTAAAGGAATCTTTACTCCTCTCCTCCGAGCCAGAGCTTTTGTCAGAGCCCTGTGATTTTCCCTTATGATCTGCCTCAGAGTCACTGGAGCTGCTTTTTTGGCATTTTTCATATGTTTGAGAATGGGTATGCATACTGGAAGAAGAGGATTTGCTGTTGATCTCAGACTTGTGATGCGTACTAGATTTACGGTAACTGGAGTTCAGATCAGGAGAGCACTTGCGCTGCGAATCAGAGTCTGATAATCGTTTTGAAGTCCTTTCAGACTTTGATGATTGTGTTCTTTTATCTAAATCTAAAGAGTGAGGGGAATCTACAGATTTAGAGACTTTCTCAGATTTTGAGTAAGATGATTTTGACTCTTTATGTGAGCTTGGATGGACAGACGATCTACTTGAATCACTTGTCCTCGTCCGTGTCTTCCTGTGGTCATCCTCAGAATCAGAACTGTCCCGAGTTCTGTCAGTGCGAGAGCGAGAACGTCTTCTCTCTCTGCGCGGAGAACTCCTGTGTGATCTCCGGTCAGAATCATGGTAATATGACCTTTCAGAGCGCGATCCTCTGGACCTCTCTGACCTCGAGTGAGAGGAACTGGTTCGAGATGCTCTTGATCGAGACCGTGATCTTGACCTGGACCTTCTATGATCCTTGTCTGATCGAGCCGAGCGTGATGACGTGTGTCTAGAATCACGTTCTGATTTGGAGTAACTAGAAGACCTTTCATGATTCTCTGACCGCTTAGAAGAACTTTTTTCCTTTTCCTCCAAATGTGAACTAGAGGAAGACTTTTTTACCTCTTTACTTCTGCTGTCAGTGTTTGTTTTACTTTTGGAATCAACTGATTTGCGAATGGAAGAAATATGGACAGAATCTCCATCAGATTCTGAGCCAGGAGGAGCACTATCAGAGTGGGACCGGGTTTTCCTTTTGTGTACCTTATTATCCTGCTCCGTACTGCTGGAAGTCTCGCCATCTTTTCCTGAGGAAGCAACTGGCTTCTTGAGGCTTGGGGTTACCCTTGTCTCAGAGGTTTCGATGTGAGCATTCTCAGACGGGCAGACACTGACGACATTCTGAGGCTGGGGTGTTGGGAATTCAGTTGCACTATTACTTGTTGATTTCTGCAAAACCTGCAAATCAGAGGAGAGCTGCTCCTCTGGCATAACAGATGTTGGTTTCTCTTCAGTGACAGAAACACTGAGAATTTGCTTTTTGAAGTGAATCTTTGCTAGGTCCGGTTTCGGTTTAGTGGCTGAAGAGACTGTTTGAGAAGGTGTCTCTGCTATTGATGTTGGCACCATGGGCGTCTGCTTTTGTTCAGTTTTGCTGTCTGTACTCTGCCCTCCTTTGTCTGAGGTTGACTGTGACAAGGCAGCCTGAGGTTCAGCGACAGACTTTTCAGGGCTGGCAGGGATGAAGAACAGGCTCTGCAGTGGCTTCTTGGTCTGTGCGAAGCTGAAGGACACTTTCTGACGACTCTGATCCTCCAGGTTGACCTTCGTCTTGGTCCCTTTATGCAAGAAATGGTTGGACAGCATCACTCTGGGAGACAGGCTTTTGATTAGAGCTGCCTTAGATAGGCCCTCAACCTTGACCTATAATATAAGAAAAAACACAAATCTGTGACCTGAGGTTTTTTTTTTTTTTTTAAACATGCAATTAGACATAGAAGCTGTATCACAGAAAAGATTACTAAAATGCTCATTAACTTTATGTGAAAACTTACTGAGGCACCACTCCCCTCCTCTCTGTGGTTACATAAGGACACCATGGGAACATGAAAGAGAGGAAAGACAGAAATCAATTTGCACAGTTCATCTAGAACTATATAACAACTTGCTGATCTGGGGGGATAAGAGAAACCAAAATTCTCAAGATAACCTTGTGGGATGTGAACACATCCCTCTTGTAATTCTATTTTCTCAAATCTTGAAATGCAAAAGGCCATTTAAACTAAGGATAAGAATGCTTGAGAAAACACTCACATATAGAGTACATTTTAAAATTACCTCAACCATTTCATCTAAACCACTTGTTGTGTATATTTTTGTTATTTACATGGAAATCTATAGGGAATGACAGGAAATTGGGGGATTGACACGCAACAGAACAGACATAGCAGTTGTGTCTGTGTCATGTGTGTATGTGTCTAGGCTACTTGCACAACTTGGCACAATGACAGTGACTCAAAGTAATGGACTGAAATGGAAAGTAAATGATAGAAGGTACTCCTGTGCTATCAAATTCACTGGCCAATAAATGTTAGACATACAGTTTTTTTTTTTAAAGCAGAGAGTGGATGATTTGAGTAACTGGAAGGAGGGAGTAGGTGGCCACAGTAACTTCACAACAGAATAAATGAAAATAGTCTTTTATCTAAACAGAAGAATAACTGCATTGTTCCTTTTCATTGTGAACTTTTTATGTTGCCTCATGTTGGTGGTAAAAATCGGTATTCTCCATGAAAATGCAACAATATTGGGATGTTTTTGCTCAGAATTACATAATGCCCACCATGGTGTTTCTAAACAATATCATAACAAACAGACCTACTATAGCTGCTATGAAGTGGGAAATACACACATACATTGATACACACACACACACACACACACACACACACACACACACACATAAATATATACATATATATGTATGTGTGTGAAACTTGAAGGCATAGAACTGAGAAGTACTGAGATAAACTTGACTGCACAACTGTTTTTTCCCCACGCATGAAAGTCTTTATAACAAATCCTGAATGTTTATGATATTTCTGATGAGTGGGGTCTAAGGTTAGGTTTACAGGTTTGATTGTCAAAATTGTTAGGTCCATGCAATTAAGTTTTTCTGACAGAGTTTGCATTTCATGGAAAAAAAACCCCAGTGCTGATGAGATAATGATGGGATGAACATGACTTTAGCTTCTTTTTGTGATACCATGACAATTGCTGTTATATTAATTTCATTCATATTTATCACTGACCCTAAACCTACATAAGAAGACTTTAAGTAAGCAAAACTAACAAAAACGAACTGCAAACATACTGCAAACAAAAACAGTGTATATCTAGATGATCTGTGAGGGTCCCTTAAACAAGTGGGCAAACAAACAAATGACAAAAATCAAAGAAGCACAGAGATGTTAAGTATTCAAAATGTTAAAAAAAAAAAAAAAAAGAATAATTGGGTTTTTGTCCTATTAAAGTGCACATATTTTCCTTAGAGTAGGCTCTGTATGGGTGCTAGGCGATAACTGGGTCATATAATCCTTTAGGATTTAATTTTCTCCTTTTTCAGTGTGACCTTCAAAACGAGACACTTCTGCAAGGCTATTCAAGAGTATTAGCTGTAACAAGCAGCCTACAGTCAAAAGATTGAGCTGGACCTACTAAACCTAGAACTTCACACTTTTCACTCAATGCTGCAATTTTTTTTTTTACACCATTTATAGCAATATTATTCCATATGTAATATCCAATACCAAGCATTATATTGATGTAGTCATTTTGCTGATGCAGGAGAATTAAATTATACATCTTCACTTTTTATTTAGAGGCTTCTCTACCTTAGTATACTACTGCCATAGGCACTAATGTACTGTATACTGTATCTGTTGCTGCACTGCACAGAAGACAATTTATATATTCACTGGCATGGCATAACTAAATACACAAATGGACAAAAGCTTGTGAAAACAACATGTTTTCTGATATCTATTTTTAAAAAAGAGCACAAAACTTTGCAGAGGAAAACCTGGTATTCTTTATTGTCAAATAACTACCAGTGTATAAATAACAGACAGAGCCTGGAGCTTGGGATGTCTCAAAATGTTTTAACAGTCAATAGCTGCAAGTAAGATCTGCACAGACTGCATCCAAAACAAAGCACAACTTCGTAACCCATACTAAAATTATTTCCAAATTTGTATCAAACTCCTCTACAAGATATACACTGTGAGTTGCATTTTGTGCTGTCTAATATCTGATCTCTGACCTGAGCAGTGTGTCCATTGAGAAACTCGTCTAGGATTAGTAGGCCTGAAGAGGCTGCTGGCCAAGAATAATCCAAATCAGAGAAATGAGCCCTCCAAAGTGACGGCACACCTGACAAAAAGAAAGATAGGGTTGCAGTGAACTGAGTCTCGTTTGTCCACAACAGCTTACAGCTACTCGATTTTCACAATTTTGACATCATCAGCATCTAAGGGAAGTCCTACATATGCAATCAACTTTCAACTTTGACACTAAACACTAAATAGCGTTTAATAGCGTGCTTGTGCTAAACACACTGTATAGATTTGTAGACATGTCAAATAATATATGATGTCACATGCTTTCAGCCGTTGAGTATCAACGACTTCTGCAAGCGTCCCTTCCTGAGATTCCTGTTATCTATCTTTGCAATGTGGCAAGGACCCTTAGAACGTCTTAATGAGTGTGTCTGCTCTGAGACAAAGATTTATCCTTTCCTCGGCTTGGTGGGCTGTACAACAAAAATAAAGGATTACGTTCATCGGCGGTTTATAAATAGTGCTATCATGGTCGAAGATAGATGAAAAACATGGATGCAGGGCGAGAAGTGGACAAGCATCTCATTAAGAGACATGTAAAGCGCAAGCAAATGGCCCACAGAAAACAAAGAATGCCTGCACAATGAGCATTTCTGTGAAAGACCACATCGACACTCTCATCAAAACAAACTGTGACTGCTCTGAAACAAATTAGGAAACTGACTTAAGCATGGCCTGTGCGGGAGGAGTGGATGTAGCCAAAACATGGCCTTTAAATGGATGAATCTACCCACTATGAAAACGAGTGGAGAATGTGCAGTAAACCTATCAGTTTAGTTAAATATTTAATCACAATGTGCTAACTAATCTCACTACAGCACACACACATATATACGTAAGTAGTAAGCAGGCAGGGAAACCGGGATGAACGTAGCTATTCGACTGTGACGCCGGTTTATAAAAAAATATCAGAACCAGCTAAGCTAACTTGGGCAAGCTAACACTAACAGAGAGCTTTGGTGGGCCATATTTAAAAATAGCGTTAGCTCGTGTTAGGTTGTTTATAATTCGTGCTATTAATGTTGACTACACAAGAATAATAAGTTTGTAAAAGCGCACAGTATGATGTTTGATATGTTTTCGGCTGCATAGCTGAGGTAAACAATCGCATTTGTTGGTATAAACGAACGCGGCTAGCTGAGGACTCCACTAGCATCAGCAGCTAATGCTAGCTAGGTTAGCTAACTGATGTAACTACCAATAGGCTAACGCTACTGCTGGTAACTTATATTTTGCTTATCGATCTCTGATATGTACCGAGTGTATTAAGTCTTGGTAATTCGGCTTTCCTAACTTATGGGGGCTTGTTACTTTTCCAATTTTACGAATACGCAGGAAGGGTTTGATATGCGTTTCCGTTTTAGGATGTAATGGACCCATACACTCGAGTCTGGCCACCCGGCATTACTAGCATGTTAGCTAATGATGTTTTGTCTTGTATGTAGTAAGATGGTTTTTACCAGAACTGACGTAAATCTCAGTAAAAATCATCGGCTCACGAGATACTCACTTTACGAAGTGCTTAAGGTCACAAGGTTCCCCCATCTTCGAAATCACTGGTAATCGACCCTTTGTAAAACATCAAGCAACAATGTATGCCGACGTCAAATCCATACGGAGCTGTCGGAAATGATCGTCGGATCAGTGGCTCCGCTGCTGCTGCTGCGCCCCAGCTTCAGCCTGGGTGAATGTTGGTACTATCGAGCTAACATGAGCTCGCATAGTTAGCCAAGAGTTGGAGGAGAGATCAGAAGCACAAATGACCACGAAAACCCGAGCCCCTCGGAAAGTGTCTTAGTTTGGCCGACCTGTAAATTACAGCAAGACTGGCAATCTGATCCACTGGAAGGATTGTAAACATGTCTTTAGGTTATACCTTTTATTCCACACTGATCCTCACAGTGTCTCTCTGGTTGTGGCTGCTGTGTTCAACAACATCACATGATGTGGGAGCACAGCTGGCGCGAACCCCGGAGCGCACTGCGGGTCCAGGCTATCAACAGCGACTTAATAGATAAAAAATATACAGATAAAGCTGTAAACATCACTGCATTGTTATTGAATAAGCATGGAAATAGTGAGGGGAGAGAGAATGAGAGGAATGAGAGCCTAATAGAACCCAGTGAAAAGTGAAACTAAACGAAACTGAAACAACCTGGTCTGTATTTGATTGTGGCTGACGAATAAAAAGAAATACAACTGAGCAAATGTTTCAGGCACTAAAAATAAACTACGGATAGGCTGCTGTCCAAAAATAATATCATGAATAGTTTTGATTATTATTTAACTTCACAAAAAGTTCAATAAATAGAAAAAACGGAATAAAATCAATACCCTATTTGATGTGATCACCCTTTGCCTTTAAAACAGCACCAATTTTCCCAAGGTACACTTGCACACAGTCGGTGCTTGGCAGGTAGGTTGTTTCCACCATCTTGGAGAACTTGCCACAGTTCTTCTGTCTCTTCATGTAATCCCAGACTAACTCCATGATGCTGAGATCAAGGCTCTGTGGGGGCTATACTGTCTATTGCAGGACTCCTTGTTCCTCTGAAGATATTTCTTTATGACTCCGGCTGTGTGTTTTGGGGTCGATTAGACGCATAGATAATACTGTGAACATCTTAAGGGCCTAAAACCTTTGCGCAGTGCTGTATACAGATGAAACTGACGTAAAGTAGACGTATAACTTGTAAATGTCTCATGAATTCATCGGAAACGGTGGAGATCTCAACAGTTTTGCCCTCTTGAGAGACATAAATATGTTGCTTGATTTCAGAGCCCTTGAGATAGTGTTGCAGTCAATGTTGTTCCCATTGTTCTTGACCATAATGATGCAGAGATGTTGCAGGTCAGAATCCACTGATACCAGCTGTTCTTTGCTGTGGAAGAGTTTGACTTTAACTGAATATTATTATAGCATTCAAATTCTGTAAGAGTGAGTTGTAGGGTAAATGTAAGGAATGAAATGTTATCTTTTGTACCTCTAGACGAGGACACACACTCCGGTGCGGTAGGTGGCGACATGCATCTTTCACGTTGGTTTGCCGCTCGCCATGAGCAGGAAAGAAGGAGCTGATTCTTCCGCTCACTTTCAGATGTGAACGACGCGAAGCTGAACTTAACTAACCCGGTTTTCTCCACTGTTCTTGAGTTTTGGTCGAGAATCTGTGGTTGTCAATTGTGTAAGTTCTGTCGTCGGTTAGGCAGTTATCTTGTGTTCTTTATAAAGACCGCAGTCTCATCGCTGGAGCAAGAGGCCTAGCTGGCTACATCGCTAATGCTAGCTATACTCGACATTTTGCTGGGCTTTGTTTGGACAGCGAATGCAGTGTGCGCCACCGAATTGCGCGAGAAAAGTAAAATTGTTTAGACGGTTACGGTAGTCTCAGATTGTATGTTATTTGTCATTAGCGTTGCGGTTGGGTGGTGAAGTATCGGCGATATTAATGGCGACAAGGAGTGTGTGTGGAGTACGGTGTATTTGGTTAGCTAAGCTGGAGTGACACTGTTCTTCAGTGAATTTTGTCAAGCCCGATGGATTTAACGACGTGGATGGGCCATCGGGGCGCCTTAGTAAAGTGTCACTCGCTTATCGGGCATTGCTTGATTTTCCAAGTGACAAATGTCATGTGTAGATGGATTGACAGGCAGCTCGCAATCGGATACAGCCAACTCTGAGGTTTCAGTGTTAGTGACGAAGTACGCTGCTCAGCCAAGTTCATGTCAATTTTACAACAAGCAAGAAAGAGGTGGCAGTAGTTGGTTTTGTGTGATCTCAGGACTTGCGTTATAGAACATCTAAGACAGACCTTTGCCAACTTTCTGGTGGAGTATGGTGTGGTATCGACTGGCTATGCATTGCCATGCTATGGCAGTTTGTTTTCACTTCATTTATTGTGGGCTTTGGTTCAGGGGTCTGGAACCAAGCAGCTTACCATGTCACAGTATGTTTTCCCTACCTCCCAGGGCCACATGGGTTTCATTTTAATCCGCTATCAAAATCAACTTTGCAGAAACTTTTAACCTACTATATATAGCCAAGAAAACACATGATGGCACTGGTCATTGTTCAAGTGCCTTAATGTTAGTGTTAATAGTGTTAAAATTGTGGAGGCATTTGTGAATTTCCTTCCTGGTGGTGGAGTACAAATAATTACCAAACATGAATGTTGAAAAAACTTGACACATAAAGGCACCATTCCACTGCATCTCAAGTAGCAATGCTTTCATGATAAGTTGCAAGGCAGCAAATAGCTACAGCATCAGTTTGCACCAATACCAAAGAGTGAGTGGTGCAGAGGCGAGCAGACAAACAGGGAAAAAGCAAGAAAGGGGAACACTGCTGTTACGTGACAAACCAGAATGACAGTTTCTGAAATCAATAGATGGCAGCACTGGTGTAGATTGCCAAACTATGAAGTCCTGGTGCTAATGTAGCAAAAACAAATAGTTTGTAGATATGTCATGATAATGGTGACATTGTCCTTTATCTGGAGTAGCTGTGTACCAGTTTGTAGGACTGCCTCCTTCCAAGTCTGCATTTGAAGACTGAATTAATCATGGATCATCAAAGCTGTCCCACTCAGAAAGCCGATCCAAATGCAATGGAGAAATACTTGTTCAACCCTGGTGGTACTGATCACTTCGTTCGCAGAACATGTGGAAATACTTGGACTTGAACTTTTCAACTAACATTGAGATGCGCAACACCTGGGTGCAGGATTAATACTGGTCTTTGAAGGAAGGGTTACAAACATTGAGTGCTCTGCGGATTATGGCATTGTGGGGGATGGCACATTTAAAGTCTAGTAGCCTTCAGTCTTCCAAAGGATACAACTTTTTCAGCTGTGTTGTTTTCTTAAAGGATAGGATTATACATATTAGAATGTATATTTAGTTGGATTATATGTGATGATTTGAGTAGTTACCCAAAGGTTTAGTTGTGTGAGATGTTGTAACTCAAGTGTGAGTTGTGCACAATTATTTAAGATATTTTTTGTTAGTTGGTTAAAAGGGTCAGATAAAAGGCTAATAATGCAGTTAAATAATTGTCAGACTGTTTTCAGTAGTGTGGGTTAAAGCCAGTGTTTGACTGCATTTTTTAGTATACTGGTTAATGCTGTGTCATTGGTGGTTTCAACATTGATTGTAATGTAACTGGTCTCTGATGTCCTTTACCTCACGTTGCTAGTCAGGTTCAGTGTTGTTATATTGGAATACTAGGAAAAAGATGCTGAGCTAGAGAGACTCTGTTGGCAATAATTCTATTTTATACCCTTCTGTCTCCAGGTGCTGTTGTTTGTGCCTAAGCATGGCAGTCGTCATCCGTTTACAGGGACTGAGAGTCACAGCAGGTTCTCAGGATATTCGCAAGTTCTTCACTGGCCTCAAAATTCCAGATGGAGGGGTGCATATAATTGGTGGTGAGCGAGAGGAAGCTTTCATTATCTTTGCTTCGGATGAAGATGCAAGAAGAGCCATGACGCGATCAGGAGGTTGCATTAAGGATTCACCTGTAACATTACTACTCAGTAGTAAAACAGAGATGCAAACCATGCTTGAAAGAAGTACAAAAAGTGTCGAGTTGGATCAACGGAGGCGATTTGAGGAGAATTCAAGACATGCTAGAAGATCTGTGGACCCTGAGGTGGACAGAAGGTCAGGTAGCAGATTGGGTCATACTCCCCCCCCCCAGCATCACAGGGCTTCATGCAGAAATGATGACTTCTTGTGTGTGTTTCTCAAAGGAATGCCTTTCTCTGTGACTGAAAAGGAGGTACGTGATTTTTTCTGCGGTCTACTTGTTGATGAAGTAATCTTATTGAAAAATGGACGTGGCGCAAACAATGGGACAGGTCTCGTCAAATTTGCAACAAGAGAGGATGCAAATGAAGGCCTGAAGAGGGACAGGAGATACATTGGGTCAAGGTATGTTGAGGTTTCTTTGACAACAATTGACGATTGGCGTCGGGCTGCTGGTAGAGTACCAATGGTTGTCAACAGGGTCAACAACTTTGAAAGGGATAGATCGCCTATTCGTAATCAGAGAAATCCACAACATAATGTGAGGTCACAATCACCCCTGACCCTGAGGCCCATTGCTCCTTCTGATGAAGAGTACTGTGTTTTGTTGGACAATGTATCCTATGCAGCTGAAAAACAAGACATAAAAAAGCTTTTTCATAACGCAAAGCTTGAGGATGACCAGATCCTGTACTTGATGGGCAGTGATGGGAGAAGAACTAGATCTGCATTTGTGCTTTTCAAGAATCAGCGTGACTACTGTGATGCCTTAACTCATGAAGAAAGACCATTTTTCAATCGATTGGTTTATACTCGTCCAATCTCAAGAGAGAGCATGCTCACTCTTCTGGAGTCTCAGTGCGTGGATGACCCACCTGCTGGAAACTCTGAACGGCTTCAGGAGAGGCCTCCATCTTACCCCAGTGATCCTTATGACTCAGAGAAAGTGTGTCTCTTTGTGCGGAACCTGCCATTTGATGTACGGAAAGTTGAGATCATGGACTTCTTCCATGGGTTTAATATCACGGAGAACAAGGTTTTCTTGCTGCTCGACCATAAAGGTGCTGGAGTGGGGAAGGCTTTGGTTCTCTTCCGGTCTGAGGCAGAGGCTATGAAGGCACTCTCTCTCAACGGACGACGGTTTCTTGGGTCAGAAGTCATACTGAAATGCATTTCACGTTCTCAGATGCAGCAGTTAGGTGTTGAGCCACCAATGGTGCAAGAGCCGGTTGAGCAAGAGCCACTGCCAAGAGAGGAGTGGTATTCAGGCAGGAGCAGTGAGGCATCCTATCGCCCTGGTGACACTGAGTATCCTGACTTTAGGCTGCCTCATGATGGTAATATACCAATGACTAATGTACAGGCTCAAGGCCATGGTGGCTGTGATTATGAACCTTATGCAGTGGGCCCTTGTGCTCCACACGACCGGGGTAATGGTGTTCGTGGTGACTTTGGCCCCTCATCGCAGCATTTTGACAGTCCCACCTGTGTGAAGTTGGTCAACTTACCATTTCAAATCAGAAGTGAAGAAATTTACGATTTTTGCTATGGATATCGCATTATACCTGGATCTGTCTCACAGCAGTATGACCAGAGTGGAAAACCTAAAGGCTCTGCAACAGTGGTATTTGAGTCCCGTCAAGAGGCCTTAACAGCAATAAACGAACTGAGTGGAAGACCAATTGGTCCAAGAAAAATAAAGCTACTATTTGTCTGAAAGTGACATTGCTTTTCCTAACAATAACATGTCTTAGCAGGGTGGTTTAGACATATACACAATGTTGATTTAAACAAAGTTGATTTGAGGGAAGCAATTGCATTTTCTTTCTCTTTTTGATTAATGTGGGTTCATTGAACACATTGAATTTAGTTGTTTTTTTGTTTTTTTGTTGTTTTTTTTTTCTCGGATCAGGCGATATAGTCAGTTGATTAAATATGAGCTTTGTTATACAGTGCTCAACTTTAAGTGAAAAGGGTTTGGTTTTTTTGATTGAAATATTTTGTTAAATTTATCTTACAATGTTGTTGAAAAACATGCAGATTTCATTGTACTATTTGTGGTTATTGTACAATGTGTATTTTTTATGAAAACATATCTTTTTCTTTACAGATCTGTCACTTACACTGAAAATATGTTTTGCTTGCTTACATAAAAGTGTAGGTTAATCACCAATTAAAAGAAATCTGTTTAAGTTCAGTGAGATACCCTGAAATTGTGTTCTGTGTTCATGATTGAGTATTAGATTGGGATATGCAGTATTTGCCTTATAAAAATCCATCAGTCTAAGAGTGAAACCTTTGAATAATAATGATGAAGGATAATAATAATGAAGAATCTTTAATGTGCATTTTAAATATTGCCTTTTCTTTTGGAACAAACTAACGCCAGCAACAGGTGGAGCATCCTCTTGATTACTGATGAGAGTTAAACAGTGAAAGCTGCAGTGATGCCAGAACATACACAGTTATGCCTCTTCTTTGGGTGTAGAGCAGAGATTGAAAAAAAGTCATAAACAAAATTTAACATGAAATTTTCCAGTATTTTAGTTAATGGTGTGCCATTTTAATTTCACTTTTGAATATTTTAGCAGCACCTGAAAGATTTTAGTGCTTGGATTTAAATAGAAGAGGTGCAGAATTCAATCAACTGCAGGACCTCAGTGCTGTTGTAGAGCTATATGTATCATTATAATCATAAAGTCATGAACTCTTGCTGGTTATTGTAAAGGAGAATTTTGAACAATTTTCTGTTCACAATAAAGGGAATCAAATGAGCATTTCTGACATTCCTCCACACAGTCACTGTGACACATTGAAAGTATTGACATACAGGCCAAGACAACGACATTATTTATAGTTTACATTATTGAACATAAGAGACAACTACCCTTTATCCTCATATAACTATAGCTTATATGATGTTCTTTTCTTACATAAATAAAGATTTTATTTTGAAAGCTTTGTACCGGAAGTTATGGTTTTGTTGTGATTAGCATGACACCGGTGAGGTGAGCAAACAGAAAACCACGCTGAGGGAATTCTGTAGAACCACAGGTGAATAATTAATCATAATGTGTCTTCTTTATAAAGTGAAACGACAACGATGAGATGACCCATATGACTTATTAGGCTGATATTGCTAGCTAGAATAATTGTTTAGCAATGTTGAAACTTGTGCATCATTATGAAGTTGCATCAGTTAACGTTAGCTGGTTTATCGTCTCATTTTGTTGTGTTAATGTTGATTATGAGATCATTTCTAGACACAGTCCCGACCGTTAGGCAAGCAGTGATTTGTAAACGTTAAATACAACTGCTAATGGTAGCCGCCTGCCGTTACCATGCAGTCTACACAGATGTCTGCCATGAGACACGTTACAATGGGCAACAAGAATTTTCCACCTGTTTTCCGAAACTGTATCTACAGTTAAGGTAGAAAGAGTTTTAGAAACCGTTTTCTACCAGTAGTGTTCGCAGGTTATTAATTTATGTGAAGTTAGCTGACAGTTACCCTACTAAAGTTAAGCTAATAGGGCTAAGTTAAGCCGTTTCAATGACCTATGTAATCCACAATTGCTTACGTTAGCTGTTATGCTACAATCACCGCATCCCAACCCAGACACTGCTTAATGTCATTTTTATTATTTTACTAGTATCAAGTTTTCCATCTGAAACTCCATCTGAGAAACTTAACGTTACTGTCAAATAATGTGAGATACTTATGACCTGGCTAATTAATACATCCAATACTTTTTTCCTATTGCATACCTGTCTGCTATTAATTGGGAAAGATCAGCTGAGGCCTAACATCTGAATAGTAATGCATATACATTTCTCAGACTGTTTTGAATGAGAGAATTGTAACTATTCATGACCTACAGAACCCCTAACTTTCTGCAAACCCCACTTTGAAGAGTACAGTAAAATAATACCTAAAAATACTAATAAAACCTAATAATACAGCACTGCTCAGTATAAATGTGTTGAGCGAGCCTTGCAGAGCGTAGTAAGCTTAAAACATATTTGAACCTTCATGACATCAGAATGGAGGTATCAAGGAGAAGAGTCCTCCAGAAACACCTGGAGCCTGCAAGACCTCTGCGTCGCTCCATCCATATTGACATTGGTAAGGAAAATCTACACTAGCTGGTCAAACTAAGATCAAAGGTTTCAGTTTGTTAATTTCTTATTGTGTTCATTTTGAGCTCTTATGAGAATTCTCCTTCATCTAGAGCCCAGAGTAAGTGCTGCTACATGTGCACAGGCACTAATAGAAGAAGTGGATCGAGAGGTAAGAATCCCAAAAAAGACAATATTTTAGAGTTGCAACAGGCTGTTTTTTATTCTGTTAACAATTATTCTGTCATTTTTTTCAATGAATCAATTATAAAATGACAAAAAATGTGATAAATGCCAGGCAACCCAAGTTGAGGTCTTCATATTTGTAATGTTGTTATTGTCAAAACCCAAATATAACCAAATTACAACAATAAATTTTTTTTTCTAAATTTCCAACAATTTCTTAATTTTTGCTTAATAGACAAACATTGACATAGAGCAGTTCTACAAGATTGTCAACCTCCACAAGCAGAAAGAAGGTAAGACAAAGTATTTTTCAGTGACATGTGACAACTATTGTAATGCATACAACTTAATAATGTTGGTTTTAATATATGTATGTGTATTTGTAGGCAGAATATCTTACACAAGAGATTTTTTAATTGGTCTTGCAAGTTGTCCTGAGGCCAGGAAGAAGCCGGATTTCTTGCCAGAGCACCCCATCGTCTTAACTGAGGCAGTAAGTTGGCTATTCATGTTCAGTTTCAACATGGTGTTCTCACTAAATCATCAAAATAGTTAGAATTGTGCTGTTTGGATTGAATTATGTGTTTACACTATCCTGACAGAGAGACCCCATGGACCTAAGGCTTCACGAAATGAGGTGGAATGGAGGAAAAGAGGAAATGTAAGTTTAATCTTATATATAAACTCAGTTTGAGTTTATCAAACCTCTTTGACGCTGTAGCAAATTAGACAGTCCAAATGATAGTTTGACTTGAATGCCGATTACTATTTGAACACTAATCAGTAATTCACATTAATAAAAAATAATTCATCATTTTTTTTGTGTTTTTAGGGCAGCAGAAAGGCTTCACTCACCTTAAGAATTTTGCACAGGTGTTCGCTGTTTACCCCGAAGAGTGCTTCTGTTTTTTCTTATTGCTTTTTTGGTTGAATTTTATTTAACTCATGACATTTTATATTGCATGTTTATTATTTAATACTTATTTGAGGTGAAATTGCATGTGTCATAATACTAAACACCACTTAATTTGCTAAGTATGAGTATTGCATTTTTGCTTACATTTTCTGCTGTGTATGATTTTGGTTACACTGAAGTATTTATATTGTGTAAAAAATGTTCTAAACAAAGACATTAATGGCTACTTTTCAAGAAATGAGGGGGAAACATGGAGATTCATCATCACTCATCATACTAGAGTCATTAAACTACCCCAACCTAAAGTGACAGTGATCAGAATGATGTTTGTCATCGGCTGTATTAGCTGGGATTACATCAGCATTGTGATTTATCGTGTTTTACTAAACAGGGTAATTTATTTTCTCATAAAGGACAGTTTGACTCTGCAGTTTGGTGTGTTGACTTTTTTTTTTTCTGGCACGAAACTTAAAGGTGCGATAATAAATATTTTCAATTATCAAATGACTGTGTGTAACAGGAAAGGTGACACTCATAGTGACAAACCCACAGAGAATCATCATCATAATATAAGTGCATGACAACAGTCTTGTGTCAATATTCAAGGTTTATCAGTTATTCAAGACCAGTTACTATAAATGAGTTTTTACAGGCCCAGAGTAAAATACAGTACTTTAAGATGAGTAATTTGGTAAGATCTTGTGTATCATTTTCTCAAGAATACTGGAATTCACCTGTGAGACATAACTGTAAACTCTGGAAGGAAATATGACGAGTAATTTCTGACTGATCCAGGAACATTGACCTGGGCTGTTTCTCTCACAGGTTTGAGAAGTATGTAGGATGTTGTTATCACCATTGCCACCAAAACATAGGGTATCTTTAAAAAGCATTGAATTCAGTTCCCTCAAATAAGGCCTTGGAGGATATTAAAAAGTCTATTTCATTTACAAATTGCTTGAATATTTTTTTCCTGCCTGCTGTGGACAGTAACATAACTTTAGACTGTCTGGAGACAGAATCTAGGAAGTTGATTGACTCGAACAAATGATGACTTTAGTAAAACCTTCTAAATTAAGATTTGTTCTTTATTTTAAATTAGTTTATCCATCCATCACTTTTCTGCTGCTTGTTTTGACAAAGATTAGTTAAAGGCCCCCACCCCTCTTATATAATACCTGCAGACTAGTAGTTTGTAGTCTTTTTTTGCCTCTGTGTTTGTTTTGTGCCTGTGTGGTTATTTTGAGTCTTTTTGGTGGTTTTGAGCTGCATGTCTGTGGTCATGTGTGGATGTTTCGTGTCTCTTTGTGGTGGTTGTGAGTCTCTTTGCTGTGGTTTTGTGTCACTTCACACAGGGTATCGACCCCTGAGCCTGTTCCCTGTAGGTCTGTTCAATAATCCATACATGCATGGGTCCAGGTCATGTCAATTGATGATTATTATATTACTAGGAAATACTGTTATATATAGCTGGTGAGTTCTTACAAAAATGTGAAATGAATGTCAACAAATGAATACACTTCATAAATAGAAATTGTGGCCTGCAGACACCCAGAAATACAATCAAACTATTATGAAGCTGCCAGGAATTATTTGGAAATGTGGGGGTGGTAACAACACGCTGTGGTTTCCTCTGCGGTCATCAGTGAGCGTGGAAATTGCACATGTGCCGTTTAGTCACCTCTGTACGTGACCGAGGTAGAGTAGTCCACATCCCACGTTATGCAGGATACTGGGCTAGTTGTGACGCTGGTGACGTGATCTACGTCACGTCATCGTGGGGCTGGATCTTCGCGGTACGTTCAGAGAGCTAAATTAATATGTGAAAAGCGAAGGAAACGACAGTCTAGCAGCAACAAACCAAAGGTAAAGAGCTAACTGTCGTTTGTGTTGTCGCTTTTAAGCTTTACTTCACCTCTTGGCTCATCCTGCAGGTAGAAATTGAGCTAACTGCCTCTTTTTCTCCTACTGTGAACGATAAAGTGCTGTGTGCTGCGATGTCTGATTGTGTGCTGAGGTGTTTAATGTGAAAAATGTGTTAATTGTCCTTGAGTTTTCGGTAAGGATAATTCCTCGCCTCATGTAAGGTTAAGATTACACCCAGTTTGTTTTAACGTCCAGGTGTTGTTTGTGGTTGGTTTTGTTCTTGGTCACTGAGAATTTTTTTTGTTCGGACAGGAAGATGGATTCGAAAGACGTCAAGCAAGACGCGTCATGCTGCAGGTGAGAAACTCCTGTCCAGTCCCAAATTCATCATCTAACGTTTTTGTTTTAAAACGCGTGTGTTGGTACATATGAGTTTTTAGTTATGGTGTCTGGTTAATTTTGAATCGAGGAAACAACTGGGTGTGTCAGGATATCAGGGCATTGACCCTTTTCCTGAAAGTGAAGACATTTTTTTTATGTATTTATTTCCGATTTGTTCAGTGACTGAATGAAGTGGCAGTTCAGTCTGATTATCAGGTTAGAACTGACCCTGTAATATCTATTATTTCCCCTCTTTAAGCCCAGTTTGTGTGCACAACCCACACCTGGATGCACTGAAAGATGACGTCTTGTACCACTTCAGTCTTGGAACAGGAACTCACGACCTACCAGCTATGTTTGGTGATGTCAAAGTAATGATTTTTATTTTATGACATTAATTTGTGGGAATAAAATCACCTGCATGATCGTTTTTATTAGAAAATATTTTATTCTGCGTATGCATTTTCTTTTAGTTTGTGTGTGTTGGAGGCAGTCCCTGGAGAATGAAATCATTCATTGAGTATATAGCTGCTGAGCTCAGTATGGAAGATCCCAAGGCAGAGTACCCAAATATCTGTGCTGGAACAGATCGCTATGCCATGTACAAAGTTGGCCCTGTACTCTCTGTCAGCGTATGTATAAACAAAAGTCTTAAAATAATTTTATTCCTTAAATTCCGTAACTTAATGCCATAATGCAGATACAAAACGAATACAAGATATAATTCAGTGTATTTAGTGTCCATTAATAAACTGTCTGCTTTATTTTTCAGCATGGAATGGGAATCCCATCTATTGCTATAATGTTGCATGAGCTGATAAAGCTTCTCCATCATGCACACTGTACGGATGTGACAATTATACGCATTGGGACATCAGGTGGAATAGGTAAGCTTCATCTGGAAGTATTTTTTGTTACCTAAGTTCTTGTTAATACATTTAATTATACATTTGTTGCATTATCAAACCATAAATACTGCCACCACATAAGATGCTAGTTACCCCGTGGTAATGTAAATGAACTCACTGAACTTAACATAAGAGGAAATTACTTGGCCTGCTTTAAAGTTCCTGTGTGGTCAGATGTTCTGGGAATGAGATGGCTTAATTAGTGTGGTCATAGATGATGGTTGAGTTCTTGGAGTTGTTGACCAAGATGCTTTTTCTTAGTTTCACCACAAGAGGGAGACCAAATTCCCTTAGACTTTAGGGCAGTGTCATCCAGTATGGCTTTTTGTATACAGCTGCGTTACAGTTTTCTAAATGAGAGAGAAAATTTCTATCTTTGATTTTACTTTTATCGACTTTTATTTTAAGTTATTGAAATCCTGTTAAGAATTTGTTTGGGTGTTTTTTCATTTATAAATGAACAGAATACTCACTTAACATAGTCTTTATCAGTCCATTATGTCATTTGAACAATTATGAACAATGATTTTTAATTTATGTTTTCTGTACTTTTAGTCTGGATATTGTTTATCTCACTTGCCATTTGTGGTTTTCAGGGCTTGAGCCTGGCACTGTTGTTGTCACCAAACAGTCTGTGGATGCCACTTTCCAGCCCAAGTTTGAGCAGGTGATCCTGGGGAAGACGGTGGTGCGCAATACTGATCTGGACCAAAGCCTGGCTGAGGAGCTGTTGCAGTGCAGCAAAGAGCTGAGCCAGTTTGAGACAGTGATAGGCAACACCATGTGTACAATGGATTTCTACGAAGGTATGAGTTCTGCTACATCAGTGTAATCACATTGTTCACAGACATGTACAGTGGTTCAGTTGTAATGTGCTATATCTCTCACTCAGGGCAAGCTCGTTTGGATGGTGCGTTCTGCTCCTACACTGAGAAGGATAAACAGGACTACCTCAGTAAAGCCAAGGAAGCAAGAGTCTGCAATATTGAAATGGAGTCATCAGTTTTTGCTGCGATGTGCAAGCTGAGTGGTCTACGAGGTAAGAGAATACACTGTCAGCATTACATTATTGCTGTAAAACTTTTTCTTAAAATGCAGAATTTTGGCCTCCTACCTCGCTCAGTTTCTAACATTCATTTCATGTTGCGTTTAGCGGCTGTGGTTTGTGTGACGTTACTGGACCGGCTGAAGGGGGATCAGCTGAGCAGCTCTCATGAAGTCCTTCACAGTTATCAACAACGTCCTCAGATACTGGTTGGCTCCTACATTAAGAAGCAGCTGAAGGCCAAAGCAGCTCATAAATAAAACACAGCTATGCAAGCATACGCCAAATTCTGGGTATATCTTCTTTTGACACTGAAAACATGATGCAATGCAATTACTGAGCTTTAAACTCTATTTTTATACATGCATTCCTGCTTCCCACTAGCCATACATTTACTGTATCCAGAGTAACCACTGTAGCTTGAAACAATGCACTGCCATCTATTTATCCTTTGATTTAACCATTATAATACACTGTCACAGACTGAGATTCACTTGTTTTCTTTTGTATTTGACCATTTAACTGAGCTTTTAATGTAATAAAGCTGTGGTCGTCCAATATGTCTTACTGGGCTGCCTCTGTGTTACACAACAAGTTCCCTATCTGTAAAACTTGAACCAGAATAACCTTAATTGTCATTATTGAAATGTTATGTTTGTCATCAGTGCTAACAAATGACTCTGACATTGCTAAATTTGTGTCCCAGTGATAGTATTGGTTGTTGCAAAATATGTATATGGGTTTTTTAATGCAGAATGTACATTACATAATTTTTTCGTTTTAAGACCTCTGTTATTTTTGTAGAGATTTCGTTCACAACTGAAAAACTGTAACAAATTTTCACTCATCTTGAGAGAAAGGAATTCCACTGGATGTCTTACCTCTAATAAAGCCTCATACAGTCTGAAAATGTTTGTTGCTATGTTCTGGCTTTGTGTTAAAGTAGCACAAGTTCACAATATGCTGCTGTTATCTCTTGGTGCAAGAAGAGCTCTGACATATGGAGCAGGAGGGTTTACTTATTTTTAATTTTTGCAGCATGAGCTGTTGTAATTGTAGATGTGATGAAGCCTAATCAAGACCAGCATCCTTAACAAGAATGACGTTCCTGATTGTAATCTTTCATTTAGCTAGTACACTGATATAATACTGTGTTTGAATTTCTCATCACCCAAAAACATTTAGCATCTGTCTTTAGATCAGCCAGCTTGTATGAACCTTTTTTTTTTTTGTTTGTTTGTTTTAATGCAGATGTTCAGTAAATGATAAATACATATCAACTTGAATTCCCACACATTTCTGGTCAGATACAAGAGTTATTTTGGATTGGCTTTGTCAAAGTAATAACTGTAGGCTACTATGTAGGCCAATACTGACGTTAGATGACGCATCCAAATATTAAATTTAAACTGGACAGTCTAAGTGTCATTTCTAGTATTTTTGACATGTAGGCGTTAGTAATTACAGTTCACGACAGATATAATGCTCTGTAAAGAAGTTTGTATTCCTCATTTTATTAGAAATTGCAAGATACAGTAATAGGATTAATGGATTAATTTGAAGCCTACTCATACCTGGCTAGGCGACTCTTCTATCTTCTGTTGTGCACAGGAGTGCAGTTATTCACAGGCTATTTTTGAAAACAGTTTTGGCTGCATCGCTGGATTACCGAGCCCCATTTTATTCAACATAAACGGTCTGGTGAACATATTTATCACCTTTGTATGTGTGTGTGTGTGTGTGTGTGTGTGTGTGTGTGTGTGTCCATTAATCGTCAGCTTTACGTGGGTTATACAGTAAGGTTACAGTGGGTGCTGGAAACCGCTCTGCGCGTCAGAGGACAGAGGAGGGTCTGCTTGCGCGCTCCCGTGCGTGCCCACACTCCTGTCCGCCATCCGATCCTACCCTCGGTCTATTCGCTGACTCAGTGCCTTAAGCAGCATCACCGTTCACCTGAACAGAGCTACAGCATCCCCTGCGGAGAAATACATCAGCCATGGCTAAAACAGCAACCGGTAAGAACGTTTCAGGCCATTCCTGTTAAAACTGATGCATTCATGGATGGATGGATGGATTGATGGGTGGTTGGGCTTGTGTTAGATGCAACCTTTCTGTGTAGACCCCGTGTCGGCCCGGTATCTACCGGCTGGTGGTCGTTGTCCTGTAAGGGCTCCAATTAGAAATGTTTTCTTCAGAATGATTAAAAAGCGGTGAAATTCGTTCATTCACTTTGATATTTCTCTATCGACTGTAGGCCTATTGTCTCAGATCAAGAGCCTGATGGTGATAGCAAGAATGTGGGCTTATAAACCAAGCATCCTCCGTCATTAGGTTACGCAGATGTCTCCTTTATTTTTCTTATTAATGTCAGTGTGTTATTCCTCATTTCCATAGAGCTTACACCGTGGAAAAGTGGATGATTAGAGAATATGGATTGGCCCTAGACAGCTTTATTTACAACGCCGCACCTGCTGTTCATGCTACAGCGGCCCCAACATGCAGCATAATGCAGACGGACCCCACCCAAGATGCTGGGCTGCCGACCATTTAGCCGACAGCGAAGCTGAGAGGACTTGATCAGTCTGGCTTTTATATTACCCTGCCATAATTAAACCTAAACAGCTCCAACTGTTCATTTTAAAACGTTTTTTTCCCCCTGTAACCTGAACGTGATTGTTTCATCGGCTTAATTTATTTGGGATTGCTCCTTTTATTCATCTCTCCAGCTTTTGTTATTCTTCCTTACCAAGGATGCATCACCAGCTGTGGCAGATGTGCTGTCATTTATTTAGATAGAATAGACTGTTGGAATATGTACAAATGAAAAGATTCAGATTTCAGACAATAGCTCTAAGAATTAGCGCACCCAACCTTACACTACCAGATAATAACCACACTGTACCCTGCATTAGTCATCTCCTCTGACTGACAGTTATTGTTGTAGGCCAGGCATTTGGCATATTTGTTTCCATGTTTTCTTTTAGCCTCTGTGTCCAAAAACATTTATGGTATCTTTACGTAAGCAAGAAATTTGGCCATTTTAAAATAGAGTGTGGTGTGCAGACTGGATTCATTCTGGTGTGTGTGGTGGCAGAGATGTAGCGGAGTAGACAGGTGCATGGCAGGGTGGGAGGCAGGCCAGCCCTGCAGCAAGGGGCCGCTTCACACACCGGCCTTTGCAGCAGAAGGCTTAACAGCCCTGACAATCTGTAGTCCTCTGCGAAGAGCCAGTTTGGGCATTTTGTCAAATACAGAAAGAGAGCATGGAAAAAACGAACAGAATTTGCAGAGAGATTAAAAATAGTCCAAGGAACTGGTGAAAACACATTATCCAGACTTAGGGGGGAAAAAGAATGTCATTAATCAGCTGTATTTGACAGCTACAATAAGGTAGGGATGATTTTTGTGGCCATGACACAGGACAAACAGCCGAGAATTCAAAAGGAAATTGAATAACTTGACACGTAGCTCTGTCACTATCATTCATCTTATGTAGATTGCAGGGGGATATCGGACAATGCACTCTGGTTTCTTGATTGAAATGCACCACAAATGTCTTATTGTAACATCCAGTAAAGTAACACTAATGCTTATTTGAGCTTACTTTGATCACCCTTACAGAACATATTCACCTGATGAATTATTAAGCAACACAGCACTTATGTACACTTTCGACTTAGATCAGATTTGGTGTCATGCCCCCACCATCATTAACGCAGTGGTCATCTGACACTAGCTGCTTTATTGAGCCATTTTCCTCTCTGAATTTGTATTACCTTAATTTAGAGATATCTCATCCACATTTATTAATTGTTTGTACAGTGTTATTTTGGAGTGGCGTCATTTTATTTGGTTATTAATTAGCCCGTTTCATTGTTTTTTTTTCATCTGGACGCTCTGCTATGTGTTTATGTTCCCAAAGCATACAAAGAGAAGATGAAGGAGCTGTCTGTCCTCTCCCTCATCTGCTCCTGCTTCTACCCAGAGTCCCGCAACAAGCTCATGTGTGAGTTTGAAGGTATGGGTCAGCTCTGACATTGATTTTCATTTGGATCAAACAAATTGCCCCCCCCCCCCCCACCCCATGGATGTTTTAGCTGCCCTGTAAATACAGACATGAATAATAATGACAACATGACTGGACTGATATATTTTACTATTGGTCATTGATTTTGCTGGTGTTACCGTCATAATCGTTTAATTTACAGACATGGAGGTGAAACCTATAAACAAGCGGGCCTCTGGCCAGGCCTTTGAGGTGATTCTCAAGCCTCTGTCTCCAGTGTCAGATGCAGCCCACAACCTCCCCACACCCCCCAAGAGAGATATCTCCTTGGAGGACATTGAGAAGAAACTGGAGGCTGCAGAGGAACGGAGGAAGGTGAGTGTCTCACTTGTTTAAAATAGGTTTTGGTGCCTAAAATGGTGGGAAAAAAATCAATGGGACATTACAGCACTGAAAATTCATCAGTGTATTGTTTTTACTGTGCATTTTTAGTACCAAGAAGCCCAGGTGCTGAGGGCTTTGGCAGAAAAGCGAGAGCATGAGAGGGACGTGTTGCTAAAGGCCATGGAAGAGAACAGCAACTTCAGCAAGATGGCCGAGGAGAAGCTCCAGATGAAGATGGAGCAGATCAAGGAGAACCGCGAAGCCTTTCTGGCAGCCATGATTGAGCGTCTACAGGAGAAGGTGAGAGATGCAGAGTTGTTCATACCCGCAAAGAAAGTGCGAAGGTCCAAGTCTGACGCTTCGATCAGAGGCCGGGCACCATCCCGATTACTAATTACTCTCGCTCTGTTGTTTGCGGTGTGTTTTCAGGAGAGACACGCAGCTGTGGTGCGCAGGAACAAAGAGCTGAGGGAGGAGCTGACAGCATAAGCCTCTCACAAATCCTGACTCCCATGGTCCATCTACATCCCTCCATCCAGTCCTGTCCCCTTCCTCACCTCCCCCCCCCCAGCCCCACCCAAACCCCTCCTCAGATCAGACACCCAACCCTGGAGGCCGAGAGGTTCGAGGACCTCACCACCACATCACAACACACCACACCACCAATACTCACTACTATCAGTATTATCAGTGGATACAAACATCAATAACACATCTTGAGAATTGAATGGATTTGTTGATTTAAGAGAAAATGCGAGAATATGGCTTTTGTTTTGTAAATACTTTTTTTTTCAAATCTATCTGTCTATCTATCTATCTATCTATCTATCTATCTATCTATCTATGATGGTAGGTGAAGTACATACAAATATTGTACTGTACTGCACTGTACAATTTCAAACATTTTGTTTGTCATTGATTATTGTTTCAGTTTTTGAAATTTTGACTCTACAACCATTTTCTTGTGAAAGCTCTCGGTGTTGTGAGTTGGCTGTAGACTGGCATTTGCAGTTGTTTCCTGATGATGTCATGATGATGATGTTTCTGTGTCTTTGTGAAGAATGACGGTTGGTGTACCTCGGCTACACACTCCTCAAGATATCAACGTAATCCCATCTGTATCTTCCTCACGCACACCTTCTCATTCTCAACACGCACGCTTGGAACTTAACAGTACGCCAAAAGCCACAGGTTGATAAAGTGTCCACTTCCTCTGAAATGTGCTTGATAATGGACTTGAGAGGTGCTTTATTGTTATTAAGAATACCTTTGCTCAACGGGAGCAACTGTTTATACACATGCAGATTCCCACTTACCCTGACAATGTCATTTCTCGATAAATCCATCTTTAGCCAAATCAAAAGCTCTGTTACTTACACAGTATTTGGGGATTAATCTCTTGAATGTTATGACACCATACTGATACCATGCATAGTGTCATGGACAGTGGAATGTGCTGTTGCTCCCACCTTGATATTGATAGTGAGAACATTATGTATGTCTGTGTGGGTGTATGTGAATGCGAATTTACCACAAAGCATCATTAGCGTCTGCTCTCTTTAGGGGATTAGATGGAGAATGGATGCAGGATGCTTTACATTCAGCACACTGAACTAGTCTCTTTTTAATATACAGTACCACTGATATCTGCCTGCATCCTCTGCTGCTTGTGTTTCTCCCTTCATATATTTCTCTGTGAAAGCTTTGCTGAATAAAGGTTTGGGGTTCTGTGAACATGGCATGCACCATCTAATAATTTTCTGTGCTAAAAGAGGAGGGAAAATGTAAACTGCCAAATAAAAGAACCAGTTATCTACACATCCTGAGAATCACAGTCTTCCCCTAGTCCATTTTTCATTTATGTTCCAGTACTATGCTCTTTTATATAATATTAATTAGATATATGATAATATTAGACATTTAATATAATATATTAGATATATAATTCAATCAGTTTTTTGTCATAACGATAATTAACCATCAATTAACCAACCAACACACACACACATATATAGAGATAGATAGACACTATATATGTTATTATGATGTATTTCTCTCTCTCTCGCTCTCTCTCTCTCTCTCACACACACACACACACAGAGAGAGAGAGAGAGAGAGAGAGAGAGAGAGAGAAATACATCATAATAACATATATAATCTAATCTAGTATATAATCTACATAAAACAAACCCAGGGTCAGCCATTGGTCATGTAGGAGACATGTTCCTCCAGCAGGTGGCAGTAGTAGATTTATTGTGGCCAAAGACACCAAACTGAAGCCCATACCCCTTCTTGAAAAGTAGGCCAAAAGTTCACAATATTCCAAATGCAAATACAGACGAGACATAATAACAAAAACATTGACTGTGAATCTGAATCTGCTAGATCACTTACATTTCATCTATCCGGTCATCATCATGACGATTACAGACACTGTATATTGTGATTTCAACTGACTTCTATTTCATTTCTCTTACAAAGACAATATACTTCATTTATTATTAATAGCATGTGGCTTAAGCCCTCAGGGAACAAATCACAGACAGCGATTGCCACTCCTAGAAGCCTGAGGTGCCACATGGATGGATAATTATTGAATCATTAAAACAGTGAACCCCTAAAGAAAATCTGTGTCACTAAGATTGGACTAGAAACAACATCTCAGAGCTGAGCGGTGATTTATTGGTCCAGCTGTCTGTGTGTTGTTGTTACTTTTTAACTGCTTTCCTCCAATGTCCCCATCCTGTTCACACTATTGTCTCCGTTTCAGACCAACCCCGGCTGGTGAGGTCAGGGCAACATTGTAAAGGATTTCCTCTGGCTCTTAATGATTTCCTGGGTATTCATAAGGGCAACAATGCTCTCGGATTTGGTTACTTACCTGGCACACAGTAAAGGAATTGCCTTTCAGTTAATAACTGAGACCTTATTAGCTTATGATTAACATCTATGGGATTGCAACAAAAGATTGTACGTTGCAGATTATAGATATGGTCTTAATAACTTGGAGGATGGTTAGTCTGCTTGCATAGAGGAGTTTGTAACATGAGCATAGAAAAAATAGCTATCATACATGAGGAAAACAAAACATTATAGAAAGTTAAAGGAGCAAATGCAACAAAAACAAAGTTTGGTTTAAACTTGGTTTGTTTTATACTTTTAAACTCAATTTATTGGTCCAAAAATATTACAAACAGATATAAGAATGCTTCCATAGTTTACAATTCTCAAGTAGTTAGTTTTCCAACAATGGCACATACAATATGCATATTCATTTCCACAAATTCAGACATTGCTAAAGAAGCAGACCGAATTAAGTAACTCTACATTATGTTAAATACAGACGTCCGTGCTTGACAAATGCAGACATTTCAGTGTCTGGTCTACAAAATATCACCTATAAATTTGTGCTTACAGTAAATCTATGTATGGCCCATACATCATATCATCATACCAGTTCCTCAGCCTGGAGACAGTGCATGTTAACTAAATTAGTTATCAATTTACACTAATAACAAAAAGAATCATTTAGAATTTCTTTCTTGATAAGAGTAATGACACACTGAGTGGAAAGTACATCCTTCAGCAATCTCTCCCACTTCTTTTTAAACTTAATAAAATAATATCAGTTTGATTTGTTCCCGTTTTATTGCTATAAAAACAGATGAGGCAGGTTGTCCTGCCAAGTCTGTGGTGGTGGCACAGCTCAGCTGTTGCCTTCAGTCCAGTTGTTTGCTTCAGAAGGCCCCAATCTCTGTGCCCCAAGGCCTGTAAGGCTTTGACAGGGTGGAGGAGGGGCTCACCGTGCCAAGGGCAGTTGGGGAGACGAGAGGAAAAGCACCGAAGGAGAGGGGGAAGGCCGAAAGCGAGGAGAGGGACGCGAGGAGTGGCGGCGAAAGCTTGGATGTTGGCACAGGCAGACTGAGGGGCAGAGAACTGTTGGGAGATACCCTGAGGGACTCTGTGGGGGGTATGACACTGAGCCTGGATGTCCCAGATGCCTCAGTGGAGGAGGAGGAGGAGGATGTACAGGAAGAAGAAGAAGAGGAGGAGGAGGAGGAGGAGGAGGAGGAGGGTGGGCTACTGTTGCTTCTGGATGCAGGTGTCCTGCCCTGTGGGTGTTGTAGGAGGAGGGGGTGGGGGAGATGGGCAGGGGTGGGGGCAGTCCCGTAGGCAGAGCCCCAGGCCAAGTGTTCCAGTCCGGTGTGCACCTCCCTCTGCGAAGCGTAGTTGCTGAGGTGGGACACCAGGCGCACGCGGAGGGGGTCTGCGCTGTCCCGACCCTCGATGATGCTCAGGTAGCGAGCTGTCTCTGCCAAGCACTCCCTGAAGCCCAGGCTGCGGTAATCCTTAGCAAGAGCATGAGCCTCAAAGTAACCTTCCAAAGGTAAGAGAGCAGAGTCAGAGAGTTAGAAACATGTGATTTAAAGCATATTTTGTAATTATTAATTATGCATGAATGAATGTACCTAATATTACCCAAAGCCAAAGAAAGGGGGCACTTACCTTTGCCACCAGACGAATGAAGCATCTTCAAGTGATCCACAGTCATTTGCAATATTTCTGCTTTCTCCAGTTTAGCTGATCCCTGTAAAGAAAGAAAAAAGAAGATATTGCCACTCTTAATGAAATGAATTGAGTATTTCCCATTGGGTGACCATCTAAAAAGTGTATGGGCGAATGTGCTCCTGCACAAAAATCAAGAATGGACTTATGTACCTGTTTCTCAAAGGCACTTGGCACCAGTCTCCTCAGTTCTGACAGACTGTTGTTGATCCGGTCACGTCTCCGTTTTTCAATAATCTGTTTAACAAAAAAAAAAAAAAGAAAAGAAAAGAAAAATTAAGGTGGCATCTATCAGTGCGCAGGTGGACAGAAGAGATAATGAGTTTACTCACCCCTCTGCGCCTTTTTCTGGCTTGAACTTGGGTGGTTGTGGAGGGTGACATCGAGCCGTGAGAATCAATTTGTCTGAAAGTGAAGACAGTAATAAAATTATATTTTTTTGAAACAATCAATCAACGACGATCGACACACGAAAAACGACATACAAACAAACACATGTGCAAAATGCGCTTGAAATAAAGTTGAAATGTTCCAGTCAGTAAATTAAAGCAAGCAATTCTGCCTTAGAATAAGATATAAACTTTTTTTTTTAAAGTTAAGGTACCCATTTTCGTCACCACTGTCCTTCTCCACCTCAACATTGTCGTCCAGGTCGCTGTCCGATGAACTGTAATTGTGGCTTCGCTTCATTTTCCCTCCGAGCAGTAGTGCAGTAGCGATGAGAAAGACTCCTTCCAGAGACAGCTCCAGTGGCGCACTGACAGCAGAGGCTCTGTGCAACAGTTTAAACGTCAGATCTTCTTCTGCTCGGATTATTTTCACACCGCGGAGAGAGGGAGGAAGGTGGGGGCGGCGTCCCCGGGATGGTGTGGGCGGTGCCTGAAACGACTTGAGCCTGTTAAAATCGAGCTGGCATTTGAGTGACGTGTGATTTGAAAAAAACAAAAAACCCCTCAATGAAGAAGCCCAAAGACTCAATGAGGGAAGATCTAATGAAGATGTTGACAGTCATATTTGGGCTGATTAAAATCACTATCAAATGCATGGATGTATTAATAACTTCATATTCATAGCATGCCCTGTAAAGAGTCCTTTGTTCTGCGACAGCTCAGGCTGGCCGGTGGACTCCTGGCCTCAGGTCCCGTAGTTTCCCCGCTGAGACCCCAGTCCATGAGCAACAGGCCCCCATTATAGCGGGAGCCCTCTTCGTCTCTGGTGTTGTGGAGGACACACGGCCCATTAGCAGAGTGTGTTGTTCATTGTCTGCCATCAGCTGTGTGGTTCCACAACAGTGCTGATCAGCCGGGAGGCCCAGCAATAGTCAGTCAGTGTTGCCAGGCTCTCCTAGGAAACCCTGACCCACCCACCCCTCCCCTTCTCACCTCCCTGACTGGCACAGGGAGACCTTCCCAGGGAATCATTCATCCACTGCGGGTGAAAATACTGAACCTTGCTCTGCTGCGTAAGTGGGAGAGAGAAACCGAAATGTTTTTACAGGCTTGGGCTACATGCAACCATCGATGAATGTCTTGCTTAGGTGCTGCATTAAAAAAAACAAAAACAAACCTACTTAGGCATTAGGCATAGGTGGTCTGCAGAAGGTGTGATAATTTTGACCCCACTAATACGCTTGGGTCAGAGGGCAGACTATATAAAACATGGGAGCTTTCAATGTTTATGTTCCACTGTGTAACTGATCCCCCTCTGACAGTTTTTCTGGTATGTATTAAGGAGAAAGAGACGTGATGATACAGATATTTCTACCTTTATGTACACATGTATTTATATGTAGTAGAAAGCAAAGGTTTTATCAAATAAACACAAGTTCTATTGTTGGGTATACTATGTTTTAATAAGCTAAATGAGTAGATTTTACTCTACTTCCTCTCCACTACATTACCATTACAATTACTCATTATTTCGCTGATTAAGATTTTATGTACAAAACATATGATCAGTGTATAAAGTAGTTAAAAAGTACACAATAGTTATCTACATTATTAAAGTATTGCTCATGTTATTGCATCAATATTAATGGTCCAGTAATATAATAATCTTCTTGCCATTCTGCATTATGACTACTTTTATTCTTGATACTTTAAGTACATTTTGTTGCCAATGCATCTGTACTTTAACTCAAGTAAAAATTTAAATACAGGACATTTACTTAGAATGTTTTTTAATACTGTGGTATTGCTTCTTTTACCTGAGTAAATGATCTGAATGTTTCTTCAACCAGTGTCATTATATACTTTAAGTGGACATATAAAATGCATAAAAACACTATTACTATAAAAACATCAGCCAAATGTCAGGCTTTTTTCTCTCTCGGGGGTGCAAGGTCTGGGAAATGACAGCACTTGAGGCTGGGATAATTCCTGCGTTGAGTCTGACATGTCTGGTAAGGCCATCAGTGGGAGCGTGACCCCCCCACCCCCCCTTGCTGTCTTCCATTCCAGTACCTTGTAGAGGAGCAGCTGTTTCTCTGCTCCGTCCATCAGGTCAGTTGTTAACTCGGTGTGTTGGGAACTAGACAAGTGCGGATGAGAGCTTGATTCCAGGGAGCAACTGCAGGCCAACACGCTGTTCCCAGAATGTCAGAGGGGTCTCGGCGGTGACAGATACAATGTGCAAGCTTCAGTCATTCTGTTGATGCAGTGAGTGAGATTGAGCCTTCTCACTATCACTATACACACACACACACACAGACACACACACACACACACACACGTAGACCCCCTTCCCCCTTCCCCTCCCTGTCAGCATGCACTTTCACTAAAACTCATGCCTACCTTTACCCATTTCATGCATTTCCACACTCCCATACTCCCACTTGGTGGATTTATAGACCTTAACATGAGCGTAATCCAGTGTTGAAAAACACCAGAGCCTTGCATACTCCCTTTCTGAACATGATTTCTCGTGCATATTGCTCTTCGCTCCAGAAATTTTTAGTGCTAGCGGGACAGATTTGGATACAGATTCCAGCTGGATCAGTACAGGCCCTCTCCTTGCTCTTTACCCCAGACTAAACCATACATGGCCTTTCCATGACTCTCTGCTGAACGACAGCTTGAGTATATTTGGGATCACTTCAGTATTGTTTATGATGCTATTATGGAAACAGGACTCTACAGTGTCACCAGGACAGGCGGGTTCATGTGGTCGCCATTAAGCAGACACAATCCACACTCCTCACACCTTAACCTGTCAAGGTCCTTCACATTAGTGCTGACATTCCTGTGGCCTATTAAACATAATTATGATTCTTCTTCTGAAAAACCTTGACTTTTCACCTGTGGCATCAGAACATTTTCTCAGCCTCCACACCGCTGTTGACTTTTGATGACTTTGGATGTGAATTCTATAAAATGTTCCTATTCTATTAGAGTGTGTTTGATGTGAGATCATTCGCCTGTGATTGCCCTGTTTCTCTATATTATCTTTACTTTTAATAACTTGAACAGTATGCCAAACTGCCTGTTGACCCTGGGCCTAACTCAGCACCAATTTGAAGAAACTACTCTCAAACCAGTGCCAGGAAGCTAAGAGGTATAAGCAAGCATTTGTTTGAAACTGGCGTGTGCCCAGCTGCCTTCCTCAATCTTCCCTTAGGTTTCCCTTGGTGACTCTTTGTGTGCAAGAGTGCGGCCTGAGTGTGTGCTGTGGTGCGTCTCCATGTGTTTCTGTGTGTGTGTGTGTGTGACTGAGAGTGTGCGAGTGTGTTTAGGAGGTGCTGTTTCCCACAGCCCTGATCTAATTCCGTGGTAACTCAATCTCCGTGTGAGCGCTTCCCGGCGAGTGTTCTCCCACCCGTCGACAGTCTCTCTCTCTGGCTGGCTGAGTGGCTGAGTGTGTCTGACAGAGTCCCATCGGACCCCCCCCCCCCCCATACCGCCCCTCTCCACCCGCCCATGAGGATTGATTTACTATGTCAACCGTTGGGGCTGTCGGCAGCAGCGACGCTCACAGCCGTGCCTGCATCCTGTGTGCACACCATCGTGACATCTTATACCTGTCATTCAACAATTGCTGCAGTGAAGTCTGCATTTGAGTGTGTGTGTACGTGTGCTGAGGAGGGGGTTAGGCAAAGGCATCTGAGGGACATTTGTGTGTGTGAGATCATGCCATGTCCATGTTTTACTCAGATGGAGTGGAGGTGTATATAAAAGGTATGAACTTTACTTATATGTACATGAGCTGTAACATATTATGTAAATGCCACCATACTGCTCCTAAATAACTTGTCTGACTGAGGAAATGTCTCCCACACAGCTCCCATACAACAATGTTATCCTATAGGCCCACAGCTTCCTGCCTGTCCCCTCTGGTTCCAGTCCAGCACCCAGGCGCTATATTGGGCAGGGACCAGACCAGCCTGAGACCCTTCCCACTGTTTGTCCTGCTTACACCCGCCATCTCATTCTTTACTTTCACCTTTGTTGGCATCCCCATTCTCCCTGTACTCTCTGGATAGGTAAAGCTAGAGAGGATGTATTGACTTCCTTGTTTCTTTGTTGTAGGGCAGCTTTTTTTATAAATCACCCTTTCTTTTCTTTTTTCCCCCTGAGGATAGTTCTTCAGGTCATAATACTGACACCAGGATCTCAGCACTGGCTGCCAATTACAGGGCTTAGAGTCAATTACAGGGCATGAACAGCATTTTGAAAGATTCAAACAATACTGAACTCTGATATGGACAACTTTATGTGCTGGTTTGAAAAAAAAAACACCAAATAAATAAAATATATTTCATCCCTTTCTCTATAATTACACTCCTGCACAATGGCCCCTAACAATTATATTGTTCATGAGGTTTACAAGAATGCTGCCCGTACCAGTTAACCCATGCAAGTCCACAATAGAGGCAGATCTAAGGCTGGTTTCCCAAATAAAGCGCCAACAGGAGACATGCGTGATGTCGTGACACAGAGAAAAGGAGGACCCGCAGGCGAGCTGCTTTTAAGGCCACATTGTGTTGCCACAGGAAAACGTGTTTGCATATCAATGGGTATACATGTGAGTAAGGTGGAGGGGATTTAGAATCTGGTGAAATGTATCTCCCTGGTTTACATCATACAAAGGGAACCTCTGAGCTGGAAGCCATACAAGTTATTAGTCAAGTTGGCGTGTAAAAAGCTTTGAATTACTTCTGCAGTGTGTGTATGTGTGTGTGTGTGTGTGTGTGTACTGACATGATTGGTCACTGCTGAGGAGATCTACATTGTAAAGCAGTCTGTCTCTGAAGATCAACCTTTGTGTTGTAATTAAGCCCTTTACACTACCTGAGACCCCCAAGGCAAGAGTTGGTGGTTTGGGTGGTTTTTTATTTGCCTGATGCAATTTGGAATAAAATCTGATTAGTGCCTAGAACGCTTGTATTTTAGACGAAGAGAGCAACAAAAGGAGGCAATTTATTGTGTGTCTAGGATTTATCAAAAAAAAAAAGAAAGAAAAAAAAACTGTCTTTTTTTTTGTGAGCGGCTCTTTCCCAGTGGATGCTCTGCCAGCTGTGCGCTGCAGTAAGAGTACTGCTTTCCCAAGCTCCGACCTGTGGGAAAATCTGTTGTGGCCAATGGTGATTCGCCCTGCCAGCCCCATTACTCTCCACTGCAGTCAAACTGCCAGTGATCTGCAGAAAGCCTGTTAGCATAGCCCCTTTACTCTCTCTCTCTCTCTCACTTGCAGAAACGCCATCAGAAATCCCACCAAGTCTGACTGTTGGTTCCATCATTATTTCTATCTGCCTCTACAGTATTTTTACTCTATAATTAACATGCTTTCTTTCAAGTATCATATTTGAAAATGCAAGTTATAATGTCCCAGTGATTATGTAGACTGTAATCTTTAATGTCTGTGAATGGAATTGCCTTAAATGTATGTTATCTATTATTCTAGTAATCTTTTCCTAACAACATATATTAATTTTACAAAAAATTATGTAATTGCATCAATTACCTTCTTGGCATTACACTTATTACAGCCATCTGCTGCTATCTAAGTCACCCACAGTCTTATGTCCCTTTAATTTAAAGATGATTTAAATTGACAGGAAAGGTTAGAAACCTTGCCAGTTTACCAGGGAGATGTCACAGATATTAATAGTCCTATGAACTTGAAAAGAGATGGATAATATCTTAGTTATTTGGCTACAGAGCTGCACACACACCACCCCCACCCCCTCTCAAGTTTGTCATGAAATATTAAGTGCAGTCATCTGCTGAGATGGTTGAGTTGCTTGTCACGGCCTAACACTTACCACATGTCTAAATAAAGGTGAGTGCCTCCCCCTTCCAATTAATCTTCAATTAGGGGTTCTGCTCTGTGCCTTCGCATCTGTGTTTCCCAGTCTCAACTCAGCAGGTGGGATATGGGACTTTCTGTGTGTGTGTGTGTGTGTGTGTGTGTGTGTGTGTGTGTGTGTGTGTGTGTGTGTGTGTGTGTGTGTGTGTGTGTGTTGGGTTATATGAGGATTATCAGGCTATGGGGGCACACAGACACAGGGATAAAGGACTGTGTCAATACCTGAAACACTGGCCACCACAATGGGCTCTGCCTCAACTACCTGTTGACAGGCTGCAACACAAAGGAGCTGAAGGGGTCCCCTCGTTCTCACCGCAGAAGAATGAGTCAGTGTGCTGCCAGTCAAATGTGTTTGTACAGTATATACAGCTTTGTCCATGGCCACTGTTCTCCCATCAATGGGACTGAAGTGTTGATGAAAACCAGGAGGAAAGGACTTCTCAGTGGCTGCCGAGTTCCTGTTCATTAGATGGGCTCCTCGCCTGCTGAGATGGCACCTGTGTGCATTGAGGAACCCCGGTGACAGAACAACAACTGTCGGCTTATTGGATTGATGACAACATTCCATGAGTATATCACAACTGGCCTCTTTGACTATCCACATCGCTGCTGGCTGTCAGTGAACTTAATGAATAATTAATGCATTTGGACGGTGATGACATCAAATAGTGCAACAATGTGATCTCATTAAAACTTCTCACGGCACACACTGATTCCAGTTTTTTTCATGATGACGGCTAATTTTGCATTATACATCAAGCATAACTCTGTCGTGATAAAAGTGCAAATCTGCCTTTCAGAGGGCTGTCACACATGTCGTACTGATCTTAGACAGTTTACTTAATATTGATAAAAATTTGCATTTCTCCTCAAAAGTTTAAAACACTAGGAGCTTGATTATGACAACATGCTCACGAAGCAAACAAAATGTTTTCTTGTGTGATTTCATTGTGAGATAAAAATGGGCACTCAGGGGACATTTCACTGCAGCCATATTCACTGTCTGCAGCTCCATGATTTGCCTACTTATTACATAACCAAAGAAGCTTTGCTATTTCTGTTTGAACTATTTCTGGCTTATGATAGAACAGAAATATTTTCACAAGGTGCTAAATGTCATCATGTGCAACCCAAATACTTTTTTGTTCCAGTTGTTAATCACAGAAAGGAATTGCACACTCCCATGAGGTTCATGTCCTGCATACAGACTTAATTTATTACTGCATGTTGCACAGTTTGCAAAAGCAGTAACAGCCTAACTCATTCCTAAAATTGTGTTTCTTGTTGCAGACATTTACTCCATTTTGCCATCAAATCTCACCGTTTTCTTTTGTTCCCAGGCTTTCATACTTTAACAACCATTTCACAACTTGCAGGCAGTGACAAATCAGTTTCAAGAGATTTCATAAAGCACCACTTTACTCCCAAATAATGTCTGAAAGACTCAAATGTGAAACTATTGCATAGTGGGAGTCAGTCGGAGGAGGATGTAACAACTCAATCCATTTTAATCCAGTGAGGAGATATGTCACAGGGCACTCATCTGATCTGAATCTGATTTGCTCTGAGTATCTCCAATCATTTCTGTCTGACTCTTTTCCACTTTGATCTCCTTGAGACATTCATCAGCAGCGCTCATGAGCTCTTACATCAACTTAATAGAAAACCCAACCGACATATTTATGAAATAAGTATAATATATATAATAAATAATTTATTGGCTGTTTCTCTTCATTCTATTGTGTGATGAACAAAACTATATCACAGTCTGCATTTTGCATTGCATGGGCTTTCACATAGAGGATTAAAATGGGATAAATAAATACATAAATGAATGAAAACTCATCTTTAATATAGTGGTGGAGTCTGTACTTGCTGGCTGCTTGTACAAGACATATTGTCTTATCGTACAAAAGCCTTAAACTAGAATGGGGTAGTCAAACAGCAGAACAGCAAAGTAGCCTTTTCATTTCTCATTTTGTATGTCTGGTTTTGTTTTCTCACAGATACAACTTAAACTCACTTGCTTATAGGCATATTTAGTATTTTAGGGTGCTTATGTTTTAAAAGGTCAATTATTCTGGCCTACTGTAATGTGTTACTGAAACCATTTGGGGGCAGCACATAGCAGTCTGACATTTGAACACAAATGCACTGATACCTGATCGTTTTCTGCTACAGTGTTAATAGGCCTACACTGCCAGTCAAAAAACAAAAATCTTTGAATACGTTCAATACGTTTTTGTTGTCAAGCAAAGCAATTGTAAATGTATGGCAAAAGTACAAATGAAAGAAAACACAATGTAAAAATATATGTGAGAAATAAATGTAAATAAACTATGAAATATTCAAAGTTGAATAAAAAATCCTTTTGTAAAGTTTGCTGCACCTCTGTCCAGTTATTGATAGAACCTCTGTTTTATCTGCTTTTCACAGGCGCCATCTGCTGGTTAAAACCAGTATTCAGCCAGAGAAGGAGTGATCTTTAGTTGCAGAGGGTAGAACCACAATAATTTATAAAAGTGAGAGGGAAGATATATGCTAACATTATCAATATTATATCATTATTAACTAACCATTATGTTTATTATTGATTAATCTGCCAATGATTTAAAAAAAATGTATTTATCAATTTATAATTTTGTCTATAAAAATGACAGTAAATAGTGAAAAATACTTTTTTATAATTCCCCACAGACCAAGAAGATGTCCTCAGATGCCTTGTTTGCGTGACCAACAGTCCCTTATACAAAGATTCAATTTACAGTAATGAATGAAACATTATCCCCTCATCAATTATCAAAATATATAATATAATCTATTAATGACCAATCATATAGTAGACCAACCATGAATAGATGAGTGTGCAATGTTAGAAAGACGTTTTTGTTGAGTTCCCTGAACAATCAAATTCCCTCTTTTTTTACGTTTGATGATTATTGTAATTATTGTTTATTATGACTTATATATTTAGCCTGTTTTATTTTAAAGTGAGTGATATCTATTTGCACAATAATGCACCATGCATCTAGCTGCTTAAGTTGTTTGTTAAAATTGTTCGTAAGGAAAAAATGTGAAATTTCTCTGCATCTTTCCTTCTGCAGGAGCGACGTGCGGCCACACACACACACACACACTCCACACTCCACTTTTTTTTTTACCCCCATCAAACACACCATCAAAAATCTGATTTAAAGACACGCCCCCTTAATCCGCTCGATACCATGGCAACGTCAGCACCTGCTTTTGATTGGCGGCCCCGGATGGGGCACGTGTTCGCCCAGGCTTCAAATATGAAGTATCCTGTGCATGTCAGTCTCTCCGCGCTTCACCGCTGGGACATCTTTAAATTGTGTAGCAAACTTGAGCTTCATCTTCACCATCATGGTTGAGCAGTTTTCAGGAACCTGGACTCTGACTGCCAGCGAGAACTTTGATGACTACATGAAAGCAATCGGTAAGATAATTTTAATTGTAGTGAAATTATTGTATTGTTGGGATTTTGTTGATGAATGCTATTTTGCAAGGTTGGGGGTCCCAGGAGGACGTTAGGATCTAACGAAGCAGAAGAGTTTCATCAGTAGCAACAGCTGCAACCTCACATATCCAAATCACTTTACGAACAGCATCCTAATTAAATCTCATTATCTTGAAGGTGTGGGCTTCGCCACCCGGCAAATGGGCAACATGGCAAAGCCAAACCTGGTGATCAGCGTGGATGGTGCTGGGGTTATTTCAATGAAGTCTGAGAGTACTTTCAAGACCACAGAGATCAAGTTTAAGATAAACGAAGAATTCGACGAGACGACTGCAGATGGCCGACAGACCAAGGTGGGGTTCAGCTTTTTGTCATTCAACACTCCAGCTTTAATTTATAGACTCGTTTTATGTCCCTAACGAGCCCAACATGATTTTCAGACCACCATCACTTTTGAGAATGGCAAACTTGTGCAGAAACAGACGTGGGATGGAAAGACCACGACACTGGAGAGAGAGATTCAAGATGGAAAACTAACAGCTGTGAGTAATTGACCAATTGACTGGTGTGTGATTAAGACTATGTGGTTTGTAGGCTTTAGGTTTGCGGCACTAAGTTGATCCTTAATTATAATGAAATGTAACCTCTCTGACATTTGAACGTTTTCTCAACAGAAATGTATCATGGATGACGTTGTTGCAGTGAGGACCTACGAGAAGGTGTAATTCATTTGCTGAACATCCACATTGTTGAACCTGGTCCTTAACAGAACATCAAATGCACTGAGATATTGCCAATAAAGTCAACTGTGATACTTCAGTCTGTGTATTAGTTGTGTATGAATACAGAGCTTTCTTTGTTGGGGGTGCACAGTTTGTGTGGGTTTAAACATTCAGCAGTACTTGGCATGTCCATTGTTGGAGTCAATCACTGCTTTTGTCCTTTCTTCATGGTCCAGTTGGTCTTCATGGGAAATGGGTTTTAAATTCTAGTGAATGCACTTGCTGGGGCAGGTGATGGTTGAGAATTCCTGAAACAAAAGTGGAGTGTTTAGCTTCTAATGCTAAAACCGCTATTAATCACCTGAGAACTAGACCCATGTGATCATTATGGCCTTGGTTTTTGTTCCTATTGCATTTTCATTAGTTTCACAGGCGTTGCATCTTGTAGCAAGAAACTCCTAACTGGTTCAAAAGTCATGCTTCCAGTCTACAAGCTAAGGGGACATGGGGTGGGGGGGTGTTACACAAAGGCCTTTTTGTTTAAACAAGGAACAGCAGCATGTCTTAGTGTCACAGCAGCCCTCTTAATGACAAGAAGGTGAGGAGGCCAAATCCCTGCTTGGGGTTGGAGCGTTGACCCTTACATTTGTGCCAGGCCTCTTGTCTTGGATGCACAGACGTGGAGCTCAAGCAAGTGACCATAATTTGTTTTAATTAGGGGTTGGTTGAGGCCTTCAAGGCATTTTCAGGTCAGTTTTTACAGTTATGTTTTTCCTTGATTAAAATGTATATAAAATGGTTATATTCAGACATCTGAAAGATCTGTGCAGAACCTTGAGTTCTTGCAAACTCGTTTTAGAGTTCTGAATATCCTATTGTTAAGGATTAAGCTGTCTTGGCTTTAGGAAGCTGGCCCTCTTTGAAATGGTTTTATCCCTTTAAACACAGTCACACCATGAGTGTGGGCTGATGAATTCTCAGAAATGCTTCTAGTTCAGCTTACTTGATTTGTTGAAAGGACCCAACAGTCATGCACAAATAAATGCTGTATTAATTATTTTAACTGTTGTCATGTTATTAATTAAAATTAATCTGCTGGTTATAACTGATTAAACATTTAATCCATAATACAGAAAAAATGTTATACATCAAAAATAACATATTGCCTCAAATGTTAACAGGTCCTAAAGTGGTGTCTCAAGCTGCTTGAGTCTGACCTGCAGCCATTAATGCGAAGCTGCAAAACTGCAAATGTTGGCAGCAATAAATAATCAGAACTATTTTCAAATCTAGGCTACAATAATTTTCTAACCATCTATGTATTCAATTTTTGATTTACTAATCACAGCTGGAGGCAAACAAATCCAGAAGTAACATTATGAAACATTTTGCTGCATTACTTGCTCATTTGAATTATTACATAACGTGAACTTGAAGACCCCAAATGCCAAACGCTCACTGCAGCCTTCGTCTTGCAAAAACACTCTCCTGCGGCTGATTGTTGTAATAGCAGGGAATGATTGGACTGTACCACTGTACCTTGAGAGGGCGGGGGTCACATTTTGTCTTGAAATAGACAAGAACTCTCTGAGAATTTTTCTGTTTTCGGTAACAAACTATTTGATTCTTTATAAGTTACGACACATCTCAATAATAATGTTCATAGATTACAATGTTCACTTTTCAGTCACCTTGTCTTTGCTTCATCCCGATGAAACGATCCCGAATGACGTATTACGTGACGCGACGCCATCATCAAATATGGCTGACCAAAAACACACAAACATGGAAGTCGATAATGAAAAGAATGGACCGTTTGCCAACAAAGTTAAACCAGTGGTTGACACGGTTACCCAGAGAACAGGCGACCAGAGCAATGTCGATGGTGAGAAGGACGCCGGTGAAAGCCGCGCCACGTCGGAGTACTGCGAGAAGCTGCAGGCGTGGATGTGGCAGTACTACACTGGATACGTGAACTGGCAGAGCTGGCTGGCAGCGTCAGCCATGTCCTACCCTCATTATTTACAGTCACCAAGCGGCACGTCGACGGCTTCTCTCGATTTTAACTCCCAGCACTGGTACAGTAGTTCGTTTAGTCTTCCGTTGTCGCCTTATCCACCTGCTGTCTCCACCTCGAACAGCCGGGTAGGTGAAGTTGCAGGCGGGGCTGCAGTGCCCGGTCAGCCGCAGCAGCAACCGCAGGAGAATGGAAACGCACAGAGACCAGGTAAAAGCAGCTCTGACTGCTGGGCTTGTTAAAGAGTAAACTTACAGACAACCACCACATCGTCTCGCACAGCAGGACACTAAATGAGCGAAAGTGTATGGACACTCCTGTTTCCATATGTTTGTGTTGGTTTGGGTCTCTTTTATGGACTGTGCTGGACTACTCTATACTTTCGAGCAAAAATATTAATGGTACTGTATGCAAAGATAGTATAAACAACAACGTAGTTACATCTTTGTGGCACCAATTTGAGTAAGGCCTTGTTCTGTCAACTATGACAATCCCCAATGCACAAAGCGAGGTCTTTAAAGAAATTATTACGCTTTGGAGTGGAAGAACTCGACTCCAACTCCATCCGAGAGCTATAGATCATGTAACTGTTGAGTAACAGTGTAAGTTTTATTTACCACCATGATGCTCCACATTTTTCATTCACACGTTTCAGGATTAGAATTCAGGTGTGGGCATACAAGATACCTAATTTATTTGTTTCCTCAGAAGTATTCAGAATTTTGCTTAATTGTCTCTACACATACTACCACTGTCAAACTTACACTTTCAGCCAGTGTGGAATGAAAACACCCCCAAGGTTTTTGAAGCCCTAAATGAATGAACCTTTGGGACCTTTGGGATGAACTGGGACACTGACTGTAAGCCACACTTAATCATCCAAAGGCTCTTGTGGCTGAATGAGAGCAAATCTGTGCAGCTTGGCTTTAAATGTTTTCGAACTGTCTCCCTAGAAGAGTGGGGACTGTTACAGTAGCATATCTACCAGTGGCTTTTGGATGACATGTTAAGCAGTCACATGCAGGGGTAATATAAGGGTGTCCACATACTTTTAGCCACATTGTGCATCCCCCACTTGCTTGACTTCAGCTTTTGCTGCTTTTTCACCAGGTCGAGAGTATAGCATTCCTTCGCCTCTTCAAAGACTCCTGGCTGAGATGGTGGATTTCTTCATTTTGTTTTTCATCAAAGCAACCATAATCATCAGTATTATGCATCTCAGTGGGATCAAGTGAGTTTATTTAATTTATATTAGTAGTAGCAGTGGTAAAATTATGCCTGTGTTTCTTGTCCCTTTAAAATCAAAACCAAAACCAAATTCTAATTTGAGCCATTGTTTGGATTAGTATGACGGACATACAGTCATGTCCACAGAGGGACTATGTAACAAAATGGCTGTAATTCCTATTTTTGTTAAACCCCTTGAATTGAAGGTGAAAGTCTACACTTCAGTCCCGATGGCTTCATTTCAAATCCATAGTTGTGGTGTGCAGAGGCAAAATTACAAAAATTGTGTCACTGTCCAAATACTTCTGGACCTGACGGTATTTTCTTTTCAGGGATGTTTCCAAGTTTGCCATGCATTTCATTGTGGAAGAAATAGATGAAGACACATCAATGGAGGAGCTACAGAAAATGATGCTTGTAGCACTTGTGTACCGGATATTAGTTTGTTTTTATGAGGTGAGCACTCATATAAACATTTTTGGCATACTCTTATCTTAAACTGGTAAAGTGAGACAAAGCAGTAAAGTGACAGCTCCTATGCCTTTGTCTTTAGATCGTGTGCATCTGGGGAGCAGGAGGAGCCACTCCAGGGAAGTTTCTCATTGGACTCCGAGTTGTTACATGTGACTCATCAGTTCTGGTTCAGCCTAACAGGGTGCTTGTAGTGCCAGCGACTAATGTCTCTCTGTCTGCGTGAGTAGCAGCAGTTTCAGATCAAACGCAAACAAGTCGCAGCCTCACATCTCGTATTGTAACCACTGTCTCTGTCTCCCCCGACAGATCAACTGTCCGAGCCTTGAACAAGAACTTTTCAATTGCCTTCTTCTTCCCGGCCTTCATCACACTTCTGTTCTTTCAGCACAACCGGACTGTGTACGACATGGTCGCTGGTACAATTGTTGTCAAGCGCTCCAGGGCCAGATGACGTGGAAGGGCCGACGAGAGAGTCCTACAATATTGCTGAGCAGGCACTGTGTGATGTTTTTTGAAAAATGCCAGCAGAAGTCCTCACACTCCGTCCTTTCAAGGGTACCGTCTGTACACACAGGAGCGTTAGGATGTTGGCTGAGAGGTCGATACACATCAGTATGAACTTTTTGACGTCCCTACAACTTGGGTTTGGTTTGTCTCTGACACATACTGTATTTCTGCAGTTATGTCTACATGCTGCTTTCAGAATTTGATCGTGTGCCAAATTTATGTCTCCACTGAAGACAGGGAAAATGATGGTATATGCTACCTTTTCATTAACACAAGATTTGCCTCTTTTTAAATACTCTTCTAAACTAAGGGTGAATGTCTAGTATCACTCAGTATTTAAGTTGCTAATCATGCATACATGAGGTTCTACCTGCAGTATAACTTTGTATTAAAAATTTGCCCAAAGGGTTGTATGGTCAGACTTTTCAGTTTTGAGTTACTGACCTCTGTCACTATAAGAGTGATGCATCATGCTCAGCTTTTCAGCTGCTTGGTTTAAAGGCACATCTAAATGTATTGAATGGAAATGTAAACCTGAACACAACTGCTCTTCCTTTACCCTGACAGCATGTGTGTGACTGAAATGTCAATGTATTATGCATTTTATGTGATTAACTGTTTTTCAAGAATTCAAGAAGATTAAATGAAACAACCACTGATTACCTACATGCTTGAGATATCTGTCTTTTAGCCATTTGTTAGCTGTTAGGGTGACTGTTTGGCTCTTGGTCACCTGCCTGACCAAGGCCTTTCTTGCCTGGTTACTCAGTTTAGTAGTAAGAAACATCTTCCTTTTCACAATTATTGAAGCCTTGGTGCTCCTGGAAAGACTAAAAGCTTTAGAAATGGTACCTATGCCTAGCCACAGTTTTTTCACGGAGGTCTACAGAGTTCCTTGGACTTCATGACTTTGTTTTTGTCCCAACATGCAGTGTGAACTGTGGAAGGATAATTTAAGGAAACAGGATGTACCTGACCACAATTTGGAGAGCCAAACCACTTAAGAGACGTTGATGGTTTTCCCTTTTCTTTATCAACCATTTGCATGGTTTCCTTTAGTATGCCCCTTTATCCAGCACTTTGTGGCCATAGGTTTAAATTTTAGTTCAAATTCCTTTACTGATTTATTTTATTTTATAGCACTGGGTGATATTATGCATATGGAGCGCTCACTGAATTGAGGTCTCAAACATTTACCACTCCGAATCTGACAAACCATAGAGGCAGATTGTGATAATTCATTTGATTATTTTGTGAGATGCTGTAAAAACCTGATAATATATTCCACTCAAATTTTTTTGAGAAAGGTGATGGGTAGGTTTTGGCAGTTAAATATGTTATAAAAATATAATAATATATGTAGAATATATCAAACTAAATGAATAAATCTATAAATACAGTTACTTGCTCCGCTGTTAGAAGGTGAAATAGGTAGAAATGGTAGACTGCAGAGCACAGACTGATCATGTTCTTCTTAGTTACAGGGGTTTGGCTCCATCTAGTGTATATTTGTGGATCATGTGGACATGTTCATGCTGTTTTCATGCAATGAGGAGGATAAGCCCACTGCGCTGTAATTTATTGTCAAAATATGTCAGTGTGCTCGTCATTCATCATCACAGAAAGCCTGGCATAACAAGAATCAGTCTTAACTAAATATAAGAACTGTCCGAACTGCTGCTTCAACTGGTTTTCGAGACATTCCTCCCATTCTTCGAGTTTTCTGGCATGTCATATATACTTACAGGGACTCTGGAAGCCTCAATTGTTGGCAAGTGTTGATGTGGTGATTGTGTTATGGCCGCTAAGTGGCAGCTTCAGCTGACAGCCACAGATGGCACTCCCAGATTACATGGCGACCCACCCCCCTTCCCTCCCTCCCCTTCTCCCCCACATGCTGCTGCCATGCACCATGCCATTACTGTAGGCAATGGAATAATATAACTCATAGTCATGAAGAGGCTTCCTGAGGACCAGAAAAATGTGGGCAGACCCTACCCACCAGCGTTACTGTGCCGTATACTGATGAGTGAGTGTAGCTCTATTTGGAGATGAGGCGTGTTTGTAATCTATTTTTGTATCGATATACTTTGGCTCGTATCCAGAGAGAATGTGCAGGAGGAAGATTTTAGAAAAGCTCAAGGGGACGCTTATTACTATAATTTATGATAGACTTGTGTTCAACTACTTAATGTTGCAATAAACCTCACAGGCCTTTTAGTGAATTAACAAATAGCAATAAGTTATTACTAAAACACCAATAATTTATTTAAGATCATCCTTGTGGCTATAAATAGGAATCCTAATGCGGCACTAATGATGGCAGTAATAGAACTGATCTATAGCCCCTGACCCCCCCATCCAGACTTACAATGACATAAGTCTATTTTTTAATTCACGCCATATTTTCCCCATTTTCTGTGTCTATGCCATGCTCGACAAATCTAGTTCCTAGCTGACACATGGCATGCCATACGGTATCGAGTTGGTGAAGTGTCCAGCCTGAGTTCCTGCCACCCTCTCTGGCTCCTTTAACAAGGGAGTCATCTACAGGCAGCATGGAGGGCTCACAGCTTTCCCTGACAGCCATGTGTCTGTGTCTGAACAGAGCCACGTACAGGGCAGAGGGATGAGGTAAACAGTCTGGGGCTCAACTGGACAAAAATATTCTCAGTGAATGACAAAATTTTGTGTCCTCAAAGTTTTTACTTGTTCATCAGAGATCCCAAAAAGGCAGCTGACGGCAGCGTGCTCCTCGCGCTTACAGCGGCAGGCTTCAGGTGTTTTGAAGTTGTGAAAAGGTGCTGTGCACTGGAATACTGCTCAGTGCTGTTGTTGTATCTTACAGTGTGTCTGTGCCTGTTGGTATTCCTCTCAAGTGGAGTCAGTAATTACAGGCTGGCTGGGTTTTGCCTGACTGGAGAGGGCTGTTGATGAAGAGGAGACCTGTTGACTGGGGAGGGAGATGACTGCTCTAACACAGGAGATGTCAAGGGGGATCATGGGGGTAAGACACATATACATACATAAATATGCACATATTTGAACATGCACCCTTTTTGTCATTGTTTCGAGTTTGACAATGCCATTACATATAGAGATAGAATTAAGTAATCTTATCACAGTGTTTAATTCTGACTGAAATTCACTTAAAACTTGAATAGAGCTGAGCAGCCTTGCTTATTTAAAAAAATGAATCTTGAGGTTCAGCCCTCCTCACCCCAGTGCTTTCCACTCAGTCCCTAAGCAAATTCAACTGGATGTGGGCATCATATCAGCACTGTGCCATTTAGATTTACTGCCTTTTACAATGGCAATAAATTATGAATGAACTCATTTCTAGGATAGTGAATAAATAAGAGTGAGTATGATATGAATAAACTAATTTTCCAGAATAGTACATTGCCTGTGCCGGAGTTCATTTTTCCTGTTATAAAAATAGATTTGAATACGAGGCGAGTACAAACTCAGGATGAGTGATGTAGAAGCATAAAGAGAGCGTGTGAGTGTGTATGTGTGTTGAGGGGGAGCAGTACAGCATTCATACCATTTTCTGTGACATAACATTAGGTTTCTGGGTGTTTGTGGTTTTGAATACAGTTCTGCTTAAGACAGTGAGAAGCTTGAGTTGTCAAGACAACCATGGAGGTTGCATTGGTTGCTGCAGAGAAATTCAGCTTTTCTCTTTCTTGGATTATGTTGGTTTAGGCTAGCACAATGTCTGATGTACAACTGCTGCACATGCGGTGTTTGTGGAAAACTGAAGGGAGGGGAAAAAGCGGCCTGATATATGTTTGCCTGCTGGTATCATCTGGAAAGCCCAGTGTCTGCCTGTGACACTGCAGTCTCCCTCGTGTCAGGAGAGACCGCCATGGTTCCACTTCACCACTGATTTGGACTAGGGAGGCGCTAAATGCATTTGCCTGGCAACAGTTGCATTATTTACAAAATAGTCACCACAACACATTTAAGACCTTTCCAGATAACAGAGATACAAACAAAGAGACAGTGAAAGTGGTATCTATCCCAGTGTCCCAGCACTTTCACAACCTGATGTAGTGATGTGACAGAGACCTTTCCATCATTAATGTTTAAATACAGTCACACACGGACTGTACTGCCCCTCAAAGTTAAAGCACAGTCACTACATATTTGATTAAAGCTGAGTTAAAAGGTGAATCTTTAACATTTTTTAAACCATGGGAAATTATTGTGGCATAGAAATGTAGGTTTTTAAGGAAGAAATTCAGTATGTAAAATTTTCAAAAACTTGAAAACAGAGAGATGTGTATTTGAATACTGTGAAATGACAAAGAGCAAACTTCAGTATTGATGTGCTCTTCTCATTCATTATGTACTGATCTCTTTATATCATTATATCATGATTTCTTAAACCACAAAGATGATGTACATAGAAAAATGTGTTGGAAATAAAGAATGGAATTGGGGAAAACTAAGATATATACCAACATATTCTCCTTAGGGATTGGCCACAGACAAGGAATAGTTTACTTTCATTATTAACATAATGAGATATACATAAATATTTATTACATATATTAATATACAGTACCTATCCAACTGTGAACTGCAGCTGTGATGTCACAGAAGCTGGTATACTGCCCTCTGTTGTGTGAATCTTTTATTACACCACAGTAGGCGGGAGTTGTGGTCAGGCTGCCACTGAGGTCAGTGAGGTCATTTCGCTGATCCTCGCTTCAGTGTCTAAGTCAGGCACTTACAGCAGAAGAAAAAGCATGTATCCATGTTGCAAACTTATAACTTGAACTCTGTAATGATATATATGTTATTAAATATAACAGATCATATTATTTGGGATGTTCTTCCTCATTTCTTGCCTTATAAAGCACCCAACAAATCCCTGATGGACATCTCTTGAAACTGATTAAAAAATCAACAGCAACTTTGCTGCACATTGAGCTCTGTTTTCTTTTTTTTTCTTCTTTTTTTTCTTTTTTACACTATCTGGTATCTTTCTGATTCATTTGGTTCATGTTTTTGGACAAACTCTGCCGAGTTCCTTCGGTGGCTGTATTCCTCCTCCACAAATCACTCCCACCCAATCTTTTACTTGCCTAAACTATGTTCTGGAGATGTGCGTAAGCAGTGGCTTGCTATTTTCAGCTGAATGAAAAGAGTCTTGGCACTTGGACACAGGATGAAATCTGTTTTGTTCTGGTGAATTTGGCTTTCACCGCATGCACAGTATCTACATGAAACACAGTCAAAGAGCTCAGGCTAATGGTGTCCTGCAGTAAAACCACAACCATCTGACTGAGGAGCGTGACTTTTGAATGATTTGTTTGCTGTCTATCATGCCGAAGGAATCTGTTATCCTTAGCAACATAAATACAAAGAATGTTTTATGTTTTGGCTGATATCATTTGTTTGTAAGATGTCTGTGGAAAAGAGGAATAGTAATAGTAGTCATTTTGATGTAACAGGTTGATTGAATAGCTGTTCATCTACTCCCCCACACCAAGCAGCCACTGCCTCAAACATGAATCACACTGCACTCTTAAATGTTTTGTGGGAAAAACATTCAGACCCTGAGTTGACAAAGCATTTCCAAACTTGGTCTCTCTGATGTAAAATGACAAATACAATCATAATGCAGCTGAAAGAAATACATCACACCATAGCTAGTCTCTTGTAGGCTTTTGTAAATAACCATTTCCCATGAAAGAAAGACCCTGACCTTATAATAATCTTAAAATAAAAAGGAAATTCACGTCATTTATTTCATCTGTAGACATTTAATCCAAGGTCTCTGTTCAAGGTCACTTTGAAGTTTGGGCTGCAGTCAACAATTCCTCTATTGTAATTAAGCTTAGAATCCAGTGACAATCTCTCTGAGATTTTACGACCAAAGTGTACACTATTAGCTGATGAAAATAATGAAACTGAATAGATAATATGCAGTATATGCATAATATTCTCATCCTCTCACAAGTGCATGCACTCAGAGAGGTGAGGTCAGTATCACCTGCCTGGTAGATTTGCTGTGCCTTTGCTCTTTTCATTAACTGCTGAATTCACTGGCTTTCAATAGGCTCTTTCAGTGTGTCATGCTACACCACCATTGAGCTACAGCCACGTTGCCACCCATCTTTCTTAATGGGGACTGGAGACTGTGGAGCTGCCTTGTTGCCATGGCAGCAAGCGCTTTCACATTCTCCCCACATAGCATGGAGTGTGCATGTTGTTCCCTCCAAACTGGAGCGCGCCACAGCAGAGACAGGTCTACTCTCAGACAGGACCGAGCCAGAGTTATTTACCTCCCGCTCTGATACCAGATGCCCTCTTAATCCCACCACCCACACTCCACTTTCCATGCTCTTTATTACTAATGCATAGTGTTTCCCAACGGCTGCTCCCACATACTGAGCTTTGCTTCAACACTTACTTTTTTATATTTCTTCAAGCTTTGTTGGGGCAGGTGTGGCTCATTGTCACAGTCACAGAGTTGGTGGTTCTGTGATTGGCGTCGTGTTTGGAAAGATGTTTTTATTTTTGTTTTTGAAGTGATGAAGTCCATATATCAATGCACTGTTGCCTTTTATTTCATGAACATAAAAAGAGAAACACATTCAACAGTTACTGTTGAATGTTTTTCTATTTTTATGTGCTACTTCTCAAACACTTAAGAACTTCTTATAATCATTAGACTTTAACTTGTAAAGCAGGTCAAAAATTGTGATCAGCAATTGTTAGCTGATGACATTTCCATTTCTGTTTAAGTGTCTGACCCTTCAAACCTTGTGGTAACACTATCCGCAATCATGGGCTCCTCTAAGCAACTGACTGAGGATCTGAAAATGAAGCTGATGCCTATAAAGCAGTGGAGAAGACAAAAAAGTGATCAAAGCGCTTTTGGCTTGAAATCTGAACTGTCTGAAATTTCATTAAGAAATGGCAGTCAAGGGAAATTGTGGAAGTCAGGACAAGATCTGGAAGACTAAGAGTACTTTCAGAAAATAAAACCGTGTGTTTGCCGGGCAGAGAGGCAAAGCAAAACCCCAACATGACTGCAAATGATCTGCAGGAAGGTTTAGTTGACAGATGAGTGGCTGTGCACTGTTAACACCGTGCAGCGCTAATGCACAAACAGGGACAACATGGAAGAGTCATTATAAGGAGCCCTTTGCAACATCTGGATCACCCAGAGTCGCTCTGGAAACGAGTGCAATGGAGACATGAAGTTAAAATGGGTACCAAGCCGTGTTTATTATTTAGCTGCATGACAAACTACGGTGCATTAACATTTGAAGTAGGGCTCATTTATATATTGTCTGATTGGTGGCACTCTTAAAGATAAACAAAATATGTAATTTGCCCAGGAATGCACAAACTTTTTCATACAACTGTATCCACGAGCATGTGTTGGGTTTCTTTTTGTGTCGTCTCTGAAAGTAATGTAAGTAGGCTGTCTTAGAAGTCCCCCCCCCAAAAAAGAGCAAATGGATTAGTCCGCCGCGTATACAAAATTGTTCTATCACGATAATTTCGTTGATACTGATGCTAAGAGCTTTTGATGAACTCCAAAACGGCCCTGTATTTTTCTTTTCTTTCTTTAAAGTAAAAGACCAAAAGGGAAAAACAGACAGAGTGAAAAGGTAAACAGTCAACGGGAAAGTGTCAACACCACATGCTAGCAGTGTTTCAGAACGGTATGTTATATGTAGCTAGCAACTGACTAATCGTTTCAGAGCTACAATACAGAAATTCATTCTCGGTGTAGGGGCCAGAGTGAGATGTCCACTATTGTCTTGTAAAGCTTTTATAAAGATGTAAAACCTCACAGAAAAAGCTCGGTGAGAAGTAACGAGATACATTAACTCAGACACTGTACTTCAGTACAGTTTTGAAGTATTTACTTTGATTTTGTAATTGCAATTTTTATGCTACTTTATACTTCTGCTTCACTATACTTTGTGGGGAATTTATATTTCATACTCTATAATAGTTATTTAACAGAGATAGATATTCACCACCACTTTACTTTGAAAAAAACAAGTGATAAAATAAAATATGATGCATCCTTATTAAAGGCCCTGAGTAGCTGCACAGGTTTGTGCAATGATGTAATGAATGCTTTAACTTTTGATACTTATTTTGATTATATTACTTTTGTACTTTTACTCAAATACAGTTTTTAATACTAGACTTTTGTATTTTTAAATTGTGGTACCTTGAAATTTCAGTACGTCTGAAAAGCTGTTGAACCTGTGAACTTAAGTTCATTAATGCAAACTAATGCACACCATGGGAATGAGCTTGCTATTTCCCATATGTGACTGTTTGCATCATACATGCTCTCCTGTCCTGTGTATGTGTCTGTGAGGATCAGTGTTACATGTCTGGACATGTCTGCTGCATTAAAGGAGGCTCAGTAAGCCACAGTTAGTGCATGGTGAGGATGCAGAACAGAGTGCAGGGTAATGATGCTTGGATAATTGTTTGCTGGACACCGAACGGTTTCAAGGTAATATGATTCATCTCCTCAGAATTGAGCTGTGTGAGGTCATTGTTGAAAAAGTTCCCCCAGTACTTAAATTGAAACTTGTGTTTCGCTGCGCAGAAAAGGTCATACAGTGTTCTAACCTGCAGCAACTGGAGCCCACTTGAGTTTCCGTGGTGTTTTCTGCTGAAGGCTACTGAGTATGAGTGTTTGAGTGAGAGAGAACACTGAGAGGCAGTGTGTGGAGACATTTGTGTGTTTAAAAATGGAGGACTGTAAGCATAATTCAGTGCTGATTTGCTGAGACAGTGAAGTAGAATGCTACTGCTGCAAGTCCTCTTACCATTACTATCACTACTTCACTACAGAATTCACACTTCTACTACTACCACTGCATTACAGTTACTCAGACAATCATCAGCTTTTAGTAGTTAATGTGTGTAAGATGTCATAGATCTTGTTGTGGTTTGTAGCGACGTGCTAACTTGTAGAATAATTTAATCCTCGTCGGTTTTGCGTGCGTGCATATGTGTTATCGCGTAGCGTATAGCGTGAATATCCCACAGTTATTCCATTCGCCGCAGTATGTCTGTCTGAGCAAGCCCTCTCTGTGAATCTCAACTCTCCTCTCTCACCTCAGTCTGCCCTCCTCCCACCTCTCTGTCTTGAAGGCGTAAGTCTGGGCGCTTGTGACCCAGTGAGAGTGTGTTTTTTTGGTGGTGCACCTGATCCTACAGCAGTGGGGCTGGCTGGGAGGCGCAATGATGATTAGAGAGAGAGAGAGAGGCAGAGAGAGAGAGAGAAGAGGAGGGTCTGAGGTGAGAGGGAGGCGATACAGAACGAGTGGGAGAGTGGGGAGGCAGAAGCAGTAGAACGGTTGGTGGCAACACACATTGGGCAGCCTTGCCTGGGACTGCTGTGGAGAGGCTGGCAGTGGGAACCTTTAAATCAGCCTGCAGAGACATGTGGCTTCAAACCGGAGGTCAGAGGCAGAGCTTGGGCAAGCTGGCACAGGCTCAGGAGGGAGGCGCTGGGAGATTCAGGAAGAGGTCCTGCAGGAAACCGTCTCAGCACACGCCACCACTGGTACACACACACACACCACACACACACACATACTGAGAGGCAGGAAGAATCCTTGGACATGCTCTGCAAGCAGTGGCTGTGGAGAGACTGGTGAGCTATTCTTAGTACTCTAACCAGAGGAGGGGAGGAGGGTGGGTTGTCTCTTTTCTTCTTGATTTGTGGCATAGTAGTATTTTCTGCCCTGCTACTACACTCATGTGCTCTCACTGTCATTCTAAAGCCCCCAGAGGCTACAGTCACAGCATCTGTCCAGAGTCACAGTTGTAGGATTCAGCAGCATTGATCCTGTGTGGTTGTAGTGGCGCTCGCTGCGAGGTACGCCTGCGTACACATCTCTGCTTGTATACTGTGAGATCGGTGTGTGTCGAGCAGTGATGCAGAACTCTGGAGTCATTGTGAAGACAAACAGCCTGAACCCCACTGCCTGTTCTTACTGTCTGCTTTAGTCTGCCACACGGTTGGTCCGCCTCTTAAAGGCACAGGCACCACTGTTGTACAGAGAAGGGGCAGCAAAATGGCTCTTTCGGGTATCAGGAAAAGCAGTACACTGTATTGATCTGCTGTGTGGTTAAAGCAGCTGTGTTTTTAACTGGGTTAAGGTGAGGTCCTCTTTATATGCAGCGAATCACACATACACGCACGTACATATTGTCCTCCACAGTACCTCCCCCTCCGTTTCATGCCAGAGCTCAGATTGATAATGATGTTTTTGTTTTCTATATATAGCCATTTGCTGTACGGGGTTTTCACTGTGTATCTATGACTAGTCTAGCAGGTGAAACTTGATGTATAGCAGCATTGACAACAGATTTATAACCCCGGGGGTCACTGCATTAGCATTTTGTATGCATTTTTGTACATCTCAGGACACTGTCACTAAATAATTGCCTCCCTGCATCATCGTGCTGCAGAGAAATGTTCTTGCTATGAAGTGGATCAATGGGAGGAGTAAATAGTGGGTCTTGGAGCATGCGAGACGACCCAGGGCTCAGGCGGAGGGGGTGGAGGAGCTGGCGACTGCTGCGTAAGAGAGGCGATGTAACTCTGCTGGGGGGCCTCTCACCTGGAGACAACACAGAGGAGGCTGAATGAAAACATCTCATCTGCGCTCCTGCGCGCGTTGACGGCAGACACACACACACATACACACACGCCGCTACACCAACCTATTTCTGTGGTTTGTGCAGCTTATTGTGTGGGAGTGTGAGAGAGGATCACATGTGAGGCTGGCTCTATCACTCTGTCTGAGTTGAAAAGCATCAGTGTGATGAACGGAACTGTGAGCGTCCTGTCCCCACCCCCCCTCACTCCCTGTCGTCACCCCTCTGCGTGTCTCAGAGGTGACAGTCCTGGTGCTGGGGGACTGACTCGGGGATCCCATGCTGTCCGACTTGCTGTGACAGTCACGTCTTGAAAGCTTGCCTTTGTTCTCCATAGTATCACACAGGCCATATGTTTGTTGGTGTCTGTGTTTTAATAATAGGCTGACGCTGGAAAATCTCGAGAGGCTTTTCGCTGCTGTGCTGTCTTGTGTGTGTGTGTGTGTGACCATGTGCAGAGAGTGCTGTGTACAGGTCAAATGAGGAAAGGAGAGACACCTTCTTTAAGAGCGCCCTGTTTTACCTGTAGTCTGTTGACACTAATGGTGTGTTTTTGTGTGGCGTTCGGAAAACAGAGCACGCTGGCTTTGTCTTCCAGTGCAGCTGTAATCACAGGAGGTACTTGTACTTCAAACGTGATGTCATTACAGTGTTGACACGGTGTTGCTGAGGTGGGGTTGTTGCCACTGAGCGATGCTGTGCAGCATCGCTGAGGCTATAGCAGCGGCTGTGTTGCTGATCGGGGATCTCTCAGTGAGGCGGGGGCTATGGCGCTCTGATGCTGCAGGCGCTGCTCAATGTGGGTCAGGAGAAGCGGCACTCTGTCTTCTCCCCGTTCCCTATTCTCTCTCCCTCTTTCCTATTCCTAATCTTCTTTTTTTCTCTCACCCCCCACCCCCCCATCTTACTCCCTTTCCTCCTTCTACACAGTTCTGTCATCTTACATTGCCTTTCTCCCACTCCTCCCCCTCACTCTCCTCTTTCTCTTTCTGTTTCTCTCCAGCCCTGCTGCTCTCCTCCTTTGTTACATCTGGTGGATCTACCAGGCTGTATGGTTAGATGAATTGCACGGTTTGAGGTTTTCGCCGCATTTGGATGCAGTGACCTTGTCAAAGCCTGCGTTACGAGGTAGATGCATCTAAATAGACACTGACCAAGGTCGTCTTCTGTGTTTTTTTTCCTCCCCTCTGTCTTTATGTAACATGTCTGTGGCTGCCCGCTATAGTGAACCTCCTCTGTTATATATGAAAATACAATTTAGCTCTGTCAAATAGCCTGGCTCCTCTGAATGGAATTCAGGGGGAGAAAAATGAATGGATGGATGTATGAGAGTATGTCATACACTCCATCTCTGTGGTGCCTCTGGCTAATGAACAACTCAGAGTCCTGTGCATTGACCCACAGATAAGCCTGCAGGAAAGAACAGTCAATCTGGAAAAGAAACTGTGAAAAAGCTTGTGGGAAGCGAAAAGGTTGCACATTATTGTTGTTGAATTAATAGATGCATTGCATGCTGTTTGTATGTACTTGTGGGTGTACATTTTAGAGATACAGTGTGTGGGTATGCATGCATGTGAATCTACAGTACGTGAGACTATATATTTTAGCAGCCCTGCAGTCAAACATTAATAGTGGCTACTGTCGCTGCTGCTGTGGCTTGTTGACATATTTAGGTAGCTTTCACTAACCCACATCATAATTTCCAGTAACCTCTCAATTTCTAGCGAGTTTGTTGCAGTGCACTTTTAACCTAGCCTCCAGTCTGCCTCTCACTAACCCAAACTCTTAAGAGGGCCTACTCATTCATTTGTTGTCCACTTTGTATTCCCTTGAACTTTGAAACACCACTCAAATGGGGTACAGCGGAAAGCCATTGTTGAAACATTTTCAAGCACTTCGGCAATAGCAACAAAGGTCCAGCAGTGCTTCTTGCAGAATGTTCCATAATCAAATTTAAAGCCATATTGTTTTCACTTCATTTTTCTGATGTGCCCACTGACCCAGAGTTCCTGTCTGGAGGTGGATGTTATATTTACAGTAGTCCCATTGACTCAACACAGGGCCTGGTAGTGTTAAAACAAAGACAAAAGCATAAGCTCCTCTGAGGCTGTTACTCTGTGCTGTTATCCTTTCACTCTGCTCTGCTTTCGTACCCTAGAGCCTGGAGCAAGATAACAGCCAACAGCAATGCACATATGCTTACCCTGTACACATGAGTATGCACACACACACACACACACACACACGCACACACACACACACCCAGACACACAAACACTGTATCTCAGGAAACTCCTGCCTGGTGTTGAAAACATGAAAGAGCCCTTTCCACGTTATGTAAATGATGACACACAACATTGTACTGTACTTTCCTGTGTCATACACCATTACTCATGGAAAGGCTGGTTGAGATTTGACAGATTAGTCCATGTAGATGCTCGAGGGGCATCTTTAGAGGTTGATCTTGGAGAAATGTGTACTGAGAATGGCCTTAATGTTGTGTTCAAGTGGATTAGAAAAACACAAATCAGATGCAGTAGTTGTACCAGGTACCACCTTGTGGCAAAACAGAGTACAGCACTGAAGCAGGGACGTTTTTAAGAGTGAAGTATTTTGGTGTTTGCTGTTTTGCATTTGCAGCTCTGCAGGAACATTTTGTTAATATGGTTCATAAACACAGGCTGTGCTTACTGGGCTAGTTCTGCAGTGCAATTAAACTAATGAGATTGAATTGAATTTTAAGCCAAGCCAAGTCAACTTAAGTCAAGTTCATTTCTATAGCCTGAATGCAGAGGAGGGCTTTAAAATCTGTAAGCATATGATTAGGACTTTTTAGTTTAATTGCACATTACCTGAGTGTCTGATTTGAGCTTCCTTCTGCCCTCAGGTTACTGCAGACATTGTGGAAGAGGTGAATCCGTCAGAGATGATTCCTCATGAAGTCTATGGAGCTCATTTTGTGAGCTGGAGTGACTTCATCTTCTCTGGTCTGAGACCTGGAGCTGTCTACCAGTGAAAACAAAGAGAGTCACAGCCACACAACACACAGAGAGGACAGCCCCAGCACACAACCACTGAGTGGAGGTGAGAGAGAGACACAGCACCCGCAGAGGAGCTCAGAAGTAGTACCAGGGAATATTAAAACCACACTGGAACAATGAAATCTAACCAGGAGCGGAGTAATGGATGCCTGCCTCCTAAGAAGCGTGAAATTCTGGCTCTGGAGCAGAGGCCCGTGGTAGTAGCCACAGCAACGCCCCCAGCCGCAGTGGTGACCGACAGTCCCCACACGGAGAACTTGGCGTGGCTGGCAAGTGTAGCCAGTGAACGCTGCAAATCTAGGGATGCAGAGAGCCCAAGATGCCCCATGTCCTCCACTTCCTCCTCTTCTCCTTCCACTTCTGTCCCTTCCTCGGCCACACCTTTGTCTGCAGTGCCCCTGGCCTCTCTGCCTGCAGTTTACCCCACCGCCCTGCCCCAGCAGGCCGGGACTATCCAGTTTGCGCAGCTGGGACCCAACGTTCAGTTCATCAGCTCGGGGCCCTATGCTGGCTACATCTCTTCTCACATCATCTCGACAAATGCTAGCTCTGTGCCTAACAGCTCTGCCATAGTGGGACAGCGTCCGCAGGTTGAAAGTTACACCACTGCCCTCATCTCTCCCAACACCAAAGGAGAGCAGCAGTTTCAAATAGGCCTCTCCCCCACAGAAATGGCACCTGTGTCGCTACCAAGCTCTCCCCAGGTCACCAGCCAGTACATCCATCTGGACAGCAGAACACCTCTGACTGTCAGCGGAAACGCTGTCACGTCACCCACAGCCCACCTTCAGCTCCACCCTCACACAGCCGTCCTCCCTCAGACACTTACCCTCGCTCCCTCCCAGCTGGTGGTTCAGTATGCAGATGGTTCAGCTGGAAAGAAACCAGAGGGGCATGCTAAGGGTGTACTGAATGGGGAATTGGAGGTGGTCAAACAGGCAAAAGCCCCCAGTCTGCCAGCAAACCATCATCAGGTTCAGAGCTATGAAGCCAGACACATCCTTCTGCCTGCAGACTATGGCCAAAACCCTGCAGGACTCCAGACCTCCTTGGTGCTGGTGGCCCAGCCCAACCATGGAGTTGAACATGAAGCTGGCTCAAATAAGATTTCCTTAGTCCAGACTGAAAAGGGAGGCATCTGCTTGGGGAAACCAGTGTCCAGATCTTCCTCTTTCACCTCCCTCTCTTCCTCAGAGGTGGTGAAGTCTGTCACTCCTCATACAGTCATCCAGACCACTCTACCCCCGGAGGAGCTGCCAGCCAGTCTCTATTCCTCCACACAGCCACCTATCATTGGCTATATCACCAGTGCAAATCAGCACGCTGTCAGCTACCATGCAGCATTGCCCCAGCACCTCGTCATCCCAAGTGGCCAGTCCCTCCTCATCCCAGTCAGTGGTGCCAATAACGGCACAGAAATCGAGGTCAGTCGTACTGTCAGCGCCCTGACTGCTACCACCACCCCTCAAATATCCACTGCCATGCCGCACGCCTATCTGGCTACAGCCCTGTCCAAGTGTGAGGCGCTCGGGCCAGATGGAAATCAACCACCCCCTGCCGTCGCACAGGCTCCAGTGCTGCCGGTCCTGCCCTCAAACCCGGCCCCTGCAGTGGTGGCAGTTCCCTCCCCGACCCCTGCCCCTGTCCCAACCCCGGCCCCTGTTTCCATCCAAGCCTCCCCCTCCATTTCCTCCTCCTCTTCCCCTGTGGCACTTCCTCCGTTCTTCATGCGAGGCTCCATCATCCAGCTGGCTGATGGGGAGCTGAAGCGTGTGGAGGACCTCAAGACGGAGGACTTCATCCAGAGTGCTGAGATTAGCAGTGAGCTGAAGATTGACTCCAGCACTGTTGAACGTATTGACAGCGGGCAAACTCCCAATGCTGTGGTCATACAGTTTTCTGTGGGAGAGCTCAAAGCCCAGGTATGATATTCCAGATTCAATTTTGTTGATTAATCATGAGTTTAATTTTTCAAGTCACTATTAACAGAATTTCATCCATTAAGACCTTGGCGCCCCCTAGTGACAGTATCAAAAAACCCTTTGTAGCAGACAGCGATGCTTAAACAAAAATAAATAGGCAGCAGTATTCTACATTTCGAAGAGATGATGAAATTGATGAGAAATTTAATTCTAAAATCCACTAGTTGCAAGCAGAGGTGAACACCCCTCACTCTCACAGTGTCTTTAGCTGCAAAAATAGTTTCAAAATCCATCACTAATGCAGAACTACGAGAAATGAGAACAGTCTTACTTAATATCATTTTTTTCAGTCTACTGCTGTCGTCTACTGCTTCCTCTCATGGACCACGTGCCAAAATTGCATTTGTACAACATAGACGTTGTTTGAAAGACTTAAAGACACAAATAAATGAGGCCCGCCGTGTTACAGATTCCATGTCTGAAAAGGGCTACAGACTAGATGCCAATCATGTTATTTGAGAGTTTGAAAAATCAGACAACAATTTATCTGCCATATTAAAAATTAAACATCAATTCATAATTTCTGAAATTTGTTTTTGCTAGACTTTGATGAAGATATGTACTTAGTGGGACATTTTGCAGAAAAGTAATCTTGTCATTGCTGCTCTGGACAAAGTATAAAGTAAAGTGACATTTTTACAAATCTACCTTAAACATATCTATTCTCCAGTTAATGTAATTTATTAACAGACATACACAATATATCTGTGATAAGCTAAAATGTCATCAGCTTTAAAACATTGCAGGCTCCACTGTAGACTTCACCAGTTTTCAACAGAATAGTCTGTTCTATTCAAGTGTCCCACTAAGCTATGGCAGTGTCAAAGTGAGGCTGCGTTCACAATACCAGGACCCTGAAACTGAGCCACCATTATTTACACCTGGGCATTTCCTGCTGTGGCATGTAAAAATGCAATCTATGCAAAGGGCCAAAGTTGTGTTGCTCTACAAACAAAAACTTGAGCCAACAGAATAATTTGCAAGATGCTATAATCCCTCTAAAATCTTTCACATAGTAGCCTTTGAACGGTTGTGTTCCTTTTATAAATCCTTTCCCACCATTTTTCAGCTTGTGTTTTGCAGAGAACTAACTGTGTTGTGAATTTGCTCCTATCCAGGTGTGTGTAGAGGTGCTGGTGGAGTACCCCTTCTTTGTATTTGGTCAGGGCTGGTCGTCCTGTTGCCCAGACCGGACCACCCAGCTGTTTGAGCTGTCCTGTGCTAAGTTGTGTGTGGGCGATGTGTGTGTGTCATTGACCCTCCGTGGGTTGAGGAATGGTTCGGTGACAGACAGCCAGGCTTTGGGGACTAAGCTGAAGACGAGTCACCTCTCTGACTCCTGTCACAATGTGGATGCCACTGTAAGAAACAGTATGAGTCCAAACGCTGCAGGCAGTAACAGTGGCCTCCTAATGAAGGCCTCCAGCGCAGACAGGCTGGAGAGGGAGCAGGTAACTGGACCTGGACCAGGACTAGAGCTACCACCGGGATTGGGAGTAGTTCCAGGACCAGTGGAGGGGATCTACGGAAGTGGACAAATGCTGACAGCCTCGGGGACTGGAGAAGTAAGACAGGAATCAGTGAAAACAGACATGCCTGCTCTTACCAAAACACAATGTGGTGATCCAGAGAGACCCACAGCCCGCAAGAGACGTTGGTCAGCGCCAGAGAGAGACCAGACTGAGAGAGCTGAGGAGGAGCCTCCTCTGACTCTGCCCAAACCCTCTTTTGTCCCTCAGGAGGTTAAAATCAGCATAGAGGGCCACTCCAGTACCGGGAGTGAAAGGTGCTTGAACAAAAGAGTAGACTGTTGAGAGAACTTTAAGGAATTTTAAATACCTGTGGTTTGCTTTGTGTTTATCCTCTCTGTTTTCTCTCTATCCAGACTACTGTAATATAGACTGAGTTTACACAGTATTTACATGTTTTCTTTTCTTTCACACAAGTCTGGTATTTACGATGAAGTACAGCAGAGCACCTTCATAAGTGGTATCACACATGAGATCAGTGCAATCAATGCTGAAAGCAAAAATGAATGCAGCGTGAATGTTGAGTATGAATGGCAGTCAGTCACCTGAGTGACATTTCACTCGGACATTTGATCTCTTTTGACATGTGGCTTAAACCTGTTGAATGCAGACCAGTCAGCCATTCCTCTTATCACGCGAAAAAAGCACAGACCCCGATGTCAGCGTGTAGAGAGTGGGTAACCATATTTTGACTGTGATTCTGTTTGTTTCACTGTTTATGTGGTTTGATTTGACATTTATGAGAGACCTGTGGTGTTTCAGTGACGATGCTCAATCATCATGCCTGTGATTTATGTTGCCTTGTTTATCGGATGAGGTTTTTAGTTTTATTTTATTTCCATATTTTTCATTTTCATACCATTACAGATGCATGCTACCACCGTTGGGTTGTGCCACTTGTCTCCACATGTATGTTCTTGTGTGTTGGTTTGTATGTGATTTTTCGTGTGGCTGTCAGATGGAGCGCAGGCGTCAGGTGTTTGTGTGGCTGGTAGCTGTGAGCTCAGTTGTCAATGCAACCTGCAAATATCACAACTGAAAAGGTCTGAATGTAAACCAGTGAATTTGTCCTCAATATTGACTCATGGAGTCATACATGTGCTGTTTCCTACACCAATGACGAGTATGCTGAGAATCTGATAACACAGCTTTTGCAATATGTGGGTGACAGCAGTTGAGTGCATTCCTCTGATGAAGTTCCTCAGTCAACTTTACCTTTATAGTTTGTTAGCAAAGTCTGGTATCTCCTTTCAAGGACAACATGTGTTTGTGTTTTACCCCGGCTGCTATGTGCAGCATTTTAAATATGAACAAAAAGGGAAAAGGTATTTCTGTCTTATACCTCTGAATGAGTTTTTAGCCAATCTTTGTATGCCCTTATGCCCTTATACTGCAGTATAAAACCATAGTTGGCTAACTTTGCTAATGACATTAAGTGATTTTTTTGGCCACTTGGGAGCAGTGCAGCAAACAGGAAACATTACACTGATGTAATATTACCTTTTGAATTCGATTTGGCAAATATGTTAACCAACAAGTTTGGCAAATCCAGCAGACACAGAGCAACATTAGCTTTCATCTGGAGTCATGTTTCAGGCAGCCTAATGAATCTAAGTCCAGCTCATTCTGCTTTTAGCTCTGTTTTGGTCCTGGGGGAAATGTCTGGCTCTGAAGTTACTAAATATTCCATCACTTTTAGAGCTTCTTTATTGAAAACAGCTTCTGTTGCGTGTGAACCAAAACAGTAAAGTTGTGGGCCATAAAACCAAAACAATTAGCTGAAAGATGCTAAAACTCCCTGTAGAGCTTCAGGGAACTGTAGTGTTCGCTAATTATTCTCTATAAGGGTTCATCACCATGAGCAACCCTTTTCACATTACTCATAGGCTTTTGACCCACTGTCAATATAAAAATATTGAAGAGAGCAACATTAAATGCAAACACACCATAAGATAAATCAAAAAACAGGACACAGTAATTACTTATTGATGGCACCTTCCTATTTTATTGACCTATGCTTTACAGAAACTATGGCCTTAGATATATATGTACCTAGTTGACAACAGCACATGGTTTTTAAGGTTTTACTATTAAAACTTATTTTCCTCAATGATGGTATGCCGTTCTTAGGGCCGTACCTGGTATATCAGAGTACTGCTGTTTTGATTAAAACAGCTTTCTTTCTGTTAGTAGATTTGTTTTTTAGAGTAGAGCCAAAATAAATATCCTACAGTTCATACTCAGGAACAGTATGTGTCTGTATGTATGTTTGGTGTGTATGTGTGTGTGTGTGTGTAGGCCTGAGACAGTGCATGTCCACAGTCACACTTGTATGTTCCGAGCAGCAGCACTTTGATGACGCATCCAGCAGGATTGCGGCGTTGGTGGCGGTGGCGGTGCCCCTGTTCCTCAATTATTAGATATAATGAGACGAATAAACTGACTGTTTCTCATCATGTTATGTCCTACAGGTTTATCATTGAGAGGAAACAATATATACCAGGACAGGGAATGTAAACACACATAGGGCAAACTATCTTAACTTTATTTTTGATGACTGATAGAGCTACTATTCAGAGAAAGAAAGAAAGAGCTGTAGAGTTAACTAGCCAGTTGGTGTTGATCATGTACAGTAAATTGTATCCTAGAAAGTGTACAGTGTGTGTATAGATATTCTAACCCTTATGTAGCCTATGTACTGTATGTGCCACAGCGCCTCCTTCTTCAGTCATTCCATTAACTCACCATTATCAAGTGGTCCTGCTATCCTTTTTGTCAGTTCAGGTATTGATCTAATGTTCATGAATGTGCTACAGTTCTTCGGGAGCATCTACATAATTTGGCCTCCTCAGAATTTAATTTGACTTGCACACTGTAACATACAGTATGTGTGAATATGAACTGCAGTTTGTCACAATAGCCATTAACCTTTTAGAACTCCTGAAAGGTGTTTATTGTAAATCCAGTAACGAGACTGTTCTCTTCTGTTTGTGTTTGACTGCTCAGGCTCAACACTGCCCAGTGACTGTTCTCCTCCAAAACTATGTGGTCTTATATTCTTCACTGTTACAAAGTGGAGCTACTGTTTCATCAGTTTGTCTTTGTAGCCATTCTTCTCTCTGTAAGCCTGGCCTGTGTTTGTACATTCCTTAAAGAAATTGTTATTTTTCAAATGCAGACCTAAAATGATGCAATGACATAGACAAATCTATAGAATGTGGGATTGATGCTAAAAGGAAAAGGCTGCTTTTATTCTACATTTTTCTTATTGTCAACAAATCCTGTGAAAAGACCAAAACCAACAGTGCATTTGTAAAACTTCTAACCGTTTAACCCTCTCTGTGGCACTCAGCCCCATGCCCATTCCTTCCTACTGAAGACACAAATCTGAATTGGTCACAGTTATGTAGTTTCATTTACTTTCTTTAACAGCTTGGCTTTGGTAGTTTTTAGCAAACATTACTCAAACAGGAATAAGTAGTGCATTTGTTGGGGAGTATTTTCAGCTGTGAATTGACACCTTACAGCACCAGGACTATGTGGAACTGACTGTAAAGAAACTACTAAACTCATTTTCATGTTTTTGGACAACAGTGAAAGTCAGCAGCACAGAGTAGTAGAGAGGTATTCTTTTCCTGGGATTTGGTGACAATGGCAAAAATATAGAATACTGCCTGCCTTATCATTTACAGTCTGCACACCCACACAAATATCCTTGCTGGTTAGACCTCTGCTCATGTTGATGCGGGAGAAGCTCTGCTGTGGAATTAGCTCAGTAAGAATGATAAAGTTGGATATTGTCCCGCCCTGTCAAGGAGCACAAACAGTCAAACACAGTCTGTATATGCCCCCACAGTGTTGAGAAGAGGTCTAACTAGGCAACATCAATGAAAACATCTGTGTGGGTTGACCACAGACGTCTAGGGGCTTTAAGTGAAACCCTAATATCAGTCTATTGGAAAGGCTTAGTAACATTATACTCCCTCTCTGACAAATATCCCAGAACTAGGCCCATTCAAATATGTACTTTTCAAAGCCTTTCGTAATAATGTTGAATATGGGGTATAAGCACCACCTTGTGGTGATCTACGGAATTGCACTTTGACATGGGGGGGGGGGGGGGGGTGTTTTAGTTAAACTAATACACATAAGTAATGTACAGCATGTCTGAGAGAATTTGTACACTAACAGTACATCTCAGCGATTTGTAAATAGCCAAAGTCTTCCATTATAATGTTGGTATGACCTTGTCGCCAGTGGAGAGGATAAACACTGATCCCCATGTACAGACCTTTGAAGTGAAGTTTAGTTTCAAGTATACATCATCATTTATTTGACAGAAGTACAGGTTATCAAGCCTACCCAAGATATTTTCTTGAAACCAGCTCAAAAATCCAGGAAATTATGGGAGCCAAAGACGAAAAAAAAAGAAAAAAAAAGAAAAAAGAAAAAAAGATTTGTAATCCAGGTCTGTTTGTTGGATAAATCTCAGCTTAAGATACAGTATGTCCTACGACAGTATGTGGTAAGTATCAATAATGTCTCTTTATTTTGATGGTGTTGAGGTTTGCCAGTCAGAAACTGTTCTTCAGTCAGAAATCTTTACTTCAAAATGTTTGATTTACATTTGATCAAATATATTAAAAGAAATAAAGTCTAAAGAAACGTGCATGTCTCTTTTTCATTCTTTCCTTCCTAGGGCTCACCTTGCAATTTTTAAACTCAAGATTTAATACGTCTGTTTTTGATTTCTCTTTCTGGTAGGGTTTGTGTGTGTATGTGGAGTGAGACAGAGAGTGACAGAAAGGGAGAAAGGAGAGGTTTTGGCAGTACCTCTTTGTATGTGAATATGTGGTTTGCCAGCCAGTACTGTGGTAAATGCCCACTTGAGATATGCCTGATAATAGCTTCACCACCACCTTCTGATTTGATTTCAAGCAACAGCCCAGTAACACCAGCCATGACAAGACTGATTCTGAAACAGGGACTATCTGAGAGAGCAGTTGTGAATTTCTTCTGCAAAGCTGTCCAATTATACAGAGTATGAATGTTGATACACCAATATAATGTATAGACATGAATCCATTGTTGTTGATTATGTTTGTGGAGGACCTAAAGGATCAACCTCTGCTGTTGGTAAACAATTCAGTGTTCAGAAAGCACGAAAGACATTTCCCATGATGGCATAATTTTACATATTATTGAGGTGCTTCAATCACAGCATTTTTTTTCGTGAAGTGTGCTCAGGTGCACTGATCACGCCTCTCTCTCTTCTAGCCTGAGTATGTTGAGAAATATACAGGCCTCTTGTGCTGGAGGGAAGAATAGGATTACATGCAAATCACTTGCTTGGTGTTTCAAAATGATCAGGTTTCTATTGCACAGCTAATGAAGAATAATGCAAATTTATTTAGCTTTAGTTTTTAATTTAATAACTCAGTAGATACAAACCATGGTTCAGTAATTAATGGAAATGTCAAAGACTAATCTACGGTCTGCAGCAGTTCATTTATGTGTATAGTTTCAGCTACCTCATTCCCCAAGAAAGCTCTATAAGTTGTTGCTCCATTTTTGACTTCCACTGAGTGTTTATACATCTTTGTGAACAAAATATTAATGGCCAAGTTGATGATAAATCTGAGCCACCTCCATGGATCTCAAGGCAAATGTTGTACACTTGCTTTAGTATTGTGGTATAGAGGGTATGCATTATACTGTATTGGACTGTTCAGAGAGCTAATGGAACATTGTGTCTGGTGTCCTCCCATCATAGTTTTGTAATGGTCTTTCCTTAAAATGGTTGATGTTGGAGACAATGATGCAGTATGATTATACATTTGAGAAACATAAGAGTCTATATAGATGGACAGATTGCCAGTCCATCACAGGCCAACATAGAGGAGACAAAACCATTCACACTACATTTACACACACCTATGGGCAATTTAGAGTCAGTAATTAGCCTGCATGTCTTGACTGTGGAGGAAGCCGAGAACCCATGCAGGTACAGGAGAAATATTATGCAAACCCCATACAGAAAAGCTCTGAGGAACTGGGACTCAAACCTGAACTATCTTGCTGTGAGGCAGCAGTGCTAACTACTGCATCTCTGTGCTGTCCTGAACAGAACACAATTAACAGGAAACTCACTTACAAAACTTATTACAAAACATTTTGTGGCTGCACAAATCAAAATCTCCCATCAAGTAATTACAGACTTACACACCATAAATACAACTCTAATTCTATTGCTGAATTTAACTGACTTATACTTTCTTGTATAGGTAGGCAGGACTTGCATTGTTACAAACCTATACCTAACTCATCGCTCAGCAACATACAACTTCTGTATGTGTATCCCATCAACTTGTTTTTAAAAAAAAAAGTTTTTGGACATACAGAAACTATATTGACGCCATAAAGTTTTCACCTTCCTGTATCTCCTTCCCAGGTTTTACTGTGTTGCTTGTCCAACACTGCACCCGTCTGGGGAGCAAGAGTCCTTCTGCTGAGGCTGTGCAGTTGTCTCCACAGACTGCAGTCTGCGGGCAGCCCTGAAGGTCAAAGCACAACCACATCAAATAAC